>CM056377.1:50247937-50558477 GCA_029718625.1 Synaphobranchus kaupii
TTGCCAGCAAGTGTAAGCCTACCAAAGCAACCTAGCAGCAAAAATAATGCAATGAGCCCATTTGCAACTAAGTTTTTATCAAACTACTTAATGATTTATAATAACACATTGAAATCCTCACCGAAACTTAGCAGGCGATGCCCAGTTGTGGCGCGTATCTTCCACAGAGCGCTCGCACGCATGCCCAGGCTTGAAATGCTGGTGGCCAATTAAAATTTTTCTCTTTAATCCAATTTATTTGACTCTCATTACATGTCCAACCTGTTAAATTTACATTAACCTAATGAATTAAACATATGTATGCTTAGAAACATGTTATATTTAAATAAAGCCAACATGGTTGTTTTATGCCAAACCAATTAGTGCCCATAAGCAGTTTTTTGAGTGTAGAGAGAAATCGTCAGGTGTTGAAAATGCTCATTGATGCTGCCTTGCACGTAGCACAGCAAGGGCAAGCTTTCCGAGGGCACAGGGAGTTTGCAGGATTAGGTGCACCCAATGTTAACAAAGGAAACTTCCTCCAATTGCTGAAGTTCTTGGCTAAATACGACACAATAACAGCACAGCATCTGAGCCGCGTAGACACCTGGGAAAACGGGCCTATGCCCAAATATCTCTTGCACCAGTCACAAAACAAAATGATCAAATCCCTCACTCACGAAACATTGCAAGCCATTATAAAAGAAGTGAAAGAGGCAATGTTTTATTCTGTTATAATTGATTCTACAATCGAGATTACCCGCGTAGATCAATTTTCTTTGTCATTACGCTATGCGGATAAAACCGGGCAGAGTGTAGAGCGATTTATCAAGTTTGAGGAGCTGTCCAGTGGGACTGCTGAAACATTTCATGATTTACTGGTAAACTCCCTCCATGAACTTGGCCTTAATGTCAAACATATAAGGGGTCAGGCATATGATGGAGCCAGGACTATGTCTGGCCACATATCAGGGTTACAACAAAGAGTCAAAGAATCTTGTAGTTCCAAGGCCATTTATGTGCATTGTTGTGCGCACAATTTAAATTAGATTCTTATTTTTGCAGCCACTTCATGTATGAACGCAAAAGTCTTTTTGGCGTACTAGAATCACTTTATTTATTTTTAACGTCGAGTCTACCATGGTACCATGGTACAAAAATTACTAGGGATAGCTGCTACGTTATGGGAAGGATGTGCTTTGTCTTGTCTGTTCTGTAGTGATCTTGATGACGTCTCTGTATGCACCTATTTGTCACTTTGGATAAAATCGTCTGCTAAATGAATGTAATGTAATGTACAAAATCCTTGAGGAAGAACATGAAAAGCTACTGACCGGGACAGTCCTGACACTAAAACGCCTATGTAACACAAGATGGGCATCCCGAAAATAGGCCACCTGAGGCTGTTGTGCGGAGCATTCCTGCCATAACTGAAGCACTACACAGAATTAAAAAACATAGGAGCACTGCCCCAAAAGCTGTAGCAGATGCAATAGAAATATTTGAGTTCATGTTAATGTTGACATGTTGGTACACTGTGCTACACAAAATGTACATTCTCTCAAACTACCTCCAAAAAGAATCAATTGATCTCAACACAGCCCTTGAGTTAATAGACCAATGTGCGCAGGAATTTAAAAGTCTGCGGTCAGACGCAGCATTCGAAGATCTGGAAAGATCGGCAAAGGAGATGGCAAGGGCGAGCGAAACAAACAAGGATTTTAAGGAAGTGCATGTGCGCAAAAGGAAGCGCTTTTTCGATGAAAGAGCACCCGATCAGCCTGTCTCTGACAGCCGAATCCGCTTCAAAGTGAAAACCATCACTCTGCTGCCAGATATGCAGTAGATATGGATGAATCACTTTAAGGGTTGTTTCTCTTGACAAATTTTCCTATTGAACTATATGGAAAAAGAAAGTCAGGAGAAGAAATCCTTCAAGTTATCCATCCATATCTACTGTATTTCTGGCAGCAGAGTGATGATTTAAGGCTTGTTTGATATGTCAGACCCTTGATGAGTTAGAGCCATTTAGCCAACCATGTGTTTCCATACTGTTCCAGTGTAATTTACAGCTAAATCTAGTCCCACCCCTCAATTCCCATAGAGATCCATTCAAATGCAGAGACGTTATAGTATCGCTTGTAAGAGTACCAGAAAATAAGATATCAAGAGTCTTTTGATGTTGTTGGGTCACAGACATCAGGAAGTCATGGCATGCAAAGGATATGCGACCAAATATTAAAAATGTAAAGGCACAGTCAACTTAGTGTATGTAAACTTCTGACCCACTGGAATTGTGATATAGTGAATTAAAAGTGAAATAATCTGTCTGTAAACAATTGTTGGAAAAAGTACTTGTGTCATGCTGTCCTAACTGACGGCCTAACTGATTTGCCAACACTATAGCTAACATGCAGTCTGTGGAGTGGTTAAAAATGAGTTTTAATGACTTCAACCTAAGTGTATGTATGACTGTAGGTATATATATAATTTTAAGCAAGTAGCAAATATCAACGGCACAGAGATGACAGAATTTTGCACAGAACCCACTGGATGAGCCGTTGCCGGCATCATTCATGACCAGAGGCTTATGAGGCATCGCGGTCATAGCCTCATATTTGATGTCGGTAGCAAAACCCCCCCAAAACTGAGTCTGACCCGGATATGTTATGTTACTAGTGGAGCATCCACGATACAACTCGACCAAAACCCCACTCGCTTCAAGAGACGATGTGACGACATGCAATGCTATTGTATTCCTGGATCGACCTAGTCATTCTAATTTTCACCTGAACCTTGCGATTTGAAGCCAGGCCACACAGTGGCCATATGGAATACCATCAGAAGCAAGCTATTAGTGTCAACTTGCCATAAGGATTTGATTACCATTACAATGCTTAGCCATTTGAATTATTTGTCATTAGAAATTGTTTGCCAAGGTGAAACTTAATAGCAGCTGCTTTACCATGCATGAGAGCTCCTGAGCCTTTGAGCATGATAAAGGTTTGTTTTGTTAAAGTTATGAGACGTAGGCAGAAATCCAATTTCTTCCCAAGTTTTTCAAATTTAGCACTTTTCGATTTGTTCCCCTCATCAAGTATCGTCTTCTTTTTTATTCCCACATGTAGAGCTTCACATTTCATGCCCACCCACTTCTGAATTCTTTAAGAACTGTTAATATTTTATTAATATCTCAGAAAAAGTTTAGCTGAGAGCGGATTATAGTAGGCTACGGTTAGCCAATTAATAATGGAAGCTGACTTTATGACAGTTATATTTTGCTCCTCAGAGGGTGAAAAACCAAATAAAAACCTCCCGTCAGCAAGAAGGTGCCCAAATTAGCTAACCGACTGCTAGCCGAGTGCCTAACGGAGGAAAGAGTGGAAAATTCCCTCTCTGCCCCTTAGCGGCAACAAAGATTTTTACCTTATGAGCAAATCAGCCTTATAAGGATTTGTAAGGATTGTTTGATAAGGATTTTAAAACTCGAACTAATATTGATTACAAACTGAAGCAAATGCTATCCTCCTCCGTACTTTACAAATGCTAACAACTCTTCCACCGACTCTACCTCCAAACAGGAAATACGTGCCTACAGCAGGCACGTGCAGTGCAGCAGTTGTAGTAGAACCTATGCAGAGGGAGTGAGATTTGCTGAAAACCAGACCCATGGTAGCATTGACTTGTGTTGAAATAGCCTGAAAGACTTATACTGGAGCAAACTGCGCTGGCACAAGTGAGCGTCAAAATGAAGTCCGGTCTTTGCCCCTTGCTTTTTAGAGTGTAAGCTTGCTTGCTGGTTGTCCATCGTATCCAATGATGACTTCCACTTCTGCATTTAATGGTGTGTTCTTTGATGGCTGTAAAGTCCAATCCGGGAACCAAAAATCTTATTGCATGGTTTTGCATGTGTATACAGTGTTGATGGGGGCCGTCATAGGTGTGTGTCTTCTGAGTCGCTTTTGTTGCTCCTCTCCTCCTCAAGCCTCCTGCACTCCTTGCTGACAAAGCTGCCGCCACATATTGCTGTCATCAGCAGTAGCCTCAAGGTCGTCAGGTTTGATGTGACACTTCCTGAGGGCTGTTTTCAGCTGGTCCTTTTAGTGCCTCTTCTGACCTCCTGCTGCCTGCCGGCCCAGATGTAGTTAGCCATATAGGATCTTACAGGGTAGCTAAGCCGGAGTCATTCTGATCACATGCCCAAGCCAGCGCAGTTAGTGTTGGGTGATCGCGGCCTCAATACTGTTACAGCTGGTTTTGGCGAGTATCTCAGTATGAGGCACACGATCGCGCCAGGAGATTCCAAGGATGCGCTGCAGACAGCCTATATGGAATCGCTCCATTTTAGAACAATACGCGTCGACAAGCGTCTGCGTCTCCATGGTTTTGCACAGGAAAGCGCATGACACGCATTGCATAGTGACCACTGGTGAGAAATTGGTATGTTTATACAGTGGTGAAGCAACAAAAAGAGCATTTCGTCACATTGGGTACGTTTACATGCACAGCAATATCCGATTATTGGTAGCCATCAGCTTACGCCAGTATTTAACTTATCTCGTTCACATGGATATAAGAAATTATATTTACTTCAAAAGCCGCGTTTACATGATTTTCTCCATAATCAGCTCTGTGGAAAAGGTAGCTACTAACTGCTTCCCGTTGTAAGGACAGAAATGATCCACCCGTAAATATATATTTTTTTAATTATTATTTTAGCTAGTTATTTTATAGCTAATTGCTAGTGGTTGATTTATATTATTGGAGCCATTATTATTATAGCTAGCTTTACCGATCTCTAAAGCTGGCCAATTTCCCAATAATTTTGGTTATTTAATGTGCTAGCCACCTAGCAAGTCCAAACATAAACTCGTAACACTGAACAATATATTTTCATCTGTGAAATGTGTTAATTTAATAATAAAATTCTGCAAGTTAGATCCTGAAGAAACCACAGGCTAAGCAAATGTTGACGGGCGGAACAATTTTGACGTTACGCCACCCAATTTTGACGTTACGCCGCCCCTCTCTCCACTTCAGCTTGACATGCTCAGTTTCAAAAAGCTGAAAGAAATCTAAGAAAGACATTTACACGCACCAAAAAATCTAAAGTTTGGCCAAAAAAATCAGGTGTGTTAATTGGGTTTCGAAAACACGTCTTTACCTGTTGCGAGTGACAATGAACTAGGGAACGACATTGTTCACACCTCAAAAATGTGTTTGCTGTGTCTCTATTTGCGTGGACATGTCCCACCCCCAAACACTTTTTATTGGTCCAGAGTTATTTGCCGCTCAATGGTTTGTAAACCACCCTAGATAAAATTACCTACAAATGATGCAGACAAATAACAATGGTAAAAACAACCAAAAATAATAAGCATGCTCAAGCAGTCTTTTGTGGTTTTTAAGGTTTTGTATACTTCTCTATTCCTTCCTAACAGGCTAGCTGAAAACAAGCATGTGGATGACAGGTCATCTCAGTTTCTGCAGGGGTTGATGCCCTTGTTTCTGGTAACTAAACATGTGAAATTGGAAGTAAAAAGATGTATTTTCTTCAATAGGTTCTATAGTCTACATGCCGTTTTTGAATAAGGCTTTTTGTAGACTTTGCAAGATTACAGACTCTATTCTTTGCATTGCTGCTGTTGCAATCTCTGACAACATGCTTGCATATTTTGCCATAATCCCTTGAATCTACTCTCTGTTTCTAATGTTAGTGGCACTCTAAGCTTATCATGTCTGTGCCAAGCCTCAGGTAACCCTATGCTACAGTATCTACCTCCTCCATGACATAAACCTACTTCAAAGACATTCAAATAAAAGCAAAACTAATAGCAACTCTCACTTCTACCCAATGGGCACCAGCCCCTGCAATCACATTTCAAACTGCAGTATGAACCACACTAATGCTGTGAGAAGTGTGCCGTATAAATAAGCATAAGAATAAGCTAAGTGTCAGGGTGCAGTAGGGACAGAAGCGCAGACAGTACTTGAAAAAAAAAAGTTTATTAGTGGCAAAAAGGAAAAGGCAGAATCATAGTCAGGAACAGGCAGTAGTCAAAACCAGGTAATCACCGCAAAAGTACAAAAACACAATCCAAAAAGCAAAGTCAAGAAACAAAATCAAAAAGTCAGAACAGAAATCAGGCACACAAAGAAACTAGCAAAACACGGGTCAAGAAAGGCTTGTAGCAAAGCAGGCAACTGTGACGAACTCGCAGAGAACACAAGACTGAGTGGAACTTAAATACAATGGGGTGGGGTCGACACAATGGGGAAGTAAACACAAGAGCACATGGCTGGGAGACGGCCAACGAAAACAATAACACACAAACAAAAACGGACAGGACCATTACATTACATTCATTTAGCAGACGCTTTTATCCAAAGCGACGTACAGTAAGTGCGTACAGAGACATCATCAAGATCACTACAGAACAGACAAGACAAAGCACATCCTTCGCATAATGTAGCAGCTATCCCTAGCAATGAACGTCGACTGTAGTTCACAGTAAGCTGTGGGCAAATCAGCAACACCACACTTCCATTCCAAATACTATTATAAACTATAATAAACAGACAGGAAAACACAGGGAACTAGTAAACAAGGAACTGATATTCCTAGGTGAGGATATCAGTCAAGGTGGAGTCTGAAGAGGTGTGTCTTCAGGCCTCGACGGAATGCAGGCAGGGTTGGAGTAGAACGTAGGGGAATGGGAAGTTCATTCCACCACTGAGGAGCTAATGTGGAAAAACTCAGTTGGGACAAGCGAGAGCCTTTGACACGGAGGGGGGGAAGGACCGAAACAGATATAACAGAAAACATAACACCGGCTCAAATACTGACACTAAGTCTATGCTGCCACAGGTATATTAGTCAATCACACCCATATTAATGCTTAGAGGTACATAACAGAGGCAGAGAGTATGTACAGTGGCTTCAGAAAGTATTCATACCCCATTGATTATTTCTCATTTTGCTGTGTTGCAACGTCAAATTAAAACATATTTACATGGGATTTTTTCTACTCCTGTAGAAGTAATTCTCTATAATGTGCAAATTAAATAAAGTATTTGTCATGGTTTTCTTTGTGCTCTGTCTTTTTTCAGGCGTTGCCTCTCGGGGCCGCGAGAGGGCACTCCTGTCGTGTTTTCTCCCTCTCTGGGACTAATTACTTGTTAACTGTTTACAGGTGCGCACCGCACCTCTGGTGCTCGGTGCTTTTGTGTCATTCTTTGCCAACTTAAGCCAGGTAAATGTTTAGCCGGAGGACTGCATTTATTTCGTGTTTGAATGAAATGCAGGAACCTTCTAGTTTTTAGAGTTTAGGATTAGATCCGTAGGATTTATCTTTCCTTTTATTTCGCTCTTGGTTCCTTCCTCTGTTGCTTTTCTGTCCTCTTTGAGGCAGTAATTTCTGTTTACCTTTCTTATTTTTATTTCGCTTGGCCTCTTCGTTTGGCTCATTGTTATTTATTGAGCTTGAGGTCGTCCTTTCCTACCTATTTCTCAATTCTAGTCTGCGAGACTTTTTTGTGTTCTTTTTCCCAGTTCCATTCACGGATCTTTTCTCTTGCCTATTTATCGGCTCTAGTCTGCTAAGACTTTTTTGCCTGGGCGGTTCCGCTGATTAGGGCTAAGGCGCCGGTCATGGCCAGTGCCGATGGCCTCATGGAGGCTATGGCGCTGGTTTTGATCATGACGTTTCAGGGCAGGAGGCAGCCATGAAGCTTACCCGCCTCCGCCAGGGCCATGACACTG
This sequence comes from Synaphobranchus kaupii, assembly GCA_029718625.1. Taxonomy (NCBI): domain Eukaryota; kingdom Metazoa; phylum Chordata; class Actinopteri; order Anguilliformes; family Synaphobranchidae; genus Synaphobranchus; species Synaphobranchus kaupii. Next base: position 50,255,679 of record CM056377.1, read on the forward strand.
TCTCGGGGTTCTCAGTTCCGGGCACTGGCAGGAGAAACAGGTGGGGCCGAGGGTCCGCTTATGGCCCTGTTCCTCAATGCATTGGCGGACCCCATTAAAGACACCCTGGCTGTGCTTGAGCCACCCATGTCGTTTGATGCCCTGGTGACTACCGCTATTAGGGTAAACAACCGCGTCAGGGAGCGAGAGAGAAGGAGGAGAGGAGGGACCGATCTACTCAGTGCCTTCCTCAACTTCCGGTTACACCTTCAGTTTCTCCTGCCGCCCGCAGCCCCTATAATAGGGATGAGCCCATGCAGGTGGACAGCTCCTGTCTGCGTGGTACCCAGCCAGCTAAAGACTTTTCCAATCATAAGCGACAATGAAAAAAATGATTAGCACACATTTAACAACTGTCATATGCAGATTTTCAGTCTCTTTTGTTGCATACACAAGACAGAGAATAGACGCAGATTTATGCAGTTCTCTCGCATGAACGTGATTTCGCGTAGTAGACCTGCACTCGCAAGAATGTCTTTTTTCCAATATTTTGAAACCAAAACAACCATGGAGCCCATACAGCTTGCAACTTTGTCAGTGTTGTTGTGGTAACTTGCAGAGTTGACATTGTACAGACAAACACACGCATATTTCTGCCACAAATCCACAAGTCGCTCCTCATTTTTAGTATTCCGAAAAACATGCTTATTCGGCTCATGTTGGATTTGATGTTTACTTCCGTATTTTTCCACCTCTTCCTTCCTCTCTCGCAAACTCACTTTTCATTGGCTATTGAAAATTCCCGTTTCGATTTCAGACTTTGGCCAGCGCAAACCACAAGATTACACACAGACTAACCCCGATAAAATCAAACATGTTTGAAAAAATCGTGGCGTTCCGGACTGGGATCATAGGAGACAGACAAAAGACAACAGTCTGTCACTCCCACACACATAACGATTACAGCTACGACTTTACAGTACGACTAGTCTGGATTTCCCTGGACTACCACAGACTGCCCGATCGCAAATCGTTGCGAAATCGGGCAAAAAAAATTGTGTAATGTGTCCCCAACTTTAGCCGCGCGACAACTGGTGTTGCTACTGCAGACGCAGGGGACACTCGAAGGCTCAATGCCCTAAATTAACGGGAAACGGGGAGTCTCGTTAGGGGAACGGGGGACCCTAGTGAGACATAATAGTTCAGTCCTCGGTACTTATTTACAGGTCCAATTGCTCAGCACTCAGTCAGCGCTCGGTCGAGGTCGACGCTTTTATTGATTCCGGAGCAGTTGAGTGTTTTGTAGATGCCAAATGGGCTAGGGAAATCAAAATGCCCGTTCACCGCCTTGCTCGACCCTGTTTCATTACGGCTTTTGATGGTCGTCCATTAGGCACCGGTACAGTTAGACACCACGGGGCTTTTTTATATACAGTGCCTTGCGAAAGTATTCACCCCCCTAGGGTGTTGCAGTACAACCTGTAATTTAAATAGATTTTTATTTGGATTTTATGTAATGGACCAACACAAAATAGTCCAAATAGGTGAAGTGAAATTTTAAAAAAAACTTGCTTTAAAAAATAAAATAAAAATAAAAAACTGAAAAGTGGTACGTGCATATGTATTCACCCCCTTTGCTTTAATGTATTTTTAAAGTATCATATTTAATATTTGGTCGCATATCCTTTGCATGCTGTTACTTCCTGAAGTCTGTGACCCATCAACATCAAAAGACTCTCGATATCTTATTTTCAGGTACTGTTACAAGCGATACTATAACCTCTCTGCATTTGAATGGATCTCTATGGGAATTGGGGGGTGAGACTAGATTCAGATGTAAATTACGCTGGTACAGTATAGAAAACATGACTGGCTAAATGGCAGTAAGTCATCAAGGGTCTAAGGTATCAAACGAGCCCCAAACTATCACTCTGCGGCCACATATGGAGTAGATGTGGATGGCTCACTGCAAGGGTTATTTCTCCTCACTCATTTTCCTATAAAACTCTATGGGGAAAAAAGTCAGGAGAAGAAACCCTTAAAGTGATCCATCCACAACTACTCCATATGTGGCCGCAGAGTGATGGTTTGGGGCTCGTTTGATACCTTAGACCCTTGATGACTTACTGCCATTTAGCCAGTCATGTGTTCCATACTGTACCAGCGTAATGTACATCTGAATCTAGTCTCACCCCCCAATTCCCATAGAGAAATAAATGTTGTGACGTTGCATAAGGTGCCACGACAAATGTGTGCCGTAATCAAATCTAAAGGCGGTCCAACAAAATATTAGAGTGTGCGACTTTTTTTTTGGCCAGGCAGTGTACTTGTGATATTGAAGTTTTTTATTTTTAATATAATCCTGAAGCAATCTAAATACCGTTCTTTAATTTTCACATTATAGAGAAATGTGAAAAAAATCCCATGTAAGTATGTTTATTTTGACTTTGCAACAAGCAAAATGATGAATAATCAATGGGGTATGAATGCTTTCTGAAGCCACTGTATGTAATTTACTGTACATTACAGAAAATACTGCATGACCTCATATTAAGCAGTTGCATAAGTTTACTAAAGGCCTGGTTCTTGATGCCATGCCACTGATATTAGGTTTACCTTATATCTCTGCAACAATATAGTCATTATTTTAGGAGTGTATAACCACACCTTGGGCCTCATGCATGAACATTCTCTTATTTTTCTCTTGACTTTCTGTTATATTCTTCTTGAGAGATGGTCGTACGAGGACTTTACGTCGGATTCACCAAACGTTTCCAACCTTCAGAAATCTTCCTGTTCTTAAATTAACGTGTGTTCACATGAATTCCCTATGAGCATAATTCACACCCCCAAAATGCCACATAGGGCTAGCTGTCCTGTCCCCTGTACCCTGAAGATGCATTCATAAAACTGGCATCTTGCCTAAAAAGGGATACCAAAAGAAGTCAACAAGTCTTCATGAGCACATAGTTCAAGGCACATCCTAGGGTGGATTCCAATCACTTATTTTATATGGTAAATGCGGGGTGCTTGCTATTCATTTATGTGTAGACTACATTATTTAAATTTAAATAAAAACACAAAATAACGGGATAATTTAAACATGGTAATGCGATTATGGTGAGAAATTTATAAATTCAGACTTTTTCAAACTATTTTCTTTTAAATAATCAGTTATATTCCCAGTTATTGGGAATATAATTTAGGCCTATGTGCTTTGGCAAATAACAGGCGGTTGAGTGTAACTCATATGAAAGTTTGCGCCCACTCTTAAATTTTGTTCTTCTCTACGAGTAAATCCAAAATAAGAAAAAAATGGTGAATGCCATAAAATTCCATAAACCGTTCTTGCCTGCCACGTAAGAATGAATTTCTGCGTGCAAGTGTTTCTTGCACGAGACTCATTGTCACAAGGAAATGGTATCAACAAATATGGAACCAAATTGTGTTGAATATGCAATTATACCAGATAGCTCTACATTAATGCTTACTGAATGAACAAGGAGTTCATAACTGAGAAATAGCAGTATGTGAAATAGTAACTAAGGGTTTCAAACTGGGCCAGAAATAGATCAAACATAGGTCTTGATGGTCTCACAGTCATCAAAGTGACAAAATTACATTACATTAGTCATTTAGCAGATGCTTTTATCCAAAGAGACATACAATAAGTGCATACAGAAACGTCATCGAAGTCACTACAGAACAGATAAGACAAAGCACATCCTTCCCATAATGTAGCAGCTATCCCTAGTAATGAACGTCGAATGTAGTTCACAGTAAGCTGTGGGTAAATCAGCTAAATACTATTATAAACTATAACAAACAGACAGGAAAAACACAGGGAACTAGTACCATGACGTCCTAGATTAGAATATCAGTCAAGGAGGAGTCTGAAGAGGTGTGTCTTCAGGCCACGACGGAACGCAGGCAGGGTTAGAGTAGAACGTAGGGGAATGGGAAGTTAATTCCACCACTGAGGAGTTAGGGTGGAAAAGCTCTGCATCCGGACGAGCGAGAGTCGTTGACACGGAGGGGGGGAAGTGCGAGTCGCCCTGCTGTCGAAGAGCGAAGTGGTCGAGCAGGAACATAGTTCTGGATTAAGTCCTGCAGGTAGGTGGGGCCTGTCCTATTGGCTGCAGTGTAGGCCAGGGTCAGAACTTTGAACTTGATCCTGGCTGCAACTGGCAGCCAGTGGAGTGACCTCAGCAGGTGGGAAAATTTCGGGAGGTTGAACACAACAGCTGCATTCTGGATCAGTTGAAGAGGCAGAATGGCGCAGGCTGGTGGGCTTGCGAGCAGGGAGTTGCAGTAGTCCAGGAGTGAGGTGACCATGGTCTGGACAAGAAGCTGGGTGGAGTAGGTGGTCAGGTACGGTCGAATCCTTCTTATGTTGTACAGGAGGAACCTGCAGGACCGTGCTGTCGCCCTGATGTGCTCTTTGAACTCCAGCTGGTCATCCAGGACCACCCCCAGGTTCCTTGCAGAGCGGGAGGCAGCCACCACGGTCCCGTCAATGGTGATGGAGAGGTATTGTATGGCATGAAGAGGAGCTCTGTCTTGTCAAGGTTGAGCTTCAGGTGATGGGTAGCCATCCACTCAGAGATGTAAGTCAGACAAGCAGATATCCTCTCCTTAACCTGTGGGGTACAGGGAGGGAAAGAGAGGAAGAGTTGAGTATCATCAGCATAGCTATGGTATGAGAAGCCATGTGAATTAATTACTGAACCAAGAGATTTAGTATAAATAGAGAACAGCAGAGGACCCAGTACAGATCCCCGTGGGACTCCTGTAGACAGGGGTTCACATGCGGTTCAAAATGCGGTTCACATTCAATCAAACCCACATCGGGCCAGATTCAGAGATGGCCAACTTAAGTCATGCGCTTAAGTGCCTCTTGTGCGCGGATTTAACACGGGATGAGATGCGCTGTATGCTAACCTATGCTACGTGGGTGCGTTTCTCAAAATGTGGGTGGCACAGGGCATGATATTCTAATGACCTGTTTCTTGTACCTGCCCCCTGGGTTGTCAGCTTTCTACTAAAAAAATATTTGCGGGGTATACATTTTCAATATAACGTCAGTGACAGTGCCTTTAATAACCGCATTTGTCTTTGTAAAATCCTGCCTTTGTGCATCGTAGTTGCTCTTGCGTGATGAGGAAGTTACATATTCAAAATTGGACAGGTTGCGTGCAATTATTATTTATTTGATTGTGTGATGGGTATATCCCAGTCGTAGGTTATGTTGAGTTATGATCATTTAATCAACGTGACGTATTAATACATTCACTGCCTTCTCCATCACTCAAGAGCAACTATGGAGCAAGAAGGGGCTGTGGGCCCATTCTGACCATTCTTGGGCCCGGGGCAACAGGCTCTTCTTGCAGCTGAGGCCGCAGAGCTAGCTGATGAAGCTCTGTGGGATTATTGTTGCTGCTTCTGGGGCTACTGGCCTGGCTGTGGTTGCACCAGTGCTTTGATTTTGCTGTTACCCATTATCATCATCATGTTTTTTTTTTAAAGCCACTTTCTGATGTCTATCCTGAACTGATTTTTATGGCAAAGGAGCTAGATTAACATTACTCACTAACTTGCTAGCTACCATGGGTTTTTACCAGTTTTACCAGCATCTCAGGAGGGTCAAACCTAACCTTCCTGTGACAGTGGAGTGCCGTAGATCCCCACAGGCTGAAACCCCCACTCACATACACAAAAACAGCGCTGTCCATGGGTCAGAAACAATAGCACAGCGATATTCACTTGTGCAAACGTGTACCTCTGCCAACATTTTTGTTGTTTTTACAATTTATCTAGGGAAAATAAAACTGAGAGTGAGGGGGCAGAGAATTCAACTGAGGGGGCTAAGCCCCCTTTAGCCCCCCGTGGCACTGGGCCTGGGCCTAATGTGTGCAGACTCTTCAGCCAATCAATGACTTAAATTAAAGGGTAAGCACCAGATAATGGACAACTTTTATATTTACCAGACAGGTATTTAGACAACAATATCAAGTTCTTTTTTTATATAACTACATGGAAATTATATAAAATTAGCGAAGTTTGAAAAATCCACTGAGAATAGAATCATATATGTTTGACGTCATACGTGGAGGAAGTGCAAATATTTCCCTATTGTACATACAGTACTGTGTACAATATTGGTCTGTAAATGTAAATTGTAAATGTCTAATTTTAAATTTGCTATATTTGCAATGCCCTGTAACCCTTTCTACTTTTATATGTGAAATTGAATATATATCCGTGGTAGAGGTGTCCCGGTATGCACTTATGCAGAGCTTGGCACGGACTGGGTGTCTAACTGGGGGGGGCGAGCTGGTTATAGTGCCTATCGCTATACTGGCAGACACCCACAAATCAGACAGTTCTGAGGAGGAAGAGGAATTTCAGTTTTTTGAGCAGGGACAAAAGTGCAAAAATGTGTTTATTGAGCCGTTTCGCTTTGAACCTGATGCCGCACCACGCCTGGACGCAGAAAATCCTCCAACAGACGGACAATTGAATCGCATTGGAAGATCAGACTGGTATAACATTAGCTAGTTGTTTTAGCTAACTATTTCTGTGAGAAAAGTTGAAAACTGTCTCTGTGCATTGGTATGGTTAGACGCTAAAGATTTTTCCCCAATGGCTACCTGATGGCCCACACACATATTACATAGCCTAGCGATAATGTTAGCTAACTAAGACTGAGATCCATAAAGGGATAGTTTGGAATTTTGGACATAATGTCTCAATTACGACGGCGGAGCGATACTTTACGTTACCTACGAATGTAGTGCCGGCACTGGTCGACTACAAGTAGAATATACGGAGAAGTAGGGCGGCGGAGCGATATTTTACGTTACCTACGAATGTAGTGCCGGCACTGGTTGACTACAACAACAAAGAAGAGCAACAAGTTGCAATGGCCACGTTCGCTCCGCCACCGTACTTCCACAGAGAATATAGGTCAGCACAAAGTAAAGGATTCAACGATAGTTTTTCGATTTTTACCCATTAATAGGACACGATAATGTATACATTTTCATTGTCCTATTAATGGGTAAAAATCAAAAATTTACAAGAGTTCAAGAAAGTCTGGCCCATGAGTTTATGTATTACATGGCTATATGAAGTACCACATACAAGTAAAACTTTCCCATAAAGTAAACACAAGACACTTTGGTAAACAAATGAAAATCACTTTAAAAAATCTCTCCAGTATCATATTTTTACCTATATATATCTGATTTAATGGGCCGCTATTCAGCATCTTTTTTTGGGGGTGCCTTCTTACAACTTCTATTGTTCGTAGTCAAACCACGTAGGCTAAACTCTTTTCCATTCCTCTCTGAATTTTGTTTCTTTCTCGCTTGTAGTCATCCAACGTTAGATTTCTGTTCGTCAATTTATCTTTGTGTGTTGCATTGGGAAGCTGCTGAAGAACATTGACAGTACCATGTATGATGTCAGCGTTTTGACAAAAAACATTATTTTATGAAATATGAAAAATGTTGGAGGCGGGGTGAAAGCGGTACTGGAAACACATTTTAAACACGATATCCAACATTTATGTAACATTAATATACTTTATGATTACGTAATCTTATACCAGAGTAATTTTTCTTTCACATTTTTTGAATTTCCAGCATTTTTAATTATCTGGTGCTTACACCTTAAACACTTAACTGCAGGAACAGAACAAACCCAGTAGACACAGCGGCCCTCCAGGATTTGAGTTTGAGGTCACTGTACATAGTAGATAAGTAATTGAACCAAATTGAATTACATACACTGCATTCCATATGTAGCAAATTCAAAGTGTCATTTATGAGAGCCAGATGTATTTGCATGTATACGCCACATTTTTCCTCCAAGCATTCTTTGAATGGTTGTCCTTTCCACACCCTTCAAAGCTGCCTCCCCAGTGATTCGGTGCAGCTCTGGGCTTTTAGAAGGGTCTGAGATAAGGTAAGTTTGACGTGCTACGATGTAAAATGCAGGTTTTTACTCTGCATTGCGTCTCACTTACAGCATCCAGCCTAATGTAGTTGTTTCTGGAGATCAGCTGGATGCCCCCATAGGGGTATTTCCTACAGTGCAGTAATGACATCTCCCCTTCCCTATGGAATCGAGGATGGTGACTGATTTGCATTGCTTGCTCAGTTCTGGATTTTTATTTATTTCACTGACTATTTTAAATCACAAAAGACAAAATAAGTATATCCCTCCATACCTTAGGGTAATAATATTCATAATTAGTACTGCCACATGCATTTACACATCGTATTCTTACTTGAATTACTTTCATTAACATAAATAACAGTATAAGTAAAAAGTACAAGATTCCCCAGAAGATGCAAATCCTACTCTACTCAAAACTTCTCTTTAAAAGCTAAGGGAATCAGTCCTTGGGTCATACATATTTGATTCTGCGGGCCTAAAAAAAATCCAGGAGGTAATATTTACTCCATTTATAACAAATACAAACACATAATTAACAACTCCTCAGTAGCTTTAATAGCAAAAACAGCACAAAACAAGCACCAAAGCCCTAAACACAACGGAATTCTCAGTTTATGATGTAAAGATCCAAAACATAAATGGATGCATTATTGCTCCATTACTGTCCACTGCCATACATTTTCCTGGGTATAACTAGTATGTGCAAACACAATTCAAATGCATACATACATACTGTAATGCAGCTGGCAGAGCTGTCACTGAAGAACAGGGGCCTCATTTATACATTCATCTTGGAATTCCGTCCTAAATGTGAAGCGTATGATCGTTTCCTAAAATGTTCCTACAAACGATTTATAAAATATCCACACACACGAATAGATGTTCCTACGCATGTCCTATTTATAAATCAGAAATCATCCTAAAAATCTTGCGCACGTGAATGAGCTTGTGAGTTCCACCCAGTGAACACCCTCAAATATTCTTATATGGTCGGATTTTTTCTACGTGACCATTGTCACATGATATAAAATGGACGTATAGCCATTATAGCGTTGTCTAACCTGTCCAGTATAGCGTTTTCCGTTTTAATAGTTCACAGAAATGTTCATGTTATAATTTCAGTATTGCATAGACTAATATTTGTTAAAATGTTTTCATTTCGATGGAGTTGTCACTGACAGCCGTCAGTACAAGCCTTCTACAAGCCTCCTGCCTTCTGTATATCAAATCGAGCGTAGCGTTAGTTCAGGCAGGCCACGAGAGTGAAACCCGGCCATAGGTGAATCAGCTGACAGCTCAGCTGAGTAGTGACGATTCACCTATCAATCCATTCAAGTAGCAAGGCGGTCTATTTAACCCGCCTCGCCCTAACATGGTGGATCCTCTGATGCACGCCCGCTGCACACAAAAAAGATCTTCTGCGCTGCACATCCTCCATGTTCTACTACATGCCGGGGGAAAAAGAATTGGAATCCTGCAAATTCTACATAAAAGCCAAGTGATGTCAAGCTCTGTGTTCTGAAGCTTTATGGTCCGCTAGACAAAAAAAAGAAACGGCGATATATTCAAATAACATTCGGTTATTCGAAACGCGCTTCTCTTTCATGCTTGGCTGCACACTGCCAGTGAAAACGAATTGGATTCCTGAAATCGTTGCTAAAGCTAAGTGACTGCAAGTTTCGGTTAAGCTTATAGTCTGCTACGGAAACTGGGGATGTATTCAAATAACATTCTGCTGTTTTTAAATGTGCTTTCCTTCTACATGCATGGCGCATGCTGCACACTGCCAGCGAAAAATATCCGGACTGCTGAAATCGTTGCTAAAGCTAAGTGATTACAGTTACGGTTAAGCTTGTGGTCCGCTATGGAAGGGGCGATGTATTCAAATAACATGCTCCCTTCTCCATGCATACTGCACACTACCAGACTAAACTACCTGCGCTGATCTCATATATTCCACTATCCCTTTCAACTCGTACGCTTTTCCCGCAACAACCAGGCTAGCGAATAGCCGTCGCCCGTCCCAGACAAGGAAGGGCGATATATTCAAGTTTCGTAGGTTACGGCTATTTAAAGTGTGCGTCTTGTCGTGTAACCCGTACCTCATTGCTCGTTATTCGAAACCTTCCCACTGGTGATTGCTTGCTAAACAGACTATTTATTATTTATTTGTTTATTTCGGCATGTGTATAGTCACATTGCATCACATTTCTGAAATATGCATTTAACAAATACATTTCCTGCCGAAAAGGGATACGGGAAAAAAGCAGACTGCTTATCAAGTCCCGCCCCAATTCCTCAATCAAATTTGAAAGTTCACAATATTGGTTTTGGAGGCATAAAACGCACGGTAACGTTTATATGATCTTTGGGCTAACCTAAACGGTAAGCCTATACACCCTGCCTTGGAGCATTGGTGGTCATGTTCGCATACTCGCTGTCGCTCTGGAAGTGGGAGACCAAAGAGATCTCGTGCATGTCTGCAGCTTCTGCGGAGACGGGCACCCAAAATTTCTGTGTCCCAGACGAACCCGCTTTGTAAAAAAGAGGGATTAAAGCCTTCTACGCCTGTCAACGTCCCAGAGCTGGGAAAAACTCGGAAGAAGCATCAAACTCGTTGTTGTCCATTATTTATTAATTGGTCTAATTCTGGGCTTTTCAGCTGGATTTTTTTTTTCCAAAAAAAAAAAGTCAGGTTTCCCTAACTTTCAATCAGCTGTAGATGAACCCGAAATAGTGAACAAACTGCTTGCCAGAGAGGTCGAAAAGGGTTATATGATTGGCCCGTTCGATAGCTCGCCATTTCCAATATTCCGCATCAATCTTTTAGGAGCAGCCACACGTAAATATTCAGAAAACAGTGCCTAATCGACTTATCCGCCCCTCATAATAACTACGCCCAAGCTATTAACAGTATCATCCCCCCGCAACCATTTTCCCTGTTTTACGCAACAGTCGACCACGCGATTCAATTTATCAAACATGCCGGTAAAGGGTGTCTATTTTGTTTTGAAATGTTCAACTACGCACTGTGTTTATTGTGCAATATATTTCAAGACATAAAAAATGCCCTTCTTTCAATGCACAATGTGTAATAGCGTCTTACTGTTTTTTACATTTATTTAAATAGTTTTTATAACAAACAAAATGCAAAATAATGTTATTTTGGTAATTAGAAGGTAGAGTAAGATTCCTTTGAACAATTTAAGTGATAGATGTGCACAAACACCAATCATAGGTCAAAATATCGCTAACTTTGGCTGATTTTCAAAAACCGGAAAAGCTACTGAATTAAGAGCCGGCTCTTGTTGGTGAGCTGAGCAAATGATCTGACTCACTGAAAAGAGCCGGAATGCCCATCACTAAACGGCATCTCGTTTTTTCATAACGACTACGTCGAAACATCAGCTACTTTAAAATTCTTTACCGATGCAGCGCTTTCTATTGCTTTTGGGGTTTTTTATAATAATCAGTGGTTTGCAGAAACATGGCCTAAAGAGCTGCAAACTCTGCCTCGCAATATTCAATTTATAGCTTTGCTCGAACTATACCCGATCGTCGTTGCTTGCATCCTATGGGGAAACAGCTGGCCAAGGAAACAAATTTTGGCCTATTGCGACAACCAAGCCACCGTCAACATCATTAACAAAGGACGCTCATCTGTCCTTTTCATCAATAGGCTAGTAGACGCCTGGACTGGATTTGCGTTATGCATAAATTTACGCTTCACGCTGTTTATTTACCTGGCTCGACAATAAAATTGCTGATGCCTCGTCCCGATTTAAATTCCAGGAATTCCAAAACCGTGCGCCGATGCAGCCCCTGCTGCAAACCTGTCTTGCCCAGCATTCAACCAAACCATTTTAGATTAACTGGATTGGCAAAATCTACATTAAAAAAACGTATGACTCAGCATGGTCTCTTTTCTATTTTGCGCCGCTTTTCTGTCCACGTCCTACCCATTAACATTCCAATCGTTTGCGTCTTTATAGTCCACTGGTTCGAGTCAAGGAAAATGCAACCTTCTTCTCTTAAGGCACTCATTGCAGGCATACAATTTCACTTAAGATGCAGGGATCCCGCAGTCGGTAGCCTGTTCGGGAATCCATCCCTCCATCTGCTTTTAAACGGCTCAAAAAGAAAACCCACAAAGCAAAGATAAATGCCTTCCCCTCACTTTAAAAAAAATTAGTTCACAAAACTGGTGTCTCGTTTGAGACACGGGTGTTTTAATTCATTCACACCGATAAGGGTAGCCTAGAAGTTTCTATTTCCCTTAAATGGTTAATTTAGCTTCGGAAATTGCCTTTAGGTGGTTGGTACATATACATATACTACAATACAACTTCAGTAGTTAGAATGGCCCTAGGCATACGGGCGCCATGGAGCCAATATTATGCACAGCATCCTCCTTGACCTCTAGGGAGAAGACCAACAGGCTTTGGTATGGTATTAATTGGCATGGACCTGAAGGGATGAAGAGCTTCTCCCCCATAGGCATGTCAGGCTTCATCCGTAGCCAAAAGGTCACACATAGTTCTTCATCACTACACATAGAACTCCCCTGATTAGTTTTGCTCCCATGGAAGTCCAACAGGCGTTGGTACACATAGCCACTGATCCATGTAATGTTAGAAGACCGAGAGCTGGAAGGTCACACATAGTTCTTCATCACTACACATAGAACTCCCCTGATTAGTTTTGCTCCCATGGAAGTCCAACAGCCGTTGGTACACATAGCCACTGATCCATGTAAATGTTAAAGGGGCCTTGAGTTGAAGGACAGGATGGCTACATCGGTAGCTGAAAGGTCACACATTGTTCTTCACCATTACACATAGAACTCCCCTGATTAGTTTGGTTCCCATGGAAGTCCAACATGCGTTGGTACACATAGCCACTGACCCATGTAATGTTAGAAGGACCTTGAGCTGACAGACAGATGGCTTCATTGGTAGCTGGAAGGTCACACATTGTTCTTCATCACTACACATATAACTTCCTGGAGTTAGGTTACACTACATCTGGCACACAGGGGGGTCCAACAAGCGTTGGTACACATACCCACTGATCCACTTAATGTTAGAAGGACCTTGAGCTGACAGACAGGATGGCTTCATTGGTAGCTGGAAGGTCACACATTGTTCTTCATCACTACACATAGAACTTCCTGGGGTTAGTTTACACTACATCTGGCACACAGGGGAGTCCAACAAGCGTTGGTACACATAGCCACTGATCCATGTAATATTAGAAGGAGCTCGAGCTGATGGACAGAATGGCTTCCTCCAGAAGCGAAAGGTCGTTACACATAGTCATCACATAAGCACAACACTAGCAGCACTTTGGCGTATGGTTGTTTTTGGGGGTTGTTGCTGCTGCCCTCACCGCCATACCATGCTTGCTTGCGTTGATTGGCGGGAGGGTTTTTGAACAGAACCATACCGCCAAACCTAATATTTATTGTTTTAAGAATGTTAATAAAGCTTACTTGAACAACAAAACATTTTTTTTCATTCATATTATATATATATATATATATATATATATATATATATATACAAAACCGTGTGCAAACTGTGAAGAAAACAGAGGAGGCATCCGCGCACATGTACACGTCGGTTAGGCTATACAACATCTGCACGCAAAGTCTTTTACCGGAATATGCGGGACATCATGTTGATTTTTCGAGGCATTTGTGAGAATCGTATACCCTATGTTCAAATTAGCCCATAAAGCCTAATAACGTACAGGAATCAATTACCATGCACTTTACTTAGGTCTACATCATTTAGATGTAGCTTTCCTGAATGTAGCTATGGCAGAATTTAACAACAAACAAGTTTGCAAGCAATACGAGGAGTGAATAAGCTTGTGCTACATATTCTCCTTTAAAACAGTTCATGAAGGAAGTGGATTAATAGTCTACCCTTTTAGTATTCTCAGTCTGGAGCTATAGCTAGGTTGAGGTTGTTGTCCCGAAGCTAGACTGTATGCTTGTTAGTAGAGATCTTATTAAAAGACTAGGCTACTACAGATTCCTTCCCTTGGGCTAGCTTTTATTCTGGCGTATATGCGATCGCTTATTTAGGACATTATTAACAAGGGCGTTACTTTCTGTTCTGTTTTTTTTTGTGGTTTTGAGATAGATATGCACTGCTGACTGAACACATCCACGTTACCGATTGCTTGCTGCTTCTCGGCGGCCGTGGCAGTGTTACTGTTCTGTAAACTCGTAGGCCTAGTTTAGGTTAATTGACAAAGAAAGGCTTGTATCTTGTAGGCCTACATTATGAATTCTGACGTTAGTTAATCAATTATACAATTATATAGCTTAGGCTACAGTGTGCGAATTGATAGGGGAATATGATAAAAAGAAAAGAGTAGGCTATATAGCCTATTAAGCTACTTACATTATGCATTATTGTAAAGAGGTAGCTGAGCTACCAAAGCTCACTCCTCGTATTGTTTGTTGTTAAATTATACCATAGCCAAATTCAGAAAAGCTGCATCAAAATGTTGTAGACCTAAATAAAGTTTCCGGCACTTTTTTAGCCTAATTTTAGCATAGGCTACGATTCTCAGAAATGCCTCGCAAATCAACGTGATTCAGGTAAAGACGAGTGTGCATGAATGTTAGGCTGTGTCCGATTCCACACCCATCTATAGGCTACTATTGAGTAACGTTATGATAGTTGAGTAGGACTAGCCTACACTGGATGAGAACGCTAAGCAGGTGAAATGTTCTCTAATGTAGTGTGCTTAAAATCCCCAAATAATATACTCATTTCTGAGTTTTCGCTGATAGTAGCCTATGGAGGATATTTATTTGCATACTGCATGTCACTAAACAGTATGCAGTAGCCTAAGCAGTATACAGTAGGCCTATGCTATTACACAGGATGCAGACCATTCGGACACAGCAATGTGCACAGTGAAAGGAGTTTCTGCTTCCGGAACCTAAGCCTCACGTTTCCACTCTGCAGCCTCGCAGTCTACATAATTGCAGCGGGTGCCGCCTGAAATTAAACACTGCTTTGCTACATTGTAATTAGTTTATCTCGTCTATCGCCCCAATAATGTAACTAAATGGAGCAACATTGTTGCCCCGCCCACTGATTGCCGTACACAACCCGATACAACCTTGTACATGGGCTATATACAGGCGCTTTTATGCGCATATAAGGCTCTCAGATATTGTGGGGGACATTACATTACATGACATTTATTTAGCAGACGCTTTTATCCAAAGCGACGTACAGTAAGTGCGTACAGAGACATCATCAAGATCATTACAGAACAGACAAGGCAAAGAACATCCTTCGCATAATGTAGCAGCGATCCCTAGCAATGAACGTCCACTGTAGTTCACAGTAAGCTGTGGGCAAATCAGCAACACCACACTACCATTCCAAATACTATTATAAACTATAATAAACAGACAGGAAAACACAGGGAACAGGGAACTGATATTCCTAGGTGAGGATATCAGTCAAGGTGGAGTCTGAAGAGGTGTGTCTTCAGGCCTCGACAGAATGCAGGCAGGGTTGGAGTAGAACATAGGGGAATGGGAAGTTCATTCCACCACTGAGGAGCTAATGTGGAAAAACTCCGCAGTCGGGACAAGCGAGAGCCTTTGACACGGAGGGGGGGAAGTGCCAGTCGCCCTGCTGTAGAAGAGCGAAGTGGTCGAGCAGGAACATAGTTCTGGATTAAGTCCTGCAGGTAGGCGGGGCCTGTCCTATTGGCTGCAGTGTAGGCCAGGACTTTGAACCTGATCCTGGCTGCAACTGGCAGCCAGTGGAGAGACCTCAGCAGGGGGGTTACATGGGAAAATTTCGGAAGGTTGAACACAAGCCGGGCAGCTGCATTCTGGATCAGTTGAAGAGGCAGAATGGCGCAGGCCGGTAGGCTTGCGAGCAGGGAGTTGCAGTAGTCCAGGCGTGAGGTGACCATGGTCTGGACAAGAAGCTGGGTGGAGTAGGTGGTCAGGTACGGTCGAATCCTCCTGATGTTGTACAGGAGGAACCTGCAGGACGGTGCCGTCGCCCTGATGTGCTCTTTGAAGTCCAGCCGGTCGTCCAGGACCACCCCCAGGTTCCTTGCAGAGCGGGAGGCAGCGGTCCCATCAACGGTGATGGAGAGGTCATGTAGTGGGGAGGTCTTGTACGGCATGAAGAGGAGCTCTGTCTTGTCAAGGTTGAGCTTCAGGTGATGGGTAGCCATCCACTCCGAGATGTCAGTCAGACAAGCAGATATCCTCTCCTTAACCTGTGGGGTAGAGGGAGGGAAAGAGAGGAAGAGTTGAGTATCGTCAGCATAGCTATGGTATGAGAAGCCATGTGAATGGATTACTGAGCCAAGAGACTTAGTATACATAGAGAACAGCAGAGGACCCAGTACAGATCCCTGCGGGACTCCTGTAGACAGGGGACGGGGAGCAGAGACGGAACCCTTCCAGGAGACTTGGTAGGATCTATCAGTGAGATACGATACAAACCAAGATAGGGCAGTTCCTGAAATGCCCATCTCAGCGAGTGTGGAGATCAGGAGTTTGTGGTTGACCGTGTCGAATGCCGCAGACAGATCAAGGAGAATCAGAACAGAGGAGAGGGAGGAGGCTCTAGCAGTGGCGAGTGCCTCAGTCACAGCCAGGAGAGCAGTTTCAGTGGAATGGCCGGTTCTGAAGCCAGACTGATGCGGGTCAAGCAGGTTGTTCTGGTGGAGAAAAACAGACAGTTGGTTAAGGACAGCACGTTCAATTGTTTTGGACAGGAAGGGCAAGAGAGATACAGGACGGTAGTTCCTGACATCAGCGGGATCTAAGCTAGGTTTTTTAAGGAGTGCACTGTAACAAATTTACCTTAAAATTTACAGTAACTTACTGGCAGCAATTATCTAGTAAGTTACTGTAAATACTTTTTACAGTAGAAGTACAGTACTTCCATTTACAGTATTGTTATATTTACTGTAAAATGAAAAACAATTAAACACTGTGATTTCAGTTGTTTCTACAGTACTGGTTGTTTAACTGTAGAATAAATATCAATTAAATACTGTGATTTCAGTTGGTTTTACAGTATTGGTTGTTTAACTGTAGAATAAATATCAATTAAATACTGTGATTTCAGTTGGTTTTACAGTATTGGTTGTTTAACTGTAGAATAAATATCAATTAAATACTGTGATTTCAGTTGCATTTACAGTGCTGGTTTATTTACTGTACAAATAAATACAGTTAAGAGCACTTATTTTTTTAATGGTATTGTATATGGCAATGCAGTACTATTAACAGTAGGTAACAGTTAATCACTGTAAATTCAGTTTCTCACTGTACAATTTAAACACTGCATCACTGATTTAATATTAACCATTATTAATAGAATGACCCATATTCTAAAATATTTCAATTAACTACAGAAAACAAGAAAATTGTTAACACGATTATTTATTTAAGACATTTGGTGAACACAAACATGATAAAGCACAGGTTACCAAACTTATTAGACAAAGTACCACTCAAAAAAAAGAAATCAAAACCAAAAATGCCAGGTAAGTGAGCCGGCCCAAAAGCTCAAAATATTGCCAGACAAACTTCACAATTATACATTTTTTAAAAACACAATGGCAATATAATGTAAAATACTGAACATTTGCATGAACAATGCAACAGGACACTGTAAAATGCAACATTTAAAACAGAAATGATAAGAAACTTCTTAGAGAAGAGAAACCTCTCATTCCCCTACCACTTGACATAATGGTCTATGGCCACTTGCCTGCCCTGAACTTGGAGACCCAGAATCCCAGTTGGAGCCCTGAAATTAAAGAAGAAACACATTAACAATTACATGTATTACAATTACTTCGTAATGCACCACGTATGTGATGAGGGTCTAAGATGGTGATGTCGGTGTTGTGTCAAGGTACTTATTCCTGATAGGAAGTGTGTTACTGGCTGCAGGAGCACTCATGCAATTAGCAAGGTTGGGGCTATGTGGGGGGGTGATACGAACTAGGGACAGTTTTATAAATGGTAAAAAGTTCCGCACAGCTGCTTTAATCAACATCAATTTAAGCATTTTAACACATTGCTGAACTCAATTACATCTTCTTGAATCAAAATGTGGGCTAACAAACTTAATGCAGCACTGTCAACAATATTTGTTCTTGTAACCCACTTTCTCTGTGAATAATGTAGCTTATCTTCATGGCTTCTGTGTGAGCAGAATAAATGCAGTACATTATATAATGATCATTGGAGAGGGTATTCAGAATAATTTTAAATATCCAAAGATGACAGTGCTGCAGTCATTTTAAGGTAGCCTACATTTTGATTCAAGATGTAATTGAGTTTAGCAATGTGTTAAAATGCTTAAAGAGATGTTGAATCAACTGTGTTTTTAACAAACATGTTTTTGATTGAACATGAATTACAGCATGTTTGATTTTTTCTGCTGAAGTCGACTCAAGAGCCTTCATCAGTGGACCATAGTTTCAATCACCACTCAATCACTGTGACACAACAGTAGCTTAACACACATTATTTAATAAAAATATTTGAGATAACATCTTTAAATAAACCATCTTGAAATTTCAATGCAAAAGCTATTGTCAGAACCTCACCTGCATCTAGTCAGTTAGCCAAGCAAACTCAGTGAAGTCCCTGATGAAGGAGATTACATGGGGGTTCATGTATGAAGTCTTCCGCTTCACCACTCTCCCAGTCTTCCGGCTCATCTGCTCCTAACCATATGTCCCTATGTTGCTGGAAATATCAGAGTTCTCGCAATGTGTGTGAGACACCTGTGGGTCGTTGAAGGCTGATGGGGGAATCTCGAAACAGTGAAATGTAACAAAATGTTTTGTTACATTGCAGGTGCGGACACAAGATCTGCACCTGCAATGTAACAAAATGATCTAAAAAAAAAAGGGGGGGGGGTTAAGATTATAAATTTGCATGTAATAGTCACCTCAATATCATCCTAAGCAATCAAAACAAATGTGTGAAATGTTGACATTTTTATATTTTATACAGTTAAAAACAGCTTGGGGTCAAATTGCCCCCAAGGAACACCAATGCGTACAAAGTGTGTATAGGACATTGAAAAAATATCATCATGTTAACTTTACGTTTACCCAATAATAAGCAAAAAAAATAATCTCAACCATTTATTTAGATACGTTAAACATTGAATGGGGTCAAATTGACCCCAAGGATAACAGGAGGGTAAAGATAATTAATACCTCTGAACAAACTCCAGTGTTGTGCAGGCTTCCACCTGATACTCTAGGTTGAAAACATAGTAACAGGCGAAGAGAGTGGCCAAGGCAGTGGTGAAGTCAGCCAGGTGAGCAGCAGGTGGGATTACGACCCTCCCCTCGATCGACAGCATCCATTTTTTTGCAGTCAGGATTGTCTCTCCTTAGTAGAGTCAGACATCACAAAAATTATATTTCATAGCAATACATTCTATAAATTATTTGTGATAATCCTCAAATGACTAACAAATGCAGGAATTGAAGCTGTGGTGAAATTACACTGCTTGCATGAGTAATTCATTTTGATGGAAAGCTAACTGGTTAATACTTAGCTGGATACATGTGGTTCATCACAGCCTGACAAGGGAGGCACAGAGTGTAAAACTTTTTTTTGTTTTGCTGCTAGTGATGGTAAAGTTACTTACCGATTTTCTGGAAGTCCTGACTTTGGCGGCGGATCCGCGATTTCAGCATGGAAACTCCCGCAGAGGCAAAGGGTGGAAAAAAAAATCTTCTCCCCGCGCAGCGAAACAAACGGCACACATCTCCAGGTAGGGTTGCCAACCGTCCCTTGAAATAAGGGATCGTCCCTTATCAGTTCAATAAGGGACGGGTCTTTTATTGTCCAAATAAGGGACGATCCCTTATTTCAAGGGACGGTTGGCAACCCTATCTCCAGGAGCCAGCACGTTTTTAAAAAAGACCGTAGTGCTATCACCACATAAGCTAACGTTAGCTACATGTAATGGCTGTGGAGACGTCTCCAAGAGAGCTCTCTCTGAGACGTTTTCGCTGAATTCCTCTCAGGCAAAAGTCAACACAGACAACGCAAACACACACACACACAACAAAAATTGACACAAACACAAGACAAAGCCTTGTGTAACGTACCGAAATTTGAGTGCTACTGATTAGTCATGGAGCTTTCCTGTCGCTAACGGAGTCAGAAATGCAAGTGCTATGTTTCGCGGTTTGTCCTGTTTACGATGACGTGATTGGCCCATTCGAAACAGGACCGTTGAACTCTCTTGATCCTCATTGGATAAATTTAGATTTGGCCCGTTTCCACCAGTGAAAGAAAAAAATAAGATAAAACGTTGATAAAAATAAAAAATCCCATGGTAAGTCATTATGAGTTAAAAGTCATAATCATGAGATAAGAGGTCATAAATATTATAAAAAGTAAAAAATTATTAGATCAAAAGTTGAAATTATGAGATAAAAGTCAAAATTATATATATAATTATATATAGGCCTATATATATATTTATATATATATATATACATATATATTTATATATATATATATATATATGCGTGTGTGTGTCTGTAAGATAAAAAAGGAAAAATACAGTAGTTTACTTTACTATTTACAGTACTATACTTGCTATTGTGATTGTCTTTACAGTAACGCTTTGTAACTGTGATTTTCTACTGTAATACTTAGACTACTGTGATTTTGTCATGTGGACAAGGCTTTATTGTAAAATTTACAGCATTCTACTGTAAAAATCTTACACAGTAATGTTACTGTGTTTAATACAGTAAATAACTGTATATTTCACAGCCATTTGTTACAGTGTGGGGTTACACGGGCAGTTTTAAAGGCAGCAGGAACATGGCCACAGATTAGGGAGGTGTTAATAATGGAGGACAGATATGGAAGGAGCTCAGCAGATATAGACTGGAGGACTGCTGAAGGTATGGGGTCTAGTGGACAGGTGGTTGCGCAATGGCGCGTCACCAGCTCGAGCACATCGGAGTCCTCCAGAGTCCTGAAGGACGACAGTGTAGCGATGGGTTCAGTATGGGGGATGTGGGGTGTCACCGGATGCGTGAAGGAGTTCCGGATCGCAGCCACCTTCCCCTCAAAGTGGGTCAGGAAGTCATCTGCAGAGAGGAAGGAGGGTGAAGGGGGTGGAGGGGGGGTGAGCAGGGAGGAGAAGGTGGAAAAGAGTTTACGTGGGTTAGATAGACATGTATCAATTTTAGACTGGAAAAATTAAGTTTTAGCTGATGTGGTTGCAGCTGTGAAGGCTGCCAGCAGAGTGTGGTAGGAGGCCAGGTCATCTGGGGATCTGGATTTCCTCCACTTTCTCTCAGCGGCTCGTAGCATGGTTCTGCTGGATCTGAGAGAATCCGTCAGCCACGGGGAGGGGGGTGATAGTCGGGCTGGTTTGGAGATAAGAGGACATAGTGAGTTGAGAGACTGAGAGAGGCATGAGTTAAACACAGAGGTGGCAACATCAATGGGCATTTTAGCAAAGGTAGCAGGAGGAGGAAGTGCAGAGAGAGCAGAAGTAGTGAGAGAGGTGTGAGAGAGGGTGCAGAGAGAGCAGAAGTAGTGAGAGAGGTGTGAGAGAGGGTGCAGAGAGAGCAGAAGTAGTGAGAGAGGTGTGAGAGAGGGTGCAGAGATTTCTCCTGAACATAACAGCGGGTGGGTTGTTAGCGGAGTTGAGGGAGAGTGGGCAGGAGAGAGAAAATGAGATAAAGAAATGGTCCGATACGTGGAGGGGGGTCACCGTGAGTTCAGATGTGGCGCAACTCCTGGTGAGTACAAGGTCCAGTTGGTTACCACCATTGTGGGTGGCAGGCGATGGGGACTGAGTGAGGGCAAAGGACTGGAGGAGTGAGGTGACACTGGATAGCTGGGCACTGTCTGGTTGGAGGTTGAAGCCTCCCAGTAGGATTACAGGGGTACCATCCTCAGGGAAGGAGCTCAGGAGAGTGTCCAGTTCATCCAGGAAAGCGCCGAACGGACCTGGGGGGCGATAGAGAACAACAATGTTAAGTGCAGATGGGTGAGTTACAGTGACTGCATGAAACTCAAAGGAGGAGATATTCAGGCAGGGTACAGAGGGAATAGAGAATTTCCAGGACGTGGAAATTTCCACGCGTCCACCGTGGAAATGACGCCTATGATTATTAATAAAAACACCTAAATGGTACCGTTAGGCTATGATAAGAGCAGTGCAGATGGCGAACAAAACTTCTGAACTAAATTGAATTTGATTGTGACACTCGGAAATATATAAACGTATTTGTTGTTCGGGATTTACTATAACAGATTCAGAATGAAAGACAAGTATCAGAGGGGAGAATGATAGCATCCCAGCCTGGGATGAAGATTGGTCAAATAAGAGGAGAGGAATTCGCACACTGTATATAATCACTTATTTAACGTTAAAAATCTAAATATGCAAGGTACAACCATTTATTTGTTCAATTAGCAGAAACTACGAGTATAAAGGACAGCTACACGGCCGCCGAGTTGCAATAGCAACTATAACGTAGCTACGCGTTCAGTCAGCACAGCAGCGCACTTCAATCCTTCTACCATCTATAGGCAATTTCTATCCCAAAGTAACGTCTATTCCACATTGAACTAAAAATCAGGAAAGCACTGAAGGCTACTTCTTCATCTTCACATTCCTCCACATTCACCAAAATTATTTAGCCTCTAGGCTAACATTATTGGTAAATTATTAGCGCGCCCTGCTGTTGTGATGACTGAAGATGTCATTCATATAGCCTATCCTAAATAAACGTGGGGCGCATTTTGATTGCCTTTACTCAAACTCCAACAATTGTGGACAGCGGGGATGTAAGATTATAATGTTTAGTTTTGTTTGACTGCACTTTAATTTCTTATGCTCTGATTCTTTTGACATTTTTGCAGAAGCATGTTCGCAATATAGCCTACTGGCTATTGATAGCGAGCTGTTGAGCTAACTTTAACGGCTCAACAGACAACGTGATCACATCATTGAAACAATTTAATTGGTTGATGTACACTGCATGTATTTGATTTGTGTAACAACGAACTTTGTGACGTTAGCCTAGTCTGTATTTTTTATGTTTGCGTGCATAATTTTATCATATGTCTTAGAGTGGACGGGAATGCAGGCAACGTATTTTTACCATAGGCTAAGTGTTGCCATAGGCTAAGCCAATGGCCCCCTGGCTCCCCCCTTTCCGGCGCCCCTGGTGTTGAGGCATGGCTCCCTCAACACATGGCCCATGTGCAGAGGAAGTGGAGAGATCCTTAGTTTGGTTTCTAATCTTCTCAATCTTTGTAACAAAAAATTTTATAAAGTCGTCACTGCTACATGAAGATAAAACTCTGGATTCATCTGTGTTCTAATTTTCTTTAGGTCTGCTT
This sequence comes from Synaphobranchus kaupii, assembly GCA_029718625.1. Lineage (NCBI taxonomy): Eukaryota > Metazoa > Chordata > Actinopteri > Anguilliformes > Synaphobranchidae > Synaphobranchus > Synaphobranchus kaupii. Next base: position 50,279,044 of record CM056377.1, read on the forward strand.
AATTGCGTGGGTGTGGTCATTATACCATGGAGCACGCTTTTTGTGGATGGTTTTTTTCTTTTTAAGAGGCGCAACTTTGTTCAGAGTAATACTCAGAGATTGATCAGCTGGGCTAGACTCCTTGCTATCAGGTCAGAGGGGTCTATTGAATGGAAGAAAAATTCTGGAAGTTTATCTACAAAGTCTGTGAGAGGAAGGCTGTGGAGGAAGTGAAAGTACGACCGAGATAAGTCTTAGGGTCTGCGTTCATAGGACTAGTCAATGTTAATTTAAAATAGATAAGAAAATGGTCTGACAGGATAGGATTATGCTGTGAGACAACAATTTTATCAATGTCAACACTAAAGGTCAGCACGAGGTCAAGAGTATGACCATAACTATGCGTGGGACTCAGGTTTTAAATTAGCTTCTTTTTAAAGTCCTGTCAGCTCAAAACCAATCAGCTCAACACATTTATCCAAGAAGCTACGCTAACCTGGCCAGCTAAACCACACAGTGGAAGCTGTAAAAGGACATAGCCAATGATGGCACTATGGACTACAACCATGACAGCAACTGACACTCCACAAGAACTACAATGCCTGTACTTCCACTCCAAAGGCTGATAGTTAACCATGCCTCCAAGCGCAGAATTCAAATTTACAGTAAGCTAATGCTGTAAGAGGTGCAACCCCCAACCCGCCATAAACCGCCTAAAAGGGAGGGACCGCCATCTTTCATTCTCTCTCTGCCATGGCATTCCAGCTGGTATTCATAGAGAAGAACTTTTTTAAACTGAATACTATTCCTTTATGCAGTTTACAACTTCTGATCGAAGTTGTAGCGTTAGGATTTATTTGTTACACTTCCGGTAAAATTTTATTCCCGACATTTATGTTTGGAGGCAGTTGTTTCGCAATAACCGCTATTGTGTGCCGAAAACGACTGGATCTTCTCAGCATCAAGGTACCGACTTTCCCCTGAACAAAGCCAGAGACGCGGATCCCGACCCGGCCAAACTCGCCTGGACAACAAGTTCTTTCTTTTCCCTGCACCGATAATTGGACTGTGGATAATTTCCATCGAGGACGGTGGACAGTGAAAGGCTTCTGAGTTGAATATTTCATGATACTACGGTGGCTCTGAAGTGCAATACGCAAACACACAAAAAGAAAAAACACAAAAACAAAAACTTACAGCTTTGAAGTGCAAATCAGTGAATTCACAAGCATAAGTAAACACAAGCGCCTCTGAAGTGCAAGACCATTATAGACCGTAAAAAAACAGACACATAGGCTGTGACCGGATATGATCCCTTCACATATTTGATTCAACCATAGGGATTCAACTTTGTCCAAAAGCTTTTGAGTAGGCGACTTTTTCTCACAAATGGGGGTACTTAAAATCCCAGGATGAAACCCTTATTTTTGGGGTTTTGTTGAGGGGATTCAGGAGCACACTTATCCGACAATTTCTTTTTATTCCATCTTCATAATCTAGACTTTGTAACCATTGTTACGTCCCAAAGTTCGCCGGAGTTAATAACCTGGTGAACACACTAATGGATAATAACACACAAAAGAGTTTATTACACAGAAGATATAAGACGAGACAAAAACGCACAATATCCTACATTACCACACTTACGTCGTTGCCGCAGGCGCAGCTAGAGAAAACACAAGCATGCAGACTCCACAGAACAACGGCGCATAACAGCATTGTCATATGTCATATGCAGCATATTCTTTTTCCATAGGGGCTGCATGCAAAGTGAGCGGCCATGGCACATAGTAGACGGGGCAGGGAACAGGGAACATAATATTGTACTTCAGAGGTGCTCGTGTTTACATATGCTTGTGATTTCACTGATTTGCACTTCAAAGCAAGTTTTTGTTTTTACCTTTTTTCTTTTTGTATGTTTGCGTGTTGCACTTCAGAGCTGCAAGTTCTTGTTTTTGCGTTTTGCACTTCAGCGGCTCTATCTGCACTTCAGAGCCGAAAGTATTTGCTTTTGTGTTTTGCACTTCAGAGCCACCACAAAAAAAAACAGAAAACGCAAAAACAAATACTTTCGGCTCTGAAGTGCAGATAGAGCCACTAAAGTGCAAAACGCAAAAACAAGAAGAAAGCTCTTTGTAATTGTATTAAACTTGTACCGGCTCCTGATCGGTCATGATCGAAATACCGATAAGCTCCTGGACAAATGGTGCTGCTATCGATATTTTGATATGTGACCAAATATTAAAAATTTAAAGGCACTGTCCACTTAGTGTATGTAAACTCCCACTGGAATTGTGATATAATGAATTAAAAGTGAAATAATCTGTCTGTAAACAATTGTTGGAAAAATTACTTCATACACAAAGTAGATGTCCTAACTGACTTGCTAACATATAGTTTGCTAACATGAAATCTGTGGAGTGGTTAAAAATGAGTGTTAATGACTTCAACTTAAGTGTATGTAAACATCCGACTTCAACTTGGCCATAAAAGAGATGTTGAGAAGGAGACCACGGACTTCAGCTCTATTGTCCTCTATCACCACGGATGTGGCTCCTGCCATGATAGGAAGAGAGAAGGGAGCTGTGGTATGGATATAAGAATATGGATATATAATATATATATGACCACCCTGACCTTACCCCCTATCATTGTATTATCCACCAGTCTGTCCTGTGCTCCAGTCTGGCAGAAGAGTATGCTAAAGCCATGGGTTACAATGATGAAACTTATCAACTTTCTCAGGGCATCCTCATCCTATCACCATTGCTTGCTGAGAGTTTTTGAAAGAAGTTGATGCAAATGCAAATGACTTACTGCTGCACAGCAATGGAAGATGGCTGAGCAAAGGCAGGGTGTTGGAGAGCTTTTGAGGTGAAATTAAAGCTTTCTTGGCACAATTGAAGAGTCAGAAAGCTGCTCAGTTTACAGTTTTTTTGCAAGATGAGAGGAAGACGCCTTTTTGGTAGACATCACATCCCAATGAGCTCAATTTGAGGCTGCAGGGAAAGAACAACTTGCGTGATACAGGCCCCTGGTCTTTCTTGCAGCCTGGAAATAAATCAAATGCTATTCATTTTGTCATTGTGTTGGTGTTCTGTGTGTGTGAGAGGTGGTTTGAAACTGGGTAATCTCATACTTTATAGATTCTCTCTATTAATTGCTGGTGCATTCTAATTGAGGCCAAATTGTTAAGTTTGAGTGGTGGTTCGTCTGGCATCAGCCCTAGTTCAGGTGGATTAAGGACGTCTGGTATAGGAAGGCTGTGTTTCATGGCCATGTTGTGCAGGGCACAGCAGGCCAATATTATTTTTTAATGGAGTCATCAACCATGGCTTAAGCGGGTGACCCCTGTCCTCTAGTGATGGAAAGAGGCAGTTAGGAATCTGTATACTCTGATCCTAAACATATGACAGGAAATAGCAATTTGACGAATATATTCTTAACACCAGTGTTGTAGTGCTATTTTTAGAAGTGAGGGAGAACACCCCCCCCCCCCCCCCATAAAAAGTGTATATTCATCTATAGCCTATAGACTCCAATCAATGAGGCTATTTGTCATGTCAAAGCATTAAAGCAGTCGTTTGTGCAATACGATTTTATTTAATTAAATGATACATTGAGCCAGTGTTCTGTGCCGAGCAGTGTGGTAGGAGCCAAGTCTTTACATAGGGCTCAGGATTCCAGGACCTGAGCGGGGGTCTATGTTGTCTGATAAACATAAAAGCTGACATGTACGGTATATGTGAAGTTGTGAACGTAGTGGAGCTATGATGAGATTCATCAGGCTGAAGCCACGACCACATTCTGCTGAGCTGCACGGCATAAGCAAGGTACAGTTCATAAGGGGCAACAGTGCAACTTTCTTTCCACAGATGTAGTCCCTAAATGTGTAGGGATGTCGATGTGCATGTAAGGACGAATGTCTCGCATATAATCTGGATGTGTTTTTCCCCGTACCCAGGGGGCAGATGCTCTGGTCAGTTGTCAGGCTCCAGAACTCGCAATTGTTCCAATAAATTTTCATACTGCGACAGAGACCGGGTTTGCTGCACTGAGCTGAGGCCTCTAAAAGAAGCAGTGGCAAACATCCCATGTGTCATGTTATTGATTAGGCTGGTTGACAATTGTGTCATTGTCTATCAGTGCAGACCTGGACGTGCTCTCTGATGCAGGGACGTCAGCCTCAATTGTTTTTCAAAAGGTTTCTCTTTCATCCCTTCAATGCAGCGAATGCTGTGCGTGATCAATTTATCTACAATTTTACTACAGAGGTTGTGCGCTTCTGCAGGCACTCAGAAAGACAGGCCAGCTCATTAAGCACATCATACATGAGGCCCAAGTCAATTATGAACAGTTTTGATGACAGTCAATTTGAGCATACCTTCATATTGTTTCCTCTCTGTTGGCGTTTGCATGCCATCCTCCATAGCCTTTGAAAAATGAAAACAAAGTGCCTCATGAGTGCTGCGACTGTGCAAAATAAGCTTGCTACTCAAGCGTACGTCAAGTACGTGCCCTATTTTGGATACTTGTTGGTGGAGCTCCTGAGCACACTCACCTAATTGTCTTTAGTTCTTTGGAGATTGGCTGTACAAGCTGTATAACTTGTCTATGAATGACTGGAAGTGATTAACCCCCCCAAAATCAGACACTGAGTCAGACATTGCCAGCTCGAGTCTATGATTAAGACAGTGCCATATAATACGCTTGGGGTAGCACTCTGATAATCTCTGAGCAAGACCCGACTTTCTTTTTTAAACTTGTGCCATCAGAGGCTAATGCGATTAAATGATTTTGAAGGTATTTGTCGTCAAAACCATGCCTATTCAAAGAGGCCAACAGATTACTTTCTATTGTGTCTGCCTTTTGGTCTGGGAGCTCAACCAGGTCTAAAAACACATAATGCGGGCTGCTACCTTTGTCGGTCTCACATTTTAAGTAAACAATGTTGTTTTGGCACTGAGGTTTGTGAACTCGTCTATAATTATAGAGATGTTGCCTCCAATATCTTTAATGAGGTTGCATATTTCTTTGTGCATCTCTCCTGCAACATGGTCAATAATGTGAACGCCACTATATCTTGGATGTAGGCTGTGTCCTATATCCACACCATTTATTTGTTGCAATTGAAGAATGTTGAAATGGTCTGTATTTCTTAGCTAGAAGGAAAGCTGACCTGAAAATAGCATGTGTAGCCTGGAGATAGGACACAGTCATTTTGTCACACATTTTCTCAATTGTTTCTTCCATGGATGATTCAACAATGTGAAAGCAAGATTTGAAAAAATGAGTCTTGAGCTGTGGCTTAAAACTGTGCGGTAGTTGCTTGACAGATAGCAATTGGTAGTGCATTCCAAGCCTTTGGAGCATAAAAACAGAATGTTGCATTCTTGGAACATTAAGTAAACCAGGAGCTGATGATCTAAGTGCCCGGCTTGAAACATATGCTGACAAACAAATCAGACATGTATGATGGTGCTAAACCATGAAGAGCTTTGTAAACCAGTAAAAGTACTTTAAAATACATCCTAAATATATACTGGGAGCCAGTGCAATGAAACCAGAACAGGAGTGATATGTTCAGATTTCCTTGTTTTTGTTAAGATTCTGGCAGCAGCATTTTTGTAATCAACAAGTTGTAATCTATCAATCAACTTCTTTGGCAGTCCCGTCAAGAGTGCATTGCAATAGTCTAGGCGACGAAAAAGAAAACTATGTGTCAGCTTTTTAGCATCTTGCAGAGAGAGGAATGGCCTGACACATGCTATATTTCTCAAGTGGAAGAAGGCAGTCTTGGTTACATAGCCTCACATAAGTTCAGAGTCAAGTATGGCCCCAAGATTTCTCACTTCTGTTTTGACATATTCAGCTAGATGTTAGTATTTTGTCTTTCTTTCCATTGGCTCCTCTGAGCAGAATTTCAGTTTTATCCTCATTCCGCTTGAGAAACTTATTGCTCATCCATTCAACAATATTGGCTAAACAGCTCATCAATCGAGTTAAAGGGGTAATAAACACCGGCTTTTGTTCTGTCTCCGCCCACTTAACAATTTCAAAAGACGCAAATTGGGCTTGAGTGAGAGAACACAGACAGGAAGGAGGAGTTACAGTTGGGGGGAGGGGTGATAGATCCATTCGGTAACGCGTCATGAACTGTTCAAACGGAAACCCGTTTTAAATGAAAGGGCTAACGTTAATTTGCGCAGTTTGAATACCCATCAATCAAGAACAAGGAGAGAGGGGGCACTGACTTGCTTGCGTAAAAAAAAGTTTTTACCATCACGAATGGGGCATGGCTCAAACAAAACGTTTCAGTTTGGATTTCAGCGAATGCCTCTTTTTTCACACAATGCGGTGGCACAGCTTAATTAAATTTTTGTTTTTTTAAACAATAGGATATATGTGATTTATGAAATTGAGATACTCGGCTTTATAACTCAAAATATTTGATTTAGTGTGTATTACTCATTTACGGCATCGGGTTATTTGGTGAAACAGAGATATACAGTCAAGCCGGAAAGTCTCCCCACCCCTTTCACCTTCTCCACGTTTCATTACGTTACAGACTTATACTACAATAGATTGAGTTAATTTTTTGCCTCAAACATCTACACACAATAGCCAATAATGACGAAGTGAAAACAGGTTTTTAGAAAATATGCAATTTTATTTTACTGACAAAAATAGGTTATTTAGGGGTTACATATCTGTACACACCCTTAGCCTAATACTTGGTTGCTGCACCTTTGGTAGCGATTACAGCTTCAAGGCATCTTGGGAAAGAAGCTACGAGCTTGGCACACTTGTTTCTGGACATTTTTGCCCATTCTTCTTGGCATATCCTTGCAAGCTCCGTCAGGTTGGATGGGGGGCGTCGGTACACAGCCATTTTCAGCTCTTTCCACAGATGTTCAATTGGATTCAGGTCTGGGCTCTGGCTGGGCCACTCAAGGACATGCACAGACTTTCTCCGAAGCCACTCCTTTGTTCTCTTGGCTGTGTGCTTCGGGTCGTTGTCATGTTGGAAGGTAAACCTTCGCCCCAGTCTGAGGTCCAGAGCACTCTGGAGCAGGTTTTCTTCAAGGATCTCGGTGTACTTAGTTGCATTCATCTTTCCCTCTATCAGGACTAGTCGCCCGTTCCCGCTGCTGAAAAACATCCCCACATCATGATGCTGCCACCGCCATGCTTCACTGTAGGGATGGTATTAGCCAGGTGATGAGCGGTGCCTGGTTTCCTCCAGACGTGACGCTTGGTATTCAGGCCAAAAAGTTCAATTTTGGTTTCATCAGACCAGAGAATCTTGATTCTCATGGTTTGAGAGTCCTCTAGGTGCCTTTTGGCAAACTCCAAGCGGGCTGTGATGTGCCTTTTACTAAGGAGGGGCTTCCTTCTGGCCACTACCATAAAGGCCTGATTGGTGGAGTGCTGCCTGGATGGTTGATCTTCTGAAAGGTTCTCCCATCTCCACAAGGATATGCTGGAGCTCTGTCAGAGTGACCCTCGGGTTCCTGCTCACCTCCCTGGCCAAGGCCCGTCTTCCCCGATTGCTCAGTTTGGCCGGGCGGCCAGGTCTAGGAAGATTCTTGGTGGTTCCAAACTTCTTCCATTTACGAATGATCGTGGCCACTGTGCTCTTTGGGACCTGTAAAGCTGCAGAGATTTTTCCGTACCCTTCTCCAGATCTATGCCTTGACACAATCCTGTTTCTGAGGTCTGCAGATAATTCCTTTGACCCCATGGCTTGGAGTTTGCTCTGACATGCACTGTCAACTGTGGGACCTTATATAGGCAGGTGTTGGCAATCTCCAATCATGTCCAATCAATTGAATTTATCACAGGTGGACTCCAATTAAGTTGTAGAAACATCTCAAGCAGTATCAGTGGAAACAAAATGCACCTCAGCTCACTTTTGGGTGTCATATCAAAGGGTGTGCACACTTGTGTACATATGATATTTTACATTTAGATTTTTTATAAATTAGCACAAATGTCTAAAAACCTGTTTTCACTTTGTCATTATGGCCTATTTTGTGTAGAATTTTGAGACAAAAAATTAACTCAATCTATTGTAGAATATGTCTGTAACGTAATAAAACGTGGAGAAGGTGAAAGGGGTGGGGAGACTTTCCGGCTTGACTGTATACCTGCATGTCGTCTGCATAGCTGTGAAAATTTACACCATATTTACAAATGATATTACCCAATGGAAGATGTATAAGGAAAACAGGAGTGAGCCAAGAATCGATCCTTGCGGAACACCACATGTACTTTCATGTACCTTAGACACAGTCATCTCAACTAACAAAGTATTTTCTCCTAGTTATACAGTATATGATTCAAACCAGTTTAATGTATTACTAGTGAAACCAAGCCAGTGCTTAAAGGGGAATTCCACTGAAAAGTATGTTTGGTTTGTAGAAAAGTAGCTCCCCTTCTGATTAAAATGAGCTCTCAGCCAACTTTCTACCTGTAGTGAGAGCAGAGATACAGTGCATCCGGAAAGTATTCACAGCGCTTCACTTTTTCCACATTTTGTTCTGTTACAGCCTTATTCCAAAATTGATTAAATTCATTTTTTCCCTCAAAATTCTACACACAACACCCCATAATGACAATGTGAAAAAAGTTTTGAGATTTTTGCAAATTTATTAAAAATAAAAAAATAAAATTTCTCATTTACATAAGTATTCATACCCTTTGCTTTAACGTATTTTTAAAGTATCATATTTCATATTTGGTCGCATATCCTTTACATGCTGTTACTTCCTGAAGTCTGTGACCATCAACATCAAAAAACTGTCGATATCTTATTTTCAGGTACTGTTACAAGCGATACTATAACCTCTCTGCATTTGAATGGATCTCTATGGAAATTGGGGGGTGAGACTAGATTCAGCTGTAAATTACACTGGTACAGTATGGAACACATGGCTGGCTAAATGGCTGTAAGTTATCAAGGGTCTGAGCTATCAAACGAGCCCCAAACCATCACTCTGTTGTCAGATATGAAGTAGATGTGGATGGATCACTTTAAGGGTTGTTTCTCCTGACTTTTTTCCCCATAGAGTTCTATAGGAAAATGAGTCCGGAGAAATAACCCTTGCAGTGATCCATCCACATCTACTCCATATCTGGCAACAGAGTGATGGTTTGGGGCTCGTTTGATAGCTCAGACCCTTGATAACTTACAGCCATTTAGACAGCCATGTGTTCCATACTGTACCAGTGTAATTTACAGCTGAATCTAGTCTAGGCTGTAACAGAACAAAATGTGGAAAAAGTGAAGCGCTGTGAATACTTTCCGGATGCACTGTATAGCCCCAAACTACTGTGCATGTATCAGGTACCAGCTTCACTGTGAACTACAATGGCTAAGAGCGCTTAGTTTATGGGCGGTGTCAGACAACCCGTCACACACTGAATAACGTTACAACCGGAGCGGAGAACAGAGTTGGCAGATCTTGCAGTTTCCAGCCAAAAGGAGACTCAAAACTAGCCAAAAATATATTTTTTACCGAAACCAACATATATTTACCCCCGCAACTGCACATGGAAAGTAGTCCAATTTGGCTGTCAAACAGCAGACATGGTAACACTGAGCAGAGGGGCTCTGTGAGTCCTGCACATACAGCGTCTCTTTGAGAGAGGCCACGTTACTCGCTGGCAAGTTAACCACTAATGTAACAGTTATACTGGAGGCAAAAAATTCATAAAATGCCTTCCCAACTAGGAGTTTCATGTTGGAAATTGGGGATCGGAAATCAACCCCGACCTCCCGACTAGAACTTGATATCACATAATCATGGCAGCTCACACAGCAACCCACATTGTGATCAGTAAACAAACATTACTTTTAGACGATTTTCGCTTTTAAAACACTTCAACTTTCGTTTTTCAGTATGAAATGCTTTTGTATCAGCCAACATGCCGATACAGAATGATAAACATATACAATTAAAAGTTAAAACGTTATTGTTGTAGTCGTTTGCTTGTTACACAAAGTAACAAGCAATACAAACACAATACAATACAAGCCAGGTATAGACAGAGCGAGCCGTTTTCCCCATCTTGCACTTCGCTTTGACATGTCTGTCAGGAGATAGCTAGAGATAGTGGCGTAGCGGACTCCCCCGGGCACAGAGGGCCCGAATCTGATTTATTTATTTGAGATTGAATATGCGACTAACGTAGTGTTGATAGACAAATGGGCTACAAGGCGAAAAGACAACCAACGTTAGCCTAACACAAAATGCGGAGCTGAATAAAGCTAACGAAAATAGGCTATCACTCTGGCCACTGCTGAATCAAGTTGGAGTGTGTAGCCTAGCTACGTGGTTTGTTTCTCAAGATTGTCTCGTAATGGTGCCCAAAAATGCTGTAAAAAAAATGAGTAGTCTACGTGGTTTATTTCTCAAGATGAGTAAAAAGTATTGTAGTGGTGCCCGAAAATGCAGCAAAAACATAATCAAAACAAGCTAAATCTAAAATATGAAAAATAAAGTCATTATTCTGACTAGCAAGATCCAGGGAAGCTTCGAAACGCAATGACAGTAGGATAGTAGTCTGCTACCTTTGCTGCTGTAGGCCTAGCTTGCAGCCTCCAGTCCTGACAGATTCAGTCTGTCCTCAGAGTTTCCTACACAGTTAATGTGTTTTTGTACAACAGGCTCAATTAAAGATCTTGTTGAACTGCTATAAAGCGCCTGTCCCTTCTTTCCAGCATTGCCACAGCATTTAAGCTCTTTTTAACAATTCCTGTGACTGTGGCTTCTGCAGAGACCATTTTCAAAACTGAAACGTATCAATAACTAGCCTTCCTTAGAAGCAGGGCGACGCAGCTGCTAGGTTACTAGTTTCCGAGTACAATTAATAGTTCTAGTAATGTTAGGCTACTTTATAGCAGGACAGGACTACAGGAATCCCTCAAGTTGGAGTAAGGTTAGGCTGATTTTAATTTATTTACAATGAACCTTGACAAACTGCGCTACACCACTGGCTAACACAAGTAAACAACAAGCTGGCAGATGCTAAAAAAAACACATTTTAACCGGGCAATTTTCAACTACAGTGTTTTTCACTGGCTGACAACCATACTATTAAATGTAACAATAGTTAGGCTAGTTGATCCTAAAACTCTGACTGACAAGAAACAGTCGTGAACACAGCAGGTTGCATTTTGAGATAGATTTGCATCGCAAATATGTACACATTAATGATACTACTATATAGGCTACATAAAACTAGCTATTTTTAACAAAATAAAAATAGCTAGTTTTATATTGTAATATCTCCTGAGAGATAATAGGCTACAGACATTATTCAGGGGAGATATCAGCACAATGTTGTCAACTGAAGAGGTTCTTGTAAGGGGGAGGCGAATGGTTCGGAGGTCCAAATGCAACTAAAGTGTCCAATTTAGAACACCAATGAGCCGGACAGAATCCGCGAATAAGGGAGAAAAAACAGAAAGAAACAACAGCTCCTGCTCTCCAGGCTGGAGGGCAATACAAAGGAGACTGAAAAAGGGAGAAATGATAGCGACCCGAAAATAATCGGGCGAGCGAGACTCGTAGGCTCGAGAAAAATTAAAATAAAGAAAAATGTCTCTCACTCTCGATAGAGAGAAAACAAGGAAATAATGAGAGGAACAGGACAAACAGAAAGGAAAGCGGTAGCAGGAGCGAGGGACAGAAAAAGCAAAGGAAATGTGTATCCTATGTGTGTCTAATGCACAAAAAGGCAAGTCCTTCGTAACTCCAAAAGGAAAGAGGTCTCCTTAAAGTGCCTACCTATACCTTACCGGCTTAAAGTCAAAATGAGCAAATGACAACCAAGCACCAGAAGAAGGAAATCCTAGGCTTAAATAGAAACAGGAAATCCGCAACAGGTGCACTCACTAAGTACCGGAAAGAATGGAAACCCCGGCGTGGCACGCCGAAAAATCTGATAGATTGCCCTGTCGAACAGAAAAAAACAAACGACTGTAGAACAAAGGAAAGACAGGCGCAAACCATGACAGTTCTGGTAAAAAGTAAAAAGTTTTATCATGGATGTATCCCTCGGACCAATTACTGTAGCCCTTCAGCAACACAGCTTGGCACCCGGGACCCCTTGAAGGCTCAAGTTTCAATCGTACTGACAGTGAATTTCAGCAAGAGCTCCAGGTTGGTAGTCCAAGCCGTTGTTGTTGACATTCACTTCCGAAATTTTACCACCTCAGCCTCACATTCGATTTCAAGATGGCTGCCACGTGAATAAGGTCCATACCTCTACCAGATTTGTAACTTTAGCTGTCAATATTTCAGTCCACATATTGTTTTGGCCAGCGACAAATAGAGACTTAATTAGTTGCGCCTTGATCTGTTAAATAAGGTTAATGTTGTTTTCGGTGGAATTATCCTTTCAGACAGTGGATAAGAATACTATGGTCTATGGTGTCGAAAGCTGCACTCAGGTCTAAAAGAGTAAGAACAGACAAATTATTTGCATTCACATTAGATCTCAGATCAGATTCAGAAAACTTTATTGATCCCAAGAAGGGCAATTCATTTGCAGCTTACCCAGTGGCAACAGATCAACATACACAGGTCAATACAAGGAAACAATGAGCAGCAGTAAATAAAATAAATATTTTGTTATAGTTCATATAAATAACAGAGTTTAAAAGAATGTAACAGTCATTTAAATATTAAATATTACTATCTGTGTTTAAGAGGCTGATAGCGGAAGGAATGAAGGACTTAGTGTAGCGGTTTGTTCTCGTAAGGGGCACATTATAACGCAGGCCTGAGGGCATTACAGTGAATTCACTGGACAGAACATGGTCAGATTGGCTGATAATTCCTTTTGCTTTCTGGGCCACCTGTTTCTCCCAGAGGGAGCACAAGTCTCTTTGCTGGGCTCCAATTATCTTGGAGCAGACTTTCATAATACCAATTAGACTATTCTTCTCCTTCACAGACAACATTAAACCAGCAAATAAATGAGAAACTTAGAAGACTTTCAATGAATGATTGATATAAATTACATAAAATAGTATCAGAGACACGAAAAGAGTTAAGCTTTCGCATTAAGTGAATTCTTGGTTGGCCACACTTGTCAACCGACTGTGTTCACATCCAATTTGGGTTGAGAGTCGAACACTGTTCCTAGATACTTATATGTGTCAACAATTTGAACGTCCTCGCCATATATAATGCTGGCTTTTGGTTTGTTAACTATTCTGCCTGAAATCAATAATTAATTCCTTAGTTTTTGATACGTTTGTTAGGTTTCTGCATTCTGTCTTTGTTTCTACATTTATGTTTCTTATTGTGAGCTTGTTTGTTTATTCTTATTTAGGTTCTTTATAATTTGTCTTATCTTGCATTTATTTTCATTTATGGTTTCACTGTTCCGTGTTTGTATTACTGTCACTCCCCTGTCTTCGTTACACTACTCGGGAGACTTGAGTTCGGGTTCGCTGTATTTCCACTCATTTACTTCCTTCTTTACTAATTACCCTTGTTTATAATACTAATCACTACTAACTGCTTAGAATTAGGTTTCTTACTAATACACTAACGACTAACTTGTAAATAATACTAATCAACTAATTTACTAACGTCAGGGAAGTAGTTTCTACTAACCTACTAATTTACTAATGCAATCTCAGTTTTCATCTGCACCTGTCTTTCGTTTCTTCTGTCCTATCTCTGAATATCTTACTGTGATTTCCTACTCGCTTCACCTGCATCTGATTTCCGCATTCCTCTACCTCGTTGTGTGCACGGGTCTTCTTCGACCCAGGTCATGTATAGTCTGTGTAATGTGCTAGTCCGGTCCGCGTCTTATGTATCCCCTCGTAATTGCATTATCAGCTTCCCTTATCGTTTCATTGTGCTCACCTGTGAGCAATCTCCCCTCCCTGCCTCTGCACACCTGAATCCCATTATGTCTGTCTCCCTCTGTGTATATAAGCCTGTTATTTCAGTCTTTCATCATGAGTTCCTCACCGTTGGTTTGCGTCTTTAGTCTGTGCTTTTTCTGAGTACCCTCCCTAGTTGTCTGTTTGGTTTTTGAGTATCTGTCTCAGAGTTTTTGTTGTCCCTAGTCCTTTTCCTGTTGTTATTTTATTTTTGTATTCCGTCTTTGTTTTGTTTTCTTTTGTTCCTCTTTACGCCTCCCTGGTTTTTTGACTTCTGCCTGTGTTCTCGCGACCCTGATTTTGGGTTCTGTTTTTGTGCCTCTGCTGTGCCTTCCCGGTTCTGACCCCAGCCTGTTCTATGACTACTCTTTGGACTCTGTTTTTGTACCGTTGCCCTGTCTCCCCAGTTTTCGACACTGCCTGTTGTACTACGGCTTGCTGCCTTGCCCCTTTATTAAACTTCGGTTTTTTGACTTCCTGCCTGCTATTCGGTCCTGTTTTCCACCTATCCTAACAGAAGGAACTCGCTAGTTAGGACCCAGCGGGCAGTCACCAGAGTCATGGCAACTCAGGATTTTTTAGAAAACCCTTTTTTCAACAACTATGAGGAATACATCATGGGTATGTGGTGGCAGAACCCTGAGTTCGCCCGTTGGCATGCCGACCACCACCTATCACCCCGGACTCTATCGGCCCACCTTCCACTCCGTTAGGCTCGGAGTCTTAACCTTTCAGCCGGCCAGCCCTGAGCCTACAACCCCTTTATTCACCAAATCCCAACCGTCACCCTTCGAAGGGACCCACCTGGTCCTGTGTTCGGGAAACTATGGGCCCAGGAGAAAGCGAGGGGGTCCTGGTTCCTGGCTCCGTCGGCAGACTCAGCTACCCATCGACGGAGGATCCATTTTCCACCCGTCCGTGTTCGCCAACACCCCACCTGTTCCCCGGGTGGTCGTGTCTCCCGTCCCACCACATTCCAGCCCTCCCGTCCCGCCACGGGTCTTCTTCAGCCCAGGTCATGTATAGTCTGTTATGTGCTAGTCCGGTCCGCGTCTTGTGTATCCCCTCGTAATTGCATTATCAGCTTCCCTTATCATTTCATTGTGCTCACCTGTGAGCAATCTCCCCTCCCCACCTCTGCACACCTGATTCCCATTATGTCTGTCTCCCTCTGTGTATATAAGCCTGTTATTTCAGTCTTCACAAGTTCCTCACCGTTGGTTTGCTTCTGTATTTCTATGCTATTTTTCTGAGTACCCTCCCTAGTTGTCTGTTTGGTTTTTGAGTATCTGTCTCCAAGTTTTTGTTATCCCTAGTCCTTCTCCTGTTATTTTATTTTGTGTTCTGTCTTCGCTTTGTTTTCTTTTGTTCCTCTTTATGCCTCCCTGTTTTTTTTACTTCTGCCTGTGTTCTCGCGACCCTGATTTTGGATTTTGTTTTTGTGCCTTCCCGGTTCCGACCCCAGCCTGTTCTGTGACTACTCTTTGGACTCTGTTTTTGTACCGTTGCCCTGTTTCCATGGTTTTCGACCTGTTTCCTGCCTGTTGTACTACGGATTGCTGCCTTGCCCCTTCATTAAACTTCGGTTTTTCGACTTCCTGCCTGCTATTGGGTCCTGTTTTCCACCTACCCTAACAACATTAAGGTCGAGGAAGTTATCATCACACCTTTTGATGAAGGCAGGTAGGGCACAACCATGATCTGACTCCGAGACCTGGAGAAAAGACAATAGGGTGGTGTCATCAAATTTCACAAGATAGCTGCCCTCTTGAAGTCCTGCAGCTATCTGTATACATAATAAAAAGCAGGGGGGACAGGACACAACCCTGGGGTGAGCCTGTATTTGAGACCTTGGTGTTGGACATATGTCCATTCACTAAAACCTGCTGAATTATGTTAGAAAATCTAAAAGCAACATCAAAAGCTGATCAGGTAATTTAAAATAAGAAGCAAGTCGCTCAATCAAAATATAAGGCTGCATCTTGTTAAAAGCCGAAGAGAAATCAGCGAATAAAAGTCTCACATGAGATTTGGGTTTCTCAAGGTGCTTATACACTGTCGAGAACGAAGAGTTTTGCATCCTCCACACCTTTACCAGCTTGGTAAGCAAATTGCAAGGGGTCTAATTTGCCATCAATGAGGGAGACAACCATATCTTTTAGAATCTTCTCAATTTTTCATGACAAGGGATGTAAGCGCAACAGGTCTAAACTCATTTAGTTCCTTGGGATTTTTTGATATTGGGATGGGTATTATAGTGGATGTTTTCCAGATTGTACAACCCCTGGCAAAAATGATGGAATCACCACAATTAGAGGATGTTCACCCAGCTTTTTTACTTCGTAGCAAATAAACAAATCACAGATGACACAAAACAATTTTTGTTTAATAGCTGAACATTCTGGCTTCGTGAAACATACCTTAAATTATTTTAATTAATGTCATATTTTTTCCAGATCAAGTAGAGGAAAAAATTATGGACTCACTCACAGGAAATCCAAAACAGGTGAAAGGGATAATTTCCGGGCGAGATTCAAACACCGAAACGGAGGCGGAAAAAATCTGATGGAGCATCAGATGACGCCAAAAGGAAAACGGAATGCAGAAACAGCAGAGGCTGCTAGAAACCATCACAGTTGCGGATAGACTGCATGTTAGAGAGAAGGACTGTTGGTAGTGCAGGAAGCTCACTGAGACCCATACTCCTAAGTCTACGGCGAATTCCACCCCTTCTCCCTCTTTTCCGATGATTAGTCTTTTTATCCGATCTGCAAAGCTCTGTTGGAATGCTCGCTGGCACAACACCATTTGTTGAAGACTGTAGGGATAGGAGAAGCTCGCAACTAAGGGGATAACGCCATGATATCCGCCCACGTCATGTCCAATCTCCTGGCAGGTGTAAAAGCCCGAAGATATCTCACACAAAAGTGTGAAAAACTCCACAAACGTCCCCATAGTCCGTATCACTGGATCTTTGACATATAACTTCATACACACAAGATTTATATTTACTGATGACTGAGCGGTCCAGGTTATTTTTCTTAAGAGGTTTAACTTCAGCTGTTTTTGAATTGTCTGGACAGTTGCTAGATAATAGAGAGTCATTCACTATATCTAGCACATTGTCAGTTAAACAATCAAAAATATCTTTAATAAATTAGGTCGGAATTGGGTCAAGGGAGCATGAGGAGGATTTGCTACAATGCTCCAGAGTTCACTATCATTTATTCTGCAAAAGGTATTAGGCAGTGTCGATGAGGGTAAATCAGGTTGTACTCTGGGAGAAACACAAGATCGAATATTACGGATTTTCTCATTGAAGAAAACAAATAAATTCTTCACCTTTTGATGCAGACACTTGGCTAGACCAATCCACCAACTGTGTTGGATTTAACAGGCAGTCAATGGTTCAAAACAGGACTCTAGGGTTGCGGCCACTATCACTTGTGGAAGTTTAATTAAAATAAAATAATCTGTGTGCCTTTGCCCTAGTATAAATTGTTTTTGCATGCTGAGAACTGGGTAATTGACTAAAAGAATGTTGTGACTGAGAGAACTGCTTTGAAACCATAATAAGGATGAACAACGGTATCTGCTTGCATGCCTGCTACCAAGGCCATTTTGACCTCAGGTTACATTGGGTGAGGAGAATAACAAGATATATGTTCCAACAACAATTTATGGGGGGAAAAGAGGACAGTCTCTATCCAGTTTTTTCATAGCTAAAGAGCATAAGTAGTGATGACGTGTTTATGTTATGATGTGTTTGTTCTCCATTTACACGCATGAAGAAAAACTTCTTGAATTGCACCAGTCCGAACCTCAGAGTGGCTTTATTCCACGACACACTGATAATTTTAGAGAAGTGTGATTGCCTCGCTGTATGCACAGTCTTGTTGTATGTTGCAATTTTGCTCTTAAGCTAATTATAGTATAGTTTTTCTCCATTTTTGTTCAGCTTTGTGACATTATTTTTTAAGCCATTCCTGCCAGAGCAGTGAGATCTCAGAGTGAAAACCTGTGTAAACCTGTGCACTGAGTCACGGTTTTTGTATTGATGTGTAAAATCAATATAAAAACATTATGAATCCTAGTGACTTCTTTGAGAATGTTATTCAATTCAAGTAAATCAAGTAAATAAGGAAATGAAAATTATGAATAACAGTTTTTAAAAATTAAAAAGTTTTTTATTCAAACCTCTTAAGAGTAACCACAATAAAACACATTAAAAATGACATCCTGTCACACACATATCCTGGTAAATTAGGCATAGTCATAGGCTAGTTCTGTGGGCATAGGGTGCGTCCCAATACTGGAAAAATGCCCCCCCCCCTTCCTCCACTACCACCTCCTCTACTCTGTGCACCGGAAACGGATCTTTGTGTTTTAATCTAATGTTGCTGATTACATCTTAATTACGTATTTATGGTTAAATATTAATTAATGTCTCGACGCAGACTGCAATGTCAGGTACATTGTATGTGTACTGTACATGCAAATACTTGAAACGGTCAGGGAGTTTTGCATACTTCCAGGTAGGAGAGGACTGGTAGTGGGGGAGTGGAGGAAGGGATGTGGGGAGTGAAGAATATTGGGACGCACCCATGGTTACATACTTGTACTCGAAACGTGCATGCAGTTTTGCATACTTCCGGGTAGGAGAGGAGTGAAGAATATTGGGACGCAGCCCTCGCGCTGTGTTCATTTACAATTCAGGAGTGAATAGAATAGAAGCAGTTGCAGTCACTGTTCAGTTCACATTTTGAGGTCGTACACCCCCGATGCTGCTATTTTCACATCTCGCCGACATATGGCGCAGTAACCAAACTGATGACCTAATTTTGACCGTTCAATACAGTATTGAACTATTGAACGGTCCATTGCGGCAAAATTTTACTCACGTAACAGGATCGTTTTACTGACCGCTCTTCGTCCATCTTGAGTTATGTTCTATATCTTTGGCTGTGTACGCAATCTCGGGTATAAAATATGTAGTGAGGTTTGGTCACTTTTATTCAGAATTAATTAAGTTCAACACTCAATTAGAATTCTATACGTCAGTAGAGCCCAACTTAGTGAAATAACGTAGACACGACAATGGGTTGGAAAAATTATGTTTTATTGGCTACAACTATGAATATGTGAATAATGGAAACAATAATTGATATAACATTCTATGACTTAATCTTAATCAGAGGAAATTATAATTATGCGACGGCTAAATATAGGAGCTATCAGTCCTACCATTAACAAAGGTTAGTTTGTGTTATGGGTTAATGACACGCTAAACTATATTTTGTGGTTAGCTCGTTTTATCAGTCTCATACATATAAAGTTTTAACAGTGTAAAACTATAAGGTCAGGGAAATTGGCTATTCCCGACCAAAACACGCATAGCAAAACAAAATACAAACAAAAGTAGGAACCAGCAGTAAAATGACCTCAACAGGGTATTACAAGTTTTATGCTAGCCTATCAATTGATGTCAGTGCTAAATAAAATGCGTTTCAATACTTAACGGTAACAAAGTGAGGCCAGTCCCGATTCCGTAAGTGATGTCAGCTCGTCAGCTGGTCCAAGGTCCCGGCAGGTGCGTGGACTCCTGGAGACTTCTTCTCCGAAGTCGGGTCGCGACAGGTTTCCAGTCAGGTCAACGTGGACGTGCACAGGTCTCCACTTGGGTCTGGCCGTAAGGGAGACAGTAGAGGAACAGTTTGAAGAAACGTGTCCTCAAAACAGCTGTTGAGAATAAACCAGCTTGGTTTATTCTGTGGACGGTGGCAGGCCAACTCTGTCTCGGTGATCAGGCGAGATGCGGGTTGGGAAACGCAGAATTCCGTCAGGGTTTCAGTGGTGCATCTGGTAGGCGTAAGACAGCGTCTTTACCATCAGAGCCATCCGTGTGCTTCTGGCTGGGGTAAGGCTGCGCCTTTCCCATCAGAGCCGTCCGGGTTCAGTGGTGTGTCTGGTACGGGTAAGGCTGCGCCTTTCCCATCAGAGCCGTCCGGGTTCAGTGGTGCATCTGGTACGGGTAAGGCTGCGCCTTTCCCATCAGAGCAACGTTGGTAAAGTTTCATGGGTTTTTATGGTCAAAATCCCTTTGATCCCAATTGGTAGATGGCTTTAGGGCACCCATACACTAGATTGGCTCATTCCTTTGGAACCAACAATGAAACATAGATGGACCAGCTATTTGCAATCACCTCAGGGTGTGTGTGTGTGTGTGTGTGTTAAATTGGGATCTCCCCTCTCCTTCTCTAAAGAGGGGGGTGTTCCTGCCCAAACAGGCGCCTGATCGATCAAGCAGTCTGTGTCCATCTCAGAGTCACATGAAGAATTTTGACAGCCACTCCATTGTGCCTCAGTTGATCAGGAGTGTTAATTGTGGATGACTCCGCAGGAGGCCCAGTCTCATGATCAGAAAGCCAGAGTGCCAAAATGTCCCTGTGTAACCAATACAAATATAAATCAAGATTCTATTCAGCTCAGCTTACCAAGAGCGGGATTCTTCGTACAGGTGCTGAGCGGAGAAAAACAGAGCGCTCAAGTGTTGCACAGTATCAGACGCAACCATTTTCTGTAGGAAGGGGTGCATACAGCTAAAGAGCTGCAAATATTTATCACGTTATATAGGTACATTGTTCTCAAACACCCCTAATTTGTCCGAGAGTAGATGCGTCTGATTGAGAAGCTTGCCGTCTCCAATAAACAATGCCTACTTTCATAGTTTATTGTTAGAAAGAAAATGTTGAAAGGGTGGGGGGGAAACGTGAGATTTCCGTTTCACGGGCATGAGACACTAGCTAGGACAGAAAACCATGAGACTCACGGGTAACCTGTGAGACTTGGCAGGTATGTTAAGGAGACGAACAGAAACAATCATATTGGTCAAGTCTTTCGGGATTTCTGTCCAGGATCATGTGAATGTGACATATGTTGGTTCCAAAAGTGGACGGGCGGAACACCTGTGTAGTTAAGTTTAACAAATTTGCTAGCAAGAGGTTATTACTTGTATTATTATTAGATGCTAGAATGTGGCGCTGTAATGCCGATATGTAGTCTATCTGTCTCTCGTTTTCATGTTTTTTATTGTATGTGTTATGTGTTTTATTGTATCAAGCTTTTATCTTTAGTTTTTTCATGTGCTGGTCTGTTACAGGACAGGGAAGCAAATAGAAATTTTTCAGGGCGCTCCTGCTGATATTTTTAATATTACCAAATTATCCATTCGGGCAAAATTTTTTTATGGTCTTCACCGCAGAGACGCATTCATAACATATACTCAGGAATGTCTGTTAGATCTGTGGCAACAAAGTGGCTTGACATCAAGACTGATCCAAGACTGCAGGCAATCCCCAAAAGGCCATCACGGAAAAGAGGACGCAAAGGAGGAGTGAGGCAACGACTGAAGAGGCTGAGTGGGTTCGGTGCTCCATTCCGACTAGACAGAGACGTACATGCATCAAAAAGAGTTGCGTAGGCGGAGTTTGTGTATATCTCAACAAAGCTTGTGATTCGAGAGACGCATAGCTCTGTCAACATGGAGTTGCTTGCCTCATCTTTTAGACCCAAATATCTACCGTGTGAGTTTTGTCAACTCGAAACGGCTTTGTCCCTACAGCTGTTAGACTGCTTAATGACACTGGGCATCTTAAGACAGCAAAGGCAGATGAGGAACTGTTATTGCTTTTTATGCTCAATTTTTCATCATAATGCTTGGCTGTGTTCCACTCAAATCATACCTTCACTTTAATTCACTTAATTAATTTAATTAATTCAATTAATCTATTGTGTATATGTTTGTTTGTGTGTTATGGGTCTGCCCCACTGTCTATTTTATTGCTGGTAACTGCAATTGAAGTTGCCTCACAGGAAAATATTCTTTTCCATTCTATTCTATTACTGAGTAACTCCAAAGTAGGTAACATGGAACAGCAGTTATTCTTAATTACACGTGAAACAAGGCCAGCCCAGTTACGTCTCCTGCTGAAATGCAATCATTCAATATCATAAAGACTAGGGATGGGTATCATTAGTATTTTATCGATACCGATACCGGTACCGGTACTGCTTATCGATACCAATACTTATCAATACTCTTATCGATACTACTCTCCATAATTTTGTTTCAAAAAAGAGATGTTGTGAAAAGAAAAAAAAAAGTTATTTTATTATTACTTAGCAGAAATAACAAGTTATTTGATAAAAATGAAATAAAATTGTTTCCTCATAGTTTCCTGAGAGTATATAATGAGGGGACCAATTAATATATATAAATGTCTGGTAGTGTGTTTTGTTGCTGCTTCACTACAAATACGATAAATTAAATTAAAGATTTTATAGATTGCCAAAGAACTATAGTTCTTGAGCTTCTCAGAAGCTAACAGAATAATGGTTATAAATAATAAATAATACAGGGTTGGGCTTGTGTGTTTGTCTTGAACTGCTGAAGGAGCGGGGGCTGCCGCTTGACTGACGTTAGCTATAGGATGAGGAACATGTTTCAAAAGCTTTTAAAACTAATTCTGACATTGCTAGATTACCAGCGTTATTATAACATAGTAATAGCACTGGACAACGTATTGCTCCACAGAGAATGCCTTGTTGCTCCAAAGCATTCTCTGTTACCTGTTCGTAGTGTACAGGGAATAATTTCCCGAAAAGCTAGGTAACGTCAGACCGAAGATTCACTATTTAAATTACTTTTCGGGAAAGATATTCCATGTACATTACGAACAGAGAAAATGCTTTTGAGCAACAAAACTTGAATACTGTCGTCGTTCCAGGTCATTTAACATACAATATCACTGTCCAGCGCTGTTACTATGTGGCTGGCCATCTAGTAAATGCTGACGAT
Organism: Synaphobranchus kaupii; assembly: GCA_029718625.1. Classification (NCBI taxonomy): domain Eukaryota; kingdom Metazoa; phylum Chordata; class Actinopteri; order Anguilliformes; family Synaphobranchidae; genus Synaphobranchus; species Synaphobranchus kaupii. The sequence continues at coordinate 50,301,792 of CM056377.1, forward strand.
GTTATTTTCCGAAGTTAATTACTATGGACTTGTTTTATAATGAATGTTACCTTGACTTGATGAGGTCCAGATAGTCACGTTATTTTGGGGAATCACATCAGCTTCGGAGCCGTATCGAGGGCTACACTGAGGGAAATGGTGCAGCAGCCGCTTTGCTCAATCAGTCAAATACACTGCACTGCTTCAGATTTATGGCATGTTGTATTTATAAGTGTTTCATTAGATTGCTGGTATTACTCCCCTTACACGCAACAGCTTTTATTACATAAATTGCATTTTTCTGTGTTTACGTTCGCTTTGGTAAAGTGGGTCCACACTTTTGAACATCTTAACCTGTCTGCCATCAGTGCCACATGACTGGAGTGCACAGAACGTAAACAGACAATGTCGAACGTAATCGCCTGACGTGTGCAACTCCTCATCATTAGAAGAAAAATAAAAGACGTCATCGTTAGGACCCGAGTAGAAACATTGGAATGGCACATATGCCATCCGCCAAGTTATGGCAAGTAACCACAATGACCACAGACTCTCAGCCCTTAAAAACATTAACTTCTGTATGTTCTGACCTCATCTAACCACACAGCATTCACATACAACTTCACACATCCACACAATAAAGCCCCAAACTTGGGTTATTTTGCTGGTTTTTCTCCTTCCTATTTTTCCTGCCTACCTGTGTGCCTCCGTATCCTCACAGAATAATTCTCCCTATTGGATAACAGCATCGCATAACCTGCTATCCCAAGCAGGTCTAGAATGTTAGGTCTAGAATCACAGACAAACCACTTGATGGCTTGGGGTTTTCCATGAAGCTGCTGTGGCCTACTGGTTAGAGTTGCTGCCTCTCATGTAGAGGATTGGGGGTTCGAGCCCAACAGGGTGCAATAAAAATTTTGACAAAAAGAATGCAACTTTGTATTTGTTTATACTTTTCATTTATTTGATTGTTATTTTCAGATTAACAAACATATTTTTATTGCAAAGGCAAAAGACATGTTTACAATATTAACTGCTTGGCTGCCGGCTTGGGGAGTAACATAATACTGTCATGGTTATTGGCAGCCTTTGTTGTTTCTGCGGTTGTTGTTCGATTTGGTGTCATCTGATTTTTTCCGTCTCTGTTCTGGTGTTTGGATCTCGCCCAGTCATTATTTTCCACACCTGTCTGCTATAAATAGCGTAGGATTTCTGCTTTCCTGCACTTCGATATCGTCGTTGCTAATTGACATCGAAGTCTGTACTGTATAGGAACACGGTCACTGCCTTTCTGGTTGTACAAATAAGAAGTTAGGATAGGGTTGGTTATTTTCTTTAAAGCTCCTATCTCTTTTCTTTGTCCTTTATTCTCTCGTTCTGTTACCTTTTTTGTTTTTAGCTCTTTGGCTACAGAGCTTAGGTAACAGACTGTCTTTCTGTTTAAGTCTACACCCGTGTAGCTCGGGGTTATTCTTTTATTTTTCTCTACCTCTCTTCTTTCTTTGTCTTAGAGCGTGAGGTACTTTTTGTTTGTTATACTCGCTTCTTCGAGTTCGCCTCCTTTTGAGGTAGATTTGTTTAGTTTTTTCTCCCACTCCTTAGTTCTCCTTTACCTGTTGTGGTTTAGCCGCTTTGTGGCATATCTCTCTAGATACGCTAGGGCTGGGCGATATACAACATCGATAATTATCGAATGCAATAACGGACGTTGCCACCGTGTGGGGCGCCTTTCTTTTCGTTTTTTTTTCTTTAAGTATACCCAATATACGGCAGTAAACATCGAAACTTCAGAGGCCGCGTGAAATGCTTCCGGAAAAAAACATCACCGCTGATATCTATTGAGTGTTGATAAGACAGCCAACCAGCAGCAAGGTCATACAGCTTTCACATGATCATGTGATGTGTTTTTTCAATCGCATGAAAGGTGCAACGCCTTTCTGTGATTGTCCGTCTTATCAACGTGCAGTAGACAGCGATGACGTTTTTTCCCGGAAGAATTTCACACGGGTTTTGAAGTTTAGATTACTACTGCATCAGGTATAATTAAAGAAAAAAAGACGAAAAAAAGGCAATACCCCACATGCTGGCAATGGCCGTTATTGCAATCGATAATTATCGTTGCGATATATCGCCCAGCCCTAAGATACGCTTATAGATTCCCTATCTGTCGCGTTTGGTTTTCAGAACCTTACCTCGCTCCTTCACAGAATATCGAAGTCGACATGGAAGGACCAGCGACAGAAAAATATCAAACACTGGCCAGCCAGGGCGCTACGGGGGTTACCACTGAGGAGGCACTCCTTACCCTGCAAGTGCAACAAGGCCAGTTGAGGTAGCAGTTGCATAGCCAGGGGAAATGTTTACAGCGCTTAAAGGAGAGTCTGCTTAGACTCTCTGTGGCAGTCAACCCTCCCCCAGTTACACAAGCACCTACTCTCCCCATACCCATGCCACGTACCCTTAAAGAGCCCAAGTTACAATTACCATCATGTTATGGTGGGGAACAGGGGAAATGCCGGCCGTTCTTGACACAGTGCCACATCTTTTTTCAGGCGCAACCCTCCCGCTTTTCCACACCTGAATCCCGGGTAGCATTTGTGTTATCGTTATTGAACGACCAGGCTCTCACTTGGGCTGATCCACTAATTCGGGCTAACGGCCCTATCATTCGTGATCCGGTCCAGCTCATGAACGAAATGCAGCTGGTCTTCGATCATGAAGTGTCAGGTGAGGAAGCGGCCAGGAAATTGACCAGTTTGCGTCAGGGCACTGATACGGTAGCCACTTTTTCAATAAGATTTTGAGCGCTAGCCGGAGAGACAGGCTGGTCTGACTGCCCTTTCGGTACTCCGGAGGTGGTGGGGGCGCTTAAGTTTAGTTTACCCGCAGGCATTCCTATGGGGTATTCTGACCTCGCTGAGTTCTTTAGTAAACTTCACGCGACTGAATTACCACCCCATAGACCATACGAATGCGCCATTGAGCTGTACCCGGGCACTGTTCCGCCCAGGGGTTCACTGTATTCCCTGTCTGTTCCTGAGAGTGCTGCTATGAAGCAGTACTTTGAGGAGTCTCTGGCTAATAGGTTTATCGTGCCGTCTACGTCATCAGCCGGTGCGGGGGGTTTTTTTGTTTAAAAAAAAGACGGAGGGCTGAGACTCTGTATAGACTACCGAGGCCTCAATGACATTACCATTAAGACCAGGTACCCTCTCTCTCACGAATTCCGCATTTGAGCGCTTACAGGGGGCGTCTTTTCAAAACTCGACCTTCGCAACGCTTACAATCTTGTACGCATGCGTGAGGGGGATGAGTGGAAAACAGCTTTTAACACACACCACGGACACTACGAGTACTGGGTGATGCCGTTCAGGCTCACTAGCACCCCCTCTGTTTTCCAGGCGCTAGTGAATGATGTTCTGAGAGAGATGCTGGAGAAATTTGTCTTTGACGATATTTTAATACTACTTAGACAATATTTTAATATTTTCTCCAGATCTTTCATCTCACATCATTCATGTTAGACAAGTTTTGGAAGCGCTCCTGAAGGCTCAACTATTTGTCTAAGCTGAGAAATGCGTGTTCCACACCAGCTCCATCTCCTTTTTTAGGGTTCATTGTTGCGGACAGGAGAGTTCTGATGGACCCAGAAAAAATTTCAGAGGTTAAGAACTGGCCTCCACCTAATTCAGTGAAGCAGGTACAATGCTTCTTGGGCTTCGCAAATTTTTATAGGAGGTTTATCTGCAATTTTAGCTTGGTAGCTGCCCCCATCACAGCCCACACAAAAAAGACATCCCCTGCTCGGTTTCAGTGGAATCCCAGGGCTGAAGCAGCATTTACTGAACTAAAGAGGAGGTTCTGCTCCGAACATATTCTCATTACTCCCAATCCCTCCCTCCCCTTTGTGGTTGTGGTCGACGCTTCTGAGCTGGGAGTTGGGGCCATTCTGTTCCAGTACTCTCCGCTGGACCACAAACTACACCCATGCGCGTATTTCTCTTGTGTTCTCACATCTGCCGAGAGAATTTACGACGTGGGGGATCGTGAGCTGTTGGCGGTTAAATTGGCATTGGAGGAGTGGCGCCATTGATTGGAAGGAGCAGAGCATCCTTTTACGGTCTGGACCGACTATAAAAACTTGGCATATATCCAACAGGCCAAAACACGCAATTCTCGGCAAGCCCGTTGGGCTTTGTTTTTTGCCAGTTTTAATTTTATCTTGACCTATCGCCCAGGGTCAAAAAAAAAATTTAAAGGGTAAGTTCGCTATTTTGGACCTTGGACCCTATTTGCGGTCCGTCTTCCATGAACCTGACCCATGAAGTCCATTTTTTCGCTGATCGGTCCAGTATTGAGTTCGGTACAGATTTCCTGTAGGCTCTCACTGGGCTACAATGGAAGTGAACGGGGCAATCAGAAATGTTATGGAAAAACAACGATAAATGTGCTTTTATAGCTCAGTGTGTATTCTTACGGTCTCAGTATGCTCTCCTGTGAAATGTAGGCTATCGCAAACGCAAACCGAATGTTGAAACAACAGTTCCATTTGAAACAGAACTATTTCTCCGACCGCACTACCTCGCACTGTAAACTTCCGCAGTCTAGCTACCTTGTAGAGGGGGGGGGCGCTTGAAAAGCAGTTGATCACAAATCCTGACCTCCCGTTGGAGTTTACTAGCTAGTAGCCTACAGCAGAAATATTTGTAACGCAGTTTTTGTAATCATCATTTGTAATAATTCATCACAGCAATGGTGCGCGAATGTGCAGTCCCCGGTTGTGGGAATAAAATGTCTGGACGCTCAAATACCAGTTTTCACAGGCTCCCGTTCTCTGACCCAGAAAGATTGAGACTTTGGCTGGTTGTCTTACGGATCGACATAAACACTCCAGTCAATCAACTCCGTTTGGCAGACTCGCGAGTTTGTGGAGCGCATTTCGACGCTACTGATTTCTGTAACCGCAAATCAGAAACAAAACACTGGTGGCTAAAGAACACAGCTGTTCCTCGTGTCGGACCTGCAGCACTATCAAGCACCGGAGCGGAGGTAAGTTATATTTAGCTATAACGTTACTAACATTTTTATTTTTTTTGAGCGCGTCCTCTGACCCAGCACTCAATACCAACTAACAAAATCCGAGCTTGACATAAGTTGTTTTCTTGTAACAAAACTGTCGGAAACGTTCATCAACTATAACTTTTTACAATTCTATAATGTTTTATTTACAAATGCTTGACGCATGGTGTCCTGTCCAAAGTTCTCATCTATCACATATCTGTTGGCAGTCATAGTGTAATGGTAATCAATGGAGATGATCCAGTGTCATCCACGGATACATCCAGGTTTTCAATGGCATTCGGTAGCAACAGATCCCACTCCCTACAACACAAACTTTCCTCCTCTCTGGGCATCTGCTTGCACCTCTTGCAAGAACACCAAAAGTCCCCCGAAATTCTTGGTCTAGCCTCGGCAGCGACTTCGGATAACATTACCTGCGCAACTTCAGCCTCTCTCTCTTCTCTTGCTCTCTTATCATCCATCTCTTGTAGTTCCGTGTCCGTGTATTCTGGCTCAAATCTGTAGCCAGTAACGTCAAAGTCAAAATCGAATTCTTCGTCTTCGTAATCATTATAGTCATCCATCATCCAAGTTTTTTTGTGGAAATTGTAGCCTACGTTGCTGCAGGTAAACAAACGCAGACTGCTCAGCTAGATAGTTTCGTAAACGGCCGGCACACCTTCCCGCTCCCCTACCCCCGACACATAGTACTCCGCGAGTGCAGCGCAAAGAAGCAACAGAGAAATGCTTACTTCCAAGCCATGCCAAGCACGTAAAAATGTTCGGATTGAGATACATTTCACAGGAGAGCATACTGAGACCGGTAACAATACACCCTGAGCTTCCCGTCTCATTTATTGTACATGAAAGCACATTTATCGAACATTTCTGATTGCCCCGTTCACTTCCATTGTAGCCCAGTGAGAGCCTACAGGAAATCTGTACCGAACTCAATACTGGACCGATCAGCGAAAAAATGGACTTCATGGGTCAGGTTCATGGAAGACGGACCGCAAATAGGGTCCAAGGTCCAAAATAGCGAACTTACCCTTTAACCTGATGTGTTATCACGCGTTTTTGACCGCTCGGACAAAGACTCATGTCCAGAATCTGTGGTTCCCAGCTCTCAGATTGTGGCGCCAGTTATGTGGGCCATTGAGGCGGCTGTGCAGAAAGCGTTGCGTTCCGATCCCGGTCCAGGTGGGGGTCCTCCTCATTGCTTGTTTGTTCCGCCCCGGCTGAGATCTCATGTCCTTCAATGGGGTCACGCTTCTCAATTAGTGGCCCATCCGGGCATTCACCGGACCAAGGAGTTTGTTTCTCGCCGTTTTTTGGTGGCCCAAACTGGAGAGTGATGTGCTCATGTACTATTTGCGCCCGTAACAAGGGTTTGCGGCTTTCTCCTTCGGGTCTCTTGCAACAACTGCCCGTTCCCAGTCGTCCCTGGAGTCACATCGGCCTCGTGACCAGCCTGCCGCCCTCTCATGGGGACATGGTTATCTTGGTAATAGTTGACCGTTTCTCTAAGGCAGCACACTTTGTCGCACTTCCCAAACTTCCATCGGCTCCTGAATTGGCACAGTTAATGGTAGACCATGTGTTCAGGGTGCATGGCCTACCCCTGAATGTGTTGTCAGATCGCGGCCCCCAATTCGCCGCTAGATTCTTGTGTTCTTTTTGTACTCTGTTGGGCGCATCCGTCAGTCTTTCGTCCGGTTTCCACCCGGAGACTAACAGACAGACGGAGCGCATCAACCAGAGTATGGAGAGCACTATCCGGTACCTGGCTGCGGCTAATCCCACCTCCTGGAGTCGTTATCTCGCCTGGGCTGAATACGTGCATAATACCCTGTGTAACGCTTCCACTGGTCTCTCGCCTTTTGAGGCTCAGCTGGGATATTTACCTCCCTTATTTCCTGAGTTGGAGAGAGACGCAGAGGTTCCGTCCACCGGCTCCTTCGTTCGTAGGTGTCGAGCGGTCTGGAGACGTGTACGCGCATCGTTATTAGGCGCCTCGGCCAAACAGAAAGTGGTAGCCGACAGGCACCGCCGTCCTGCTCCTTCCTACCGGGTGGGACAACGAGTGTGGCTTTCCACACAGGATCTGCCCTTGCGTGTTGAGTCCCGTAAGCTCGCGCCTCGCTTCATGGGCCCTTTTAAAATCGTGTGGAAACTCAACCCGGTGACTGTACGGCTTCAGTTGCCATCCTCTATGCGCATACATCCCACCTTTCATGTCTCTTGCCTAAAACCGGTGCTCGTTAGCGCTCTCACCCAGGCTGATAAGCCGTCGCCTCCCCCTCAATTCTTGGAGGGAGGTACGGTATACTCCGTTCGTGTGTTTCTCAGAGGAAGCATCCAAGTCACTTAGTTCTGACTAAAGAATACACTAGTCGGGCTGAGATGAGTGAGCAGACGAGTGAGCATTGACACAAATAAGCAAAACTTGAACTTGGACACAACACATCCCAGATTGCAGTCAATAGACTAATATTTCAATTTGTGATTGATGATGTTCAGTCTTTCTCCTTGGTTGATCAGCCTTCATTCAAAAAGCTCGTAGAGGGAATCATTGGTGGCAAAACAGTCATGTGCAGAAAGACACTAGTCCAGCGTATTGAGAGGGAATTTGCTGCCATGAAAGAAACCTTGACTGCAACACTTCAGAAAGTGACAAATGTGTGCACAACAGCAGACTTGTGGACTGCACATAACAGAAGTTTCTTTAGTATGACATACCACTGTATTGAGGAGGACACTATGGAGAGGAAGTCTGCAGCATTGGCCTGTGCACAAGTGAAGGGACGGCATACTTTCGATGTCCTTGCTGCAAAAATCTGTACTCTGCATGTATTTCACAAAGTAAGGGCCACAGTTACGGACAACAGGAGTAACTTTGTTAAGGCTTTCCGTGAATTTGAAAAAACCGAGGAGGCAGCACCAGACCAGTTGGATGATGGAATACGGTTCTTGGATATGGATGCAGTTCTGGAGATGGAGGGAGATGAGGAGCTTCATGTTTTCCTTCCCCCTCATCAAAGATGTGCAGCACACATGCTCAACCTGATTGCCACCAATGAGGTGGATAAAGCAGCAACAAAAGGGCCACCCAGGGAAGTGTAGCGAAGCGCAATGGGAAAGTGTGCTTCCATATGGAACAAGGCACACCGGTCATCAGCAGCTGCAGAAGCAGTGCAAGATATTGCCAACATGAGGGTTTCTGTTCCATGTGTCACAAGATGGAGCTCTGAATATATAGCCATTGCCGAACTGATTGGACTTACAGAAGATCAGCTGGGTGACATCTGCGGAAGGCTCAGAGTGACCAGGCTACACCCTCATGAGATGACTTTTCTCAGGGAATACGTAGCTGCCCCTCTTCGGAGGTCAACTTTATTTTTATAGTGTTATTTACAAAAATGTTTTGTGCTGGAGCCTCTCTGAGGGAGGGAAAACTAAATTATACAAACAGTAAAGTTAAGCAAACAAAGTGTCATAAAACATGGACACCTGATTTTGTAAGGGGGTCAGGTTCGGAGGACCAGACGCGACAGAAGGAATCTAAAAGTTAATCCCGTAGGAATTAGCCACTGAGGCGGAAAGAATCCGCGAAACAAAAAAAAAGGAAAGGAATACCTCTTGCTCTAGATAAGAGAAAGAGCACGGACCGAGGTATAGATAACAGAAAAGCAAAAGAAAGTGACCCAAGAATAGGGCGAATAAACTCTTAGGCTCGAGAGTAAAAGGAAAAAAAAAGAAATGACGCCTCTCTCTCTCTCTCTCTCTCTCTCGGTACAAGAGAGAGAGAAAAATGAAAAGACCTCTCGCTCTCAATAATGAAAGCAGGGATAAGAGAGGTAACAGAGGTACACCTCCAAAGGAGGGAAACAAAGGCAGAACTATCAAAAGACAAGACAAAAGAAAGGAAAGGAGATCCTAAGATCTAAACCTAAATAAATCACTAAAGGGACTTCCTGCTTTGCATATTTGAAACAACCAGAAAAGCAGTATCCCAAGTCCTCGTTCTTGTAATTTTATTTAGAAATCTAGCAGGGTTGTTGGGTGAGGTGGGGAAGCCCTATGAGGTAAGAGGGAGGAGCAATCAGGATGGGAAAGGTGATGTAGATCCAGCAGAAATGGATCACAGGTGAGAGCAGGAGCAACATGAGGTCTAGGCACTTCAGGGTGTCTTCAGAAATTTACATTGGGTGACCTCTGGCAGTAAAGACATAGCAGAGAGAGAAAAGAGATGGTTAGTGTCAGACTACTCTGTACACCAGGGCCCAGTTGTTCAGAAGTAATCTGATCGGATTTTGGCTATCGGATTGGATTAAATCTTGAAAATGGGTTCAAAAGAAAAAAAGGATTCTGAAATTGGATTAGATCACATAATCCAGTCTTGGTTTTGATCTGGATCAAACCTTCAGTATGTGTTGTTCAAAACTTTTTAGTAGGATTGGGATACCTTTGATCCAAAAAATCAGAATTATCCTGATCCCAGCAGAAAGGTGGATTCAGGGTGGATTTCAGGAACAAAATGTAATAAAACTTAAAAATTGGTCAAATAATACAACTTTTGTATCATGTAGTATACTGTATCTACATTTATTCATATTTTGCACTTGATTTGTTTAACTGTTACAGTGATAAAGTAGATAAAGTAGACATTAGGCTATCTATTAAGCCTTTCACTAGTAAAGTTTTTTTAAAAATTTAAAAAAAAAAAGGATTTTGTCCACATAACACAATCCCCCAAACAGCTGTCAAACAAACAGCAACAAAAATAATATATTTAACTGTCATTTATCACTGTATATTAATTACAATGACACAATCATCAGAGATGAACCAGTCAAAAGTAGTTTCTAACAATTGTATCCCTTATTGCACGTCCAGTCAGTCCCTTGTTCTAAGATAAATTCACTTAAAGTGACCCCACGCTGGATATTCTACCTGTTGTTGTTTACATAGCTAGTAGCCTACATTGTGATATGTAGTCCCATTTAGAGCACTGGTAATCCGGATTTGGTAATCTTGACAAGTTTTTATCTGGATCAGGGTGATCCAATCTAATGTTGCTTTGAAAAACCGGCACAAACGTAAAATGGATTACCTGATCCTGGATAGCAAAACAGGGGATTTCCAAATCCGGATCATTCTGATCCAGATTAAACTTTTTGAACAACTGGGCCCAGATAATTTAAATATACAAAAAGTAAGTTAAAAAAAAAACAGGTTGACTGAATTAAATGAATGAATTTAAGAAATATAAAATAAATAAAATAAACCATTAAGCTTCCTGTTATCAAAATGTATCCGTTTCAGTTGAGTTTAACATCAGAAAGCTTTGAAAAAGGTTATCTTGTATATATATATCTGACTTTATCCTTCAAGCACCTGTACTACAATAACCAGGTGTGCAAATACTCGTTTATCAAGTTTAACATCAGTGAAATGCTATTGAACTTATTTGTATGAAACTTGATAAGATCCTCAACATAGGGGATGTGAACATGTGAAACTGGAGAAAAAAAAATCTGTGAAGTGCACAAGTTCTGGAAATAGATAACCAAGCCACTTGGCAAAAGAATCCATGTCTCTAAAAAATATATAAAGCAGGAAACAAACAATAGCATTAAATTAAAAAATGCACCTTGAACCACACAAATCTTAAGTTACCCCAGAGATACAGTTGAAGTCGGAAGTTTACATACACTTAGGTTGAAGTCATTAAAACTAATTTTTAACCACTCCACAGATTTCATGTTAGCAAACTATAGTGTTGGCAAGTCAGTTAAGACATCTACTTCGTGCATGACACAAGTACTTTTTCCAACAATTGTTTACAGAGAGATTTCACTTTTAATTCACTATATCACAATTCCAGTGGGTCAGAAGTTTACATACACTAAGTTGACTGTGCCTTTAAACAGCTTGGAAAATTTCAGAAAATTATGTCATGGCTTTAGAAACTTCTGATAGGCTAATTGACATTATTTGAGTCAATTGGAGGTGTACCTGTGGATGTATTTTAAGGCCTACCTTTAAACTCAGTGCCTCTTTGCTTGACATCATGGGAAAATCTAAAGAAATCAGCCAAGACCTCAGAAAGAAAATGGTGGACCTCAACAAGTGTGGATCATTCTTGGGAGCAATTTCCAATCGCCTGAAGGTACCACGTTCGTCTGTACAAATAATGGTACACAAGTATAAACACCATGGGACCACACAGCCATCATACCGCTCAGGAAGGAGATGCGTTCTGTCTCCTAGAGATGAATGTGCTTTGGTGCGAAAACTGCAAATCAATCCCAGAACAACAGCAAAGTACCTTGTGAAGATGCTGGAGGGAACAGGTACAAAAGTATCTATATCCACAGTAAAACGAGTCCTATATCGACATAACCTGAAAGGCTGCTCAGCAAGGAAGAAGCCACTACTCCAAAACCGCCATAAAAAAGCCAGACTACAGTTTGCAACTGCAGATGGGGACAAAGATCTTACTTTCTGGAGAAATGTCCTCTGGTCTGATTAAACATTGAACTGTTTGGCCATAATGACCATTGTTATGTTTGGAGGAAAAAGGGTGAGGCTTGCAATCCGAAGAACACCATCCCAAACGTGAAGCACAGTGGTGGCAGCATCATGTTTTGGGGGTGCTTTGCTGCAGGAGGGACTGGTGCAATTTATAAAATAGATGGCATTATGTGGATATATTGAAGCAACATATCAAGACATCAGCCAGAAAGTTAAAGCTTAGTCGCAAATGGTTCTTCCAAATGGACAATGACCCAAAGCATACTTCCAAAGTTGTGGAAAAATGGCTTAAGGACAACAAAGTCAAGGTATTGGAGTGGCCATCACAAAGTCCTGACCTCAATCCAATCGAAAATTTGTGGGGAGAACTGAAAAGGCGTGTGTGAGCAAGGAGGCCTACAAACCTGACTCAGTTACACCAGTTCTGTCAAGAGGAATGGGCCAAAATTCCAGCAATTTATTGTGAGAAGCTTATGGAAGGCTACCAGAAACGTTTGACCCAAGTTAAACAATTTAAAGGCAATGCTACCAAATACTAACAGAATGTATGTAAACTTCTGACTCACTGGGAATGTGATGAAATAAATAAAAGCTGAAATAAATCATTCTCTCTACTATTATTCAGACATTTCACATTCTTAAAATAAAGTTGTGATCCTAACAGACCGAGAATGTTTACTAGGATTAAATGTCAGGAATTGTGAAAAACTTAGTTTAAATGGATTTAGCTAAGGTGTATGTAAACTTTCGACTTCAACTGTATATATCTATATCTGTATATATAATATACATACAGCTTACCTTTTATCCAGAAAACACAACCTTCCGTCAAGTTGAAAATCCTTTTCTCAGTCTGTTTTCATACAATAATACATTTCTGCAATAATAATGAAGAAAGACCAAAATAATGATCATACACCAAAAGATATGGAGAGCCTCTCAAGATTCTAAATGGTTCTAGGTAGAACCATTAGAAGATAAAATGGTTCTAAGCAGAACCCTTCATAGAGGGTTCTAGGTTGAACTATTCAAAATGAAAGGGTTATAGGTAGAAGAGAACTTGCATCCTTCTCAGACTTGGGTTCAGTCTTTGACAGTCAAACATTTGTTGTACAGTGTTGAGGTGACAGTGGCTCAGTAAATTAAGGAACAGGCCTAGTAACCACAAGATTGCAATGTTGATTCCCACCTGGCAATGCACTGCCACTGTGTGTCATTATTATTTTAAAAATGGCTTACTTGTTTTTGTGTGATTTTTTTTACTAGGCTCGTTTGCCACCTAAATGGAACTCAGACCTGTAGCATAGTGGTTAGTGAGCAGGACTTTGAAGTTAGTTGTTTTAAACATCTTTAAACAGAACCTACTTGAAGTGGTTGATCCTCTATAAACATCTCTAGAAATGTTTAAACCATGAAATAGTTTAGATTTGAATATAAGACCTGTCACTGAGTTCTGTTCACTAATCACTATGCTACTAATCTAAGACCTCATGCAAGGCAAACAAAACCAAAATCCCAAAGCCTACAAAATAGCACATTTAAGACAGTTGAATTCACAATTAGATTAGATTCTCACCAGCTGGAAATTGAACATGCAATGTTGAGGTTAGTAGTCCTGTTCCTTAAAGGGTTAGTTCGGAATTTTGGACTTTCTTCAGTCAGACCATTGTTCTTACTCAGACTTGGGTTGAAGGGCTAACATTTGTCCATCAGAGTTTGAGTGACAGTGGCTCTGTGATTAAAGGGTTAGTTCGGAATTTTGGACATAATGTCTCAATTACGACTTACCCATGATGTAGTAAACCATTTTCAGATAATTCCATGCTGTCCCTTCTTTTGGACATACACACATTGCTAATGCTAGCGCAACTCGTAGGAAACTAGTAGCATCCACTACCAAACGCATTTAAACACTCCAAGGTGCACCCAAAGCAAATAAAATATGACGACAGTCTAATCGGGGTTATTTTCAGTGATTATACCATCATTTTTCAATTCAAACTATCGTTGAATCCTTTACTTTGTGCTCACCTAAATTCTCAGTGGAAGTACGGCGGCAGAGCTAGCTGTAGATTAGCCAGGGTATCTGCCTGTAGGCTATCTGCTGTACTCCACAGTTGCCGACACAATCCGTTTTGCCGTAAAGTTACATATTTGGTAGACAATAAGTCAGCTAAACACAAACATGCTACAGAATAACACAGCATATACAAGCAAGCACACTGGCTACCAATTTGCAGGAAAAGTTTGACCACTTTCATGACTTCCCAATCGTGGCAACTAGCTAGCTAGCTAGCTGAATAGATAGATCACGCATGCAATCATTTATTAGTTACCTGCTCGTCAGTTGTTTTCGGTGCATGAAGAAAAACAGGTGATGGCACAGCAGTCTCCTTCAGTAGAGGGTGTCCCGCCCGTCCTTTTTTGATTTTCACGTAGTCATCCTCCGTGAAATGGTCACTACAAACTTTTTTAGAGTCTCAATTAGTGACATCCATGCGAGCAGCAAGAAGCCACAGCTGTTTTCTTTGTTGATCTTCCACTGGAAATCGGTGAAAACTTTGTGGTGCCCATTTTTTTTTTTGCATGATTTGAACAACCTTGAAATACACGCCGAAATACCATCTTACCTGAACGTTAGCTAACAATACTACGAGTCTGATTCTTTCACATGCGCGATATTGTTTTTGGCCGGCAGAGCTATAGGCTACTTTATGTTACCTAGCTACTAAACTAACGCCGTACTTCCACGGAGAATTTAGGTGAGCACAAAGTAAAGGATTCAATGATAGTTTGACTTGAAAAATGATGGTATAATCACTGAAAATAACCCCGATAGACTGTCGTCGTATTTTTTTTGCTTTGGGTGCACCTTGGAGTGTTTTAAGTGTGTTTGGTAGTGGATGCTACTAGTTTCCTACGAGTTGTGCTAGCATTAGCAGTGTGTGTATGTCCAAAAGAAGGGACAGTATGGAATTATCTGAAAATGGTTTCCATCAATCAACTACATCATGGGTAAGTCGTAATTGAGACATTACGTCCAAAATTCCGAACTAACCCTTTAATCACAGAGCCACTGTCACTCAAACTCTGATGGACAAATGTTAGCCCTTCAACCCAAGTCTGAGTAAGAACAATGGTCTGACTGAAGAAAGTCCTACTGAGAATGAAGCAAGTCTGAATGAAAACAAAGGGCGCAATTTTCAGGCTCTTACTCATGTGTGCTAAGACAAGCGGTGTGACATTGTATATGGGATGCTCTGAGTGTACTGTATGTGTAGACTCAGAGCATTCCATACCCTATTCCATGCCACATTTTTACCACACCGCCTATCATAGCGCACTGGAGTAAGAGCCTGAAAATTGCACCCAAAGTGTTCTAAAATGGATGCTGTATATCAGATTACTGACGAAACATCTAGGCTAATGTTAAAGTTTAAACACTGATGTACATTAACACTAACATTGACACCTATTTAAAATGAAGACAAAATAATTATTTACAGAAGACAAAACATTATTTACAACAAAATAGTAAAAAATGGTTCTATGTAGAACCCTTTCACCTTCCAAAGAGTTCCTTAAGAACCCTTTTTTCCAAAAGGGTTCTTCAGAGGAAAATTGTTCTAGACAGAACCATTTGCCTTCCTAAGAAAAATCCCTTGAAAAATCCTTACTTCTAAAAAGGGTTCTTTGGAAGAAAACGGTTCTAGATAGAACCCTACCCCTCTGCTAAGAACCTTTTTGGAACCCTTTTTTTTTCAGAGTGTACTTTAATTTGGAATCCATAGGCCAACTGCCTGTATTTGCTTTATGGTTCACTTCTTTTTGACAGTTCAATAGGTGGACACCAGGGGCCCTATCTTACACCCGACGCTAAGCGGCGCTAACCCAAACGCAAGTGTCTTTGCTATCTTACACCCGGCGCATGGTTCATTATAACGCCTTGCGTTCACGTCGTTTAACTACCATGCATTCTTGTGCCCATTACAAGTTAACTGGGCGTGTTGGCCTTAAGATGAGGAGTGGCCAGGATTCTTTTTGGCGTATTGCTATCTTGAGCAAGCAGAAAGCGCTTGCGCTAGAACCACCACAAACCGGGTCTAACGCCCGGAACCCACCAGACGCTCCAAGCGCACAGACACTTATTGCGCGCACAGATTTGAGCAGAACTGAACCCACCAGACGCACAAAGGCATAATCGCTTTTATTGTTTTTTCGGAGCGCATTCCGTGAACGATAGAGACGCGCTATACAAACAAACAGTCTACATTCCGGATTTGTGAGCTTCGCTTAATAATGGACAAGTAAATACTGCTATTACATATGTCTTACTGCTTGACAGGTTAATTAAAATGAAAACTTGCATATTGTCAATATATTAGTACATGGGAAAATAGCTACACATGAATCAGACCAACAAACAAGTCTTCACTGGCTGGCAGCAAATGGCCTACTTTTGATCTTTACTTCGTAGCCTATAGCTAATGTAATTATGTCATTATAACGAAATCAGTTGAGTGATTACCTTATCTCGCAATATTAATAAATACATTTTTGTTTGTTTCAGTACGAGTTGTAAACTGAAGAAGGCAATTACGGTTTACCTCTTGCTCCGAATGCTCCTGAGGAGGAGAAGAATGTGTGTAGCCTTAAATGGCTTTGATCACACTTTTGATTATATTAAAACAAATATCTAAACTATATAGAATGTTGTTTTTTAAAGCTAAATGTAGCAAACAAGACAATGCCTCATTTATAAAGTTCACTTATTTATTTATTTGGGACTGTAATCAACATGTTCTAAACATTTAATTATAGCAGAATTAGCAGCTATTTTGATTCTGTAGTACCTTAAATCAATACAGTGATATCAGTATAATAAAAACAGAAGTAAGCATAGTCTTAATTCATTGAACAAATATATATAAATTTGTATACTATAATAAAGAAAAAGCATTATAAAAACGGGACTGGTTATATGCAAAATGTATGACTTGATTTAACTTCATTCATCCCACAATGGTGATTGTCTCTGTTCCCTTTTTCATTAGGGCCTATATTAAAATATAATATGTATTAAAATAATTAATAACAATAGTAAAACTATTAGTAGGTTGAAAAACATAAATACGTAGTGATATGATGCAGATATTGAGCATGTACAATGTATTTCTATAAGATTGCGCATGCGGACGACCAGAAAATTCCGTCCAGAGCGGAAAAATCAGCTCCAAGCCGTCCGCCCGCCTGCCGTGCGTGAGTGCCTGATGAGAACCGCGGCAATTCGTTAACATGGGAGCGGAAGTGAAGCGCAGCAGTGCGCGTGTGCGTGCGCTTGCACTTGCGCGTCTGGTGGGTTCCGGGCGTAAAGTCATGTCGCAGTTGTTTACATGTTATTTTAATGGCGCATATAAGTGCGTCTACATAGGCGTGAGCACAACGCACGTACCCTCCTGTCTGTTACACACAGGGGCGCACACAAGCATGACTAAAATATCTAGATAACAATGTGAAATATTATTATTGTGTAGGCTATATCAAAAATGTATAATAATAAAAGGTTCCATAGGTCCACATACCTTTCCCTCAGCGAAGGGAAACGATGCCACATTACATTGCTGTCAACCCACTCCATCAACATCCAACTGCGGTCAAGCCAGCCTCCACTTCGAAAAAGATGGTCAAGCTAGCCCCCACGTTCTTTTGTGGTTCGCTATGTACTAGGCATTCTACGGTAAGAGCGTGTAAGAATTGATTTCAAAAAGTTCCGGTGAACGTGATAAGACGTGAAAGTAATTTCACATGCATTCAATAAATCAGTCAGTCTGTCAGTAAACAATGAATGAATGAATGAATGAATGAATGAATGAATAAATAAATAAATAAATAAATAAATAAATAAATAAATAAATAAATAAATAAATAAATAAATAAATAAATAAATAAATAAATAAATAAATAAATAAATAAATACATACATACATACATACATACATACATATATAAATGAAACAAAATGAATAATTATTAAATAATAAAATGAATAATAATTTTTTTTAAACTACCGCCTGCAAACTATTTCAGAGAAAAATTGAGGCTTTCTCATTTCAATTGTGTGAATAATTACTCACTAATAAAAAATAATTAACTTAATAATGAAGAATACATTTTCAATCTGACCAATCTGACTTCAAAATGACCACCTCATAGTGTCACTCAGACCATCTCAGGACATTCAGATGTGGAATTTCAAAATTAAAGTCTTCTAAAATGTCATATAAGAGCTGTGTTTCAAAATTCAGATTGATATTAAAAGGAAACCTCCTGTTTTCACTGACCAATTTCACTTCATAATGATAGAAGAACACCTCAGAGTGTCACTCAGAGAACCTCAGGACATTCTGATGTGGAATTTCAAAATTAAAGCCCTCTAAAATGTCATATAAATGCTGTGTTTCTTCTAAATTCAGATTGATATTAAAAGGAAACTTCCTGTTTTCACTGACCAATTTCACATCAGAATGATAGCACACCACCTCACGGTGACAGTCAGACAATCTCAGGACATTCTGATGTGGAATTTCAAAATTAAAGCCCTCTAAAATGTCATATAAGAGCTGTGTTTCTTCTAAATTCAGATTGATATTAAAAGGAAACCGCCTGTTTTCACAAAACAATTTCTCTTCAGAATGATAGAAGAACACATCAGAGTGTCACTCAGAGAACCTCAGGACATACTGATGTGGAAATTCAAAATTAAAGCCCTCTAAAATGTCATATAAATGCTGTGTTTCTTCTAAATTCAGATTGATATTAAAAGGAAACTTCCTGTTTTCACTGAACAATTTCACGTCAGAATGATAGCACACCACCTCAGGGTGACAGTCAGACAACCTCAGGACATTCTGATGTGGAATTTCAAAATTAAAGCCCTTTACATTTTCATATAAGAGCTGTGTTTCTTCTAAATTCAGATTGATATTAAAAGGAAACTTCCTGTTTTCACAAATCCATTTCTCTTTAGAATGATAGAAGAACACTCACAGTGTCATTCAGACAACCTCAGGAGATTCTGATGTGGAATTTCAAAATTAAAGCCCTCTAAAATGTCATATAAGAGCTGTGTTTCTTCTATCTTCACATTGATATTAAAAGGAAACCTGTTTTCACAAAATAATCTCAATTTATTGTAATCAACAATTTATAAGATTCTCTCGTTAGACACAAAAATAATAAGAATTTTTTATATTTTTATATCGATAAATCTTTTTTTTATGTAATGTATTTAAACTTTGAATTCACAATACACAAATGTTTTCCTATTTAGTTATTGTCATGCGGTGAGTGCGAATGCGAGGCAACGGAGAAATGCAGACAACCCACGCAGACTGGGACAGTTGAATAATTTACAGCTAAATAGTGATGTCAAGGATGAAAAGGGTTTCAGCGCACAAGCAGCAATTCCAGCTGTCTTCCCTGGCTTGTTCCAGGTCCTCTGTGTCCATGCCCAGGCCCTGTTCATGGAACCATCTTTCGCATTTGTCACATTGGATCTATAACATCACAAGGTGGACATCTCTTACATGATTTTCAGGCTACTTTCACAAATTTCGACCTGTCCGTATTTTTCAACAAATGTTACCCACTATGTAACTACAGTATGTGTGTTCATATAATTTGTATGAATAGTCACAATGAAGAAATTTAGTTTACTGTCAATATGTCGGTGTATCTAAATACTCAGCTTCACAGTTTACAATTTCTACTGCTTTTCATCTACAAATTCTGCTTTCACAACACCAGCAGAGCTACTGCAAATGCTACTACCTCAGAGGGTAAAGGGAATGGAACTAATATGATGATGCGGCTTTTATCCCAGTTTAATCCAAGCCCATTTGGCCACCTCTAAACACCTTAAAGCAGCTTGCCTTGTCCTGAGATTGTCTGAGTGACAATCTGAACTGTACTTCTATCAATCTGAAGTGAAATTGGTCTTCTATCATTCTGAAGTGAACTGGTTTTGTGAAAACAGGAGGTTTTCTTTTAATATCAATCTGAATTTAGAAGAAACACAGCATTTATATGACATTTTAGAGGACTTTAATTTTGAAATTCCACATCAGAATGTCCTGAGGTTCTCTGAGTGACACTCTGAGGTGTTCATCTATCATTCTGAAGAGAAATGGTTTTGTGAAAACAGGAAATTTCCTTTTAATATCAATCTGAATTTAGAAGAAACACAGCTCTTATATGACATTTTAGAGGGCTTTCATTTTAGAATTCCACATCAGAATGTCCTGAGATTGTCTGGCTGACACCCTGAGGTGGTGTGCTATCATTCTGAAGTGAAATTGGTCAGTGAACACAGGAAGTTTCCTTTTAATATCAATCTGAATATAGAAGAAACACAGCTCTTATATGACATTTTAGAGGGCTTTAATTTTGAAATTCCACATCAGAATGTCCTGAGGTGCTCGGAGTGACACTCTGAGGTGTTCTTCTATCATTCTGAAGAGAAATGGTTTTGTGAAAACAGGAAGTTTCCTTTTAATATCAATCTGAATTTAGAAGAAACACAGCTCTTATATGACATTTTAGAGGGCTTTAATTTGGAAATTCCACATCAGAATGTCCTGAGATTGTCTGAGTGACACCCTGAGGTGGTGTGCTATCATTCTGAAGTGAAATTGGTCAGTGAAAACAGGACGTTTCCTTTTAATATCAATCTGAATATAGAAGATTTTAGAAGACTGATGTAAATGTATTCTTTATTATTAGGTTAATTATTTTTTATTAATGAGTAATTATTCACACAACTGAAATGAGAAAGCCTCAATTTTTCTCTGAAATAGTTTGCAGGCGGTAGTTGTTTTTAAAAAATAATTATTCATTTTATTATTTAATAATTATTCATTTTATTATTTAATAATTATTAATTTTGTTTTATTCATGTTTGTATGTTATTTATTCATTCATTCATTCATTGTTTACTGACAGACTGACTGATTTATTGAATGTATGTGAAATTACTTTCACATCTTATCACGTTCACCGGAACTTCACTTTTATTTTGAAATCAATTCTTACACGCTCTTACAGTAGAATGCCTAGTATATTGTGAACCACAAAAGAACGTGGGGGCTAGCTTGACCATCTTTTTCGAAGTGGAGGCTGGCTTGACCGCAGTAACATCCAGGCGATGTGCCATGGTACGGGACAATGGCTATCCATTAAAAAGGAGCTGATAACACCTATATCAAGCCTAATGCGCAAATTGTCATGTACACCTGATGCATGAATTGTCATTCAATGGAAAACTCGCGCACTGCAATAGACGGACATTTGAGTTTTGAAAATGCGCTTCAGATGTCATTTCAATACAGCTCTGTTTATCTAGGAATACAGCCTGTAAGTAAATAGAATGGTTTGTGACTGAAAAAAGTTCAAAACCTTGTCCAGTGAATATTGCTTTTATTGTTTTTCAAATAGCCTAGGCTACAGCGGATTTGCTGTGCATAAGGGTTTTTTCGATAGCCTATGGTTAAAAAACGGAGATAAATGTCACCATGTTAACTGAATTGTAACCTTAGCAATTCTTCGTCCTTCATATTATTTTAATTACAGTGACAAGGTTTCCATACCTTCAGTTTATTAAAACCTCCCTGATTTCACCTGTTATTCCATAACTGAACAAAACGATTTTAAAGAGAACTAAGCGTCTAATTAGAAACGAAAACAAATTTGCAGCACGTTACAATTAATTCACAATTCATTTTAATACCATTATCTGCATGTGCGCTTTACAGGAGCAGGTCTGTTTCCCCTGCTGTAAATCACACTTTTAACGGTCTTCCTGGGAAAGTGGATTGTTTTAAAGCATTAGGCTACCAGTAAAACAGGTTGGTCACATTTCCATAAGCAGGACATTATAAAACAAGGGAAAATATGTGTGAACCTATGGGTTGCCAACCTGACAGCTTTATTGTATGTATTGTCATCATTAAGGCAAAATAACGTTATTTATTTTATTAATCAAAATTAGAATGCAGGGAATGAACTTCGGATGAAGCTTGAACATGAGTTCATTGCTTCATGGCATAATCAAACGAAATTTGTTAAACAAGCAGGCTAATTTGGCATTTTCTAAGGTGAGACGGAAGCCATTGGTAGCTTATTCTCAGCTGTTGCAGGTGCCTTTAACGAAATTTAACCGCATATATTTTGTAAAATAACAGCACTGTCTGGAATTACCAGGAACTCATAATGGTTTGTCCGAATAATATTTATCATAGGCTACTATTGATCCATATAGCCTATTTCTTGATCTAAACACGCACAAGCATACTGTTTCGCCATCATATAAGCAATCCGCCAAGGTGGAAAAGCAGGCTTTTAAAGAGAATGGGATATGACATTTTGATTGGTTTATTGCATGTCACGCCCAAGACACACCTATAATTAATGAAGAGACTAGGTTCAGCCCATTTGCACGCTGCACCGTGCTTTGCACCCAAAAAACCCGCCGTTAAAAAAAAAACCCTTCCAGACATGGAAGCTCGGAGTTACGCATCTGGCAAGCCAGTGTTGAATAGCCTAACGTTAAATGTATTTCTATAGAATACTAATAGGCCTATTTTAAAACTGTATTTCCATATCTGACTTATGCAAACTATTTAAGCTGTACTATTTAGGCTCTATGTCTTTCTTTCAGCTACAATGTGTTTGCATCTAGCCTATTGTGCATGCATGTCTCCACATAGACTTGGTTAATTAATTTACATGCTTCTTCATGATCCATAGCTCAGGTGGTGCTCTTCATTGTATTTTATTAGACATTAAATACAGCTCATCTACAAACTCTTTTAAGGTAATTGTGGGCTATCGGTAATAGGAGAAATGTTCTCATTCTAGTCAGTAGAGGGCGTTATGGTTACGTGAATGTCTGCATGCATTTATTTGGAATGCATGTATTCTGTATGCATGTCTCTCTCGATGTCATTATCTTCATGCATTATTCGTCATTAGTTAGCTACCAAAAATAAGTGATATCTGAACAAAAACATTTCCCATGTAAAAAAAGCCAAGTTACTCAAGCATAGCCTACAGAGCGCTGTCTAAGTCCTTAATTACAACTTGCAAAAACTAGGCCTGCCTTTAAAACTTGTGGGGTATATAGCTTTGAGATTAAGGCCTTCGATAGAGAATATATAATATGATATGGCAAACTTGCTCATAGTTCATAGTACAAGGGGTTAGACCCTTTCATTCAAGATGGCGCGGCCGTGGCTAGACGCCGTCGTGGTAGCTCCGCGGAGATTGTGCGTTTTTTTAGTTTTTGTGTTTGTTTTTAATATCTTTTTTTGCTCAAACACATCGGCACTAACATCCTATGAACGCAGCACACTTTTGGACATAAACTTTTGTGCAAAACAAAGGTTTTTGTCCACTTTTCCCATCGACCCAGCGTGGCCGGCAGAGATAGTACGAGCGAGCCACAACAACAACAGTGGAGACTCACCTACGGGGAGACGAAGGAGGAAACATCGGGGAAAACGGAGCGGAATTCGGAACAGACTGAGAGTTCAAGCCCACCGTCCACCTCTGCCCAGCATCCTTCTTGCTAACTTCCAGTCTCTGGATAATAAGTTGGATGATGTTAGGGCGAGGATTAGATTCCAACGGGACATGAGGGATTGTAACGTCTTTTGTCTGACGGAAACATGGCTGACCCCGCTGGTGCCGGATCGAGCCATATGCCCAACCGAGTCCTTCTCTGTTTTCCGTGCGGATAGAACGGAAGAGTCTGGCAAATCTAAGGGTGGAGGGGTTTGCTTCATGACCAACAACAAGTGGTGCAACCCCAAGGACATTAAGACTCTTTCTCGTTCCTGCTCGTCGAACCTGGAACATCTGACTATTTCATGCCGTCCATTCTACCTTCCCCGGGAGTTCAGTTCGGTCATCACCACAGCCGTCTACATACCACCACAAGCGGACACCGACGTAGCACTATCGGACCTACATGATGTGTTATGTCGGCATCAGAACAAGCATCCCGACGCAGCTATGGTGGTGGCTGGGGACTTTAATAGGGCAAACCTAAAAAAAGTCATGCCGAACTTTCATCAGCACATTACGTGTGCTACCAGAGGGGAAAGAACGTTGGACCACTGCTATACGCCGTTCAAGAGAGGCTACAAGGCTGTCTCTCTCCCTCCGTTCGGCAAATCAGACCATGCCGCCATTTTCCTGCTACCGGAGTATAAACAAAGGATAGCACGGGAAGCGGTAGTGACGAGGGACGTAAAGCGGTGGTCTGACCAATCAGAGGCTGAGCTACAGGACGCTCTGCGTGACGTCGACTGGGACATGTTCCAATCCAGTTCCAGGGACGTCAGCGAGTTTACGGTAGTAGTAACGAGCTTCATAGCTATGCTAATGGACACCATCGTCCCTACGGTGAAAGTTAGGTCCTTTCCTAACCAAAAACCGTGGGTTGATAAATCCATCCGCGACGCTTTGAACGCCCGCACTGCTGCCTATAACTCCGGTCTTGTATCCGGCAACATGGACGAGCACAAGGCAGCGTCCTATGGACTGAGAAGGGCGGTGAAGGAGGCCAAGAGGAGGTATAGGGACAGAGTGGAGTCGCAGATGGAGCAGCGCGACACCAGACGCCTATGGCAGGGGCTACGGACTATAACGGACTACCAGGGCAGACCCCCCGCAATTGTGAGTGCCGACGCATCCCTAGCGGAGGACCTGAATTCATTCTATGCACGGTTTGAGGCTAGCAACAACAGCGCTAGCTCGTCGGCTAGCGCTAGCTCGTCGGCTAACAACATCACCGTTAGCGCAACCGGAGTGAGTTCTATCGCTGGGGATGAACACACACTCTCTGTGACCGAGCACAGTGTGAGGAGGGCTCTGACGAGGGTGAACACCAGGAAAGCTGCTGGTCCAGATGGCATATCTGGACGAGTACTGAAGACCTGTGCTAATCAGCTAGCTCCAGTGTTCACCACTATATTTAACATCTCCCTGGCTGAGTCTGTGGTCCCCGCCTGCTTCAAGAGATCCACTATTGTCCCTGTGCCCAAGAATGCTTCTCCAGCATGCTTGAATGACTACCGACCGGTGGCCCTCACCTCGGTGGTCATGAAATGCTTCGAGAGGCTGATTAAGGACTACATCTGCGCCTTCCTCCCTTGCTCCATGGACCCGCTGCAGTTTGCTTACCGTCCTAACAGATCCACGGATGATGCTGTCTCCCAGGTACTGCACACCACACTCTCTCATCTGGACAGCCGGAAGGGGGGCTATGTGAGACTGCTGTTCATTGACTATAGTTCAGCTTTCAATACCATAGTCCCCACCAGACTGGCTGGCAAGTTGATTGAGCTGGGACTGAACACCCCCCTGTGTGCCTGGATCCTGGACTTCCTGACCGCCAGGCCCCAGGTGGTCAGGGTGGGTAGACATACCTCCAACCCCCTCACTCTGAACACAGGATCCCCCCAGGGTTGCGTCCTCAGCCCCCTACTGTACTCCCTGTACACACATGACTGTGTGGCCAGGTTCAGCTCCAACACCATCATTAAGTTTGCGGATGACACAGTGGTGGTGGGCCTGATCTCCAACAACGACGAGAAGGCCTACCTGGAGGAAGTTGCTGATCTGTCACTCTGGTGCCAGGACAACAGCCTCCTCCTGAATGTCACCAAAACTAAGGAGCTGATTGTGGACTTTAGGAGGACACTACAACAGAGGACGTACTCACCACTGGAGATTAATGGGAATACTGTGGAGAGGGTGAGCAGGTATAAATACCTGGGAGTCAGCATCACCGAAGATCTGACATGGACAACACACACAGACACTCTGGTGAGAAAGGCGAGGCAGCGCCTTTACCACCTCAGGCAGCTGAGGAAATTCAAAGTCTCCCGGAGGATCCTTCAGTCCTTCTACTCTGGAGCTGTGGAGAGCATCCTGACAGGAAGCATCACTGCCTGGTTTGGCAACAGCTCCGCTCAGGACAGGAAGGCTCTGCAGAGAGTAGTGCGTTCGGCCGAGCGCACTATTGGAGTTACACTCCCCACCCTGCAGGACTTGTACATCAGGAGGTGCAGAACCAGAGCCTGCAGGATCATGAAGGATCCTCACCACCCCAACAACGGGCTGTTTCAGCTGCTGCGGTCAGGCAAGCGCCTCCGTAGTCACGCTGCAAAAACAGAGAGACTGAGACGGAGTTTCTTTCCTCAGGCCATCAGGACTGTGAACTCCGACCTCACCAGGGCCCCCACCAAGACACACACACTGCCCCTCTTATGCACACACACACACTTAGGTAAAGACTACACATAATTTATAATTTATATTTACACATACAATTTTCTCTTTTTTTACTATATTTTTTTATAAAGTGCTCTTATTGTAAATATTGTGTTGTTTTTTTATATAGAGCTCTTAATAACTGACATTGTAAATAGTGTGTTGGTTTATTGTAAATAGTGTGAATCTGTTATTTTGCACATTTCTGCTGAGCATTGTCACTTTGCATTTCACTACACACCTCGTGTGTGTATGTGACAAATAAAATTCTTGAATCTTGAATCTACTTAGTTATCAAGAGGCCTGGTCAGCTGACCAGACCAGCCTTTCTCTCTGCCCCATCCACTCTACAGGAAAAAAGGCAATTAAGTCACGCTGAGGCGCTGCTTATCTATGGATATAAATCTTAGATTAGCCAGGATGTCTTTTCCCCTGTTGAGGAGAAAGACCAGGACACAAAAGTATTCCTGAGGTTAAAGCCCAGCGTGGCCAGGGAATACCACACGGCCACATGGTTTCCTTGCCATTTTAAGTTTGAATGCCAATCTGTTACATTCAATTGAAATCATCAATTGAAACTCTTAAAGGGGACATGAAGCGCTCGGTAAAGTGGTTCTGGTTCGTTAGCTTTCTACCTTAAATTAGATATGACCGTGCATTCAAATCTCAAACCGACCTGTATTTTCTGGAAAAAGAAGTTACAGACCGTCTGACCCCTCGCACAGACGGTCTTTTTGTATTGCCCCGAGATGCTCAAATGAGTATTACCGAAGTTAATGGAAATTAAGTTTTAAATTAAGTTTTGTTTGGTAATACTCATTTGAGCATCTCGGGGCAATACAAAAAGACCGTCTGTGCGTTTTTTTTGTTTTATTTTTTCCTCACAATACATCGTTGCGCTCACTGAAAGTCAGCTATTCTCCCATAGTAATTCAATGAACAGCTGAGACCAACCAAGCTAGTGATGTCATGACGGCAGTTTGTCCAAGATGGCTGCGCCCTAGTGGAAAAAAAGCAAATTGTAACTTCTTTTTCCAGCAAATACGGGTCGGTTTGAGATTTGAACGCATGGTCATATCTAATTTAAGGTAAAAAGCTAACGAACCAGAGCCACTTTACCGAGTGCTTCATGTCCCCTTTAATGTCAATATAGGTAATACTTGTTAAACATGCCAGTTTGGAATTTACAGAGGGGACGGAAAGTATTCATGCCCCTTCACTTTTTGCACACTTTATTGTGTTGTAGATAAAATTTTAAATGGATAAAATTGCCATTTTTGCCCATCAATCTACACTCAATAACCCATAATGACAAAGTGAAAACATGTTTTTAGAAATTTTTGCAAATGTATTAAAAATCTAAAACTGAAATCTCTCATTTACATAAGTTACATTGCTTTAAAGGAGCTATATGTAACACATTTACAGTACTAAATCATTAAATGACCATGATACGTCATCAGAGATTAAGGAAACATGCTAAGTCGAAATACTGGCTTCTCCAACAACAATGCTACAGCCAGTATGTTCTCCTTTGAAATTTCCATTCCGGGTCGGAACGTCTGTATTTGTTTTGGCCTGTGTGATTCACTATTCTCCGAGTTGACTCTGCCCACTGCCCATTACGAACAACCAGATGTACTCCGGCACTCCGACAGTCGATTTACGAATGCCTAAGCTAAGTTCAACATCGTTTTCATTTAGCTAGCTAGCTAAAGATTTAAATATATATATATGGATATAGTTACTAGCTAAACATACCACTAACATTAGCTTATATCTGTGTGACCGTAAACATAGCCAGCCATGCATCTAGCTAACATTGACAGAGTTATAAAAAATCCACATGAGCTGGTTCAAAATTTGCAAACAATAAATAAATTGCAAACGTATACATTAGCTGATCAACTTACAGTGTAGGACTCTTCGTCGCTTGTCATTGTCAAAATAGAATAAGCTCATCTCAAAATATAATGTTGCGCTTGGCTCGTCTTGCGCTTGTGTTCGTTCAGTGTCCTCAACGTGGCAACCCGCATGAGCTTCGAGTCTGGGGCGGAAGGGGCGGGCAGAGACAACTCTCTCCAATATTGTGAATTTGGACAGCAGTACCCATTTTAAACGCTCGGTGTCAATGTTACATATAGCTCCTTTAACATATTTTTAAAGTATCATATTTAATATTTGGTGACATATCCTTTGCATGCTGTTACTTCCTGAAGTCTGTGACCCATAAACATCAAAAGACTCTCGATATCTTATTTTCAGGTACTGTTACAAGCGATACTATAACCTCTCTGCATTTGAATTGATCTCTATGGGAATTGGGGGATGAGACTAGATTCAGCTGTAAATTATGCTGGTACAGTATGGAACACATGACTGGCTAAATGGCTGTAAGTCATCAAGGGTCTAAGGCAGGGGTGTCCAATCTTATCCAGAAAGGGCCGGTGTGGGTGCAGGTTTTTGTTTTAGCCCAGCACTACAACACCTGATTCAACTAATTAACTAATCATGCTCTTCAATCAGACCTTGATAAGTATAATCAGGTGTTGTAGTGCTGGGCTAGAACAAAAACCTGCACCCACACCGGCCCTTTTCGGGTAAGATTGGACACCCCTGGTCTAAGGTATCAAACGAGCCCCAAACTATCACTCTGCGGCCAGATATGGAGTAGATGTGGATGGATCACTTTAAGGGTTATTTCTCCTGACTCATTTTCCTATAGAACTCTATGGGGAAAAAAATTATTGTCATTATGGGTTATTGAGTGTAGATTGGTGGGCTAGAAATGGCAATTTTATCAATTTAAAATTAAATCTACAACACAATAATGTGTGCAAAAAGTGAAGGGGTATGAATACTTTCTGTCCCCACTGTATATTTCTAAAGAGATATCCAGATTAAAGCGGAGATTCGAGTGTTACTACGAATCTTGTTACATGGATGCAATATTTAGCCTGAAATTGTAATGGCGGCGTGACGTGTGAGGTAGGAGGAGCCAAACGCAGCAAGGGGATTCATTAAGCCCTAACGCCACTAAGGCGGGAAACCCCGCAGTTAAGGGAAGAGACAAGACAGGGAACACACATACCAAAGTCATTAACCGGCTCACTGTCACGCGCCAATGAGTAGAAGCACAAACGCCAGGTTTCTCGGTAAGAAAACCAAACAAGGCGAATGGAACAAAGCACTGGGCTCCCATACTTCTACGAGCTAAGTGACGAACGGAAGAGCCAGAATTAATAAACGCCCTGCCTCGGTAACGAGACGCATAATGGCACAAATTAAACACACACCAATCGTACCGAAGCTACTAACCGGCTCACTGTCACACGCCAATGAGTAGAAGTGCAAACGTCAGGTTTCTCAGTAAGAAAACCAAACAAGACGAATGGCACAAAGCACTGGGCTCCCATACTTCTACGAGCTAAGTGACTAAAGAGCCAGAAATAACAAACGCCCTGTCTCAATAACGAGACGCATAAGAACAGGCAAGTAGCACAATGGCACAAACAAAACACACAGCCAACAAACACTGCAAACTAATACGAATTAGTATACAAGGAGGCGAAAGGAACGGAGATCTAACGTTCCAAGGCTACTCTCAGAGGCTCGCAGTCAAATGCAAACATGTCAACAAAAATGCCCAAGCTCCATATGAGGAGAGACATACCCGGAGAACGAACAGAACTTCAGTTCTGAACAAAATCGTTCCGCAAGTAAAAAGGACGAAACAGGACAGCTGCACCGGACCCTTACCGGCTAAAAGACTAACGCGAGTTAGAAAATAAACGCCCTGCTTCTTGGTAAAGAGGAATGTAACGAGGAGGCGAAGGAACAGAGATAACGTTCCATGGCTACTTCCATAAGCTCGCAGTCACATGCAGAAAACATAAAGGGGTAAATGCCCGATCTCCCAGGAGAGAGAAACATTTTACAGGCGAGCCGACGGAGCACCGCCGTCCCATAACTTTACTAGCAAAATGACTAACACAAGCTTAGTAGAAAATAAATTCCCTAGCCTCTGAATAAAAGGGAATGTAATGAGGCAAAAAGGAACAGAGAGCTAACGTTCCAAGGCTACTTTCAGTGACTCGCAGTCACACACAAACATGTCCACAACATCGCCCAGTCTTCCCTATAGGAAGACATGTACCGAAATGACGAAACAGAACTACAGTTCCGAACCAAAATCGGCAAAAGCTCCATGTACGGAGACAGGTACCCGAAGGATGAACAGGACAGGTGCACCGGCCATTTACCGGCTATAAGACTAACGCAAGCTAAATAGAAAATAAACGCCCTGCCTCTAAGAATAAATAAAGCCCTAAAGTCAGTATGATAAAAACGCCCGGTCTCTTAGTAAGAGATGACTATACAAATACACCCACAAACAAACAAAGACTCCTCTCGCTTTCACAGAAGAAAGCAGACACAGAGGAGGAAGAGACAGAAGGCAAAAGATCTAGGCAACGGTCAAAAAAAAAGGAAAGACCAAGAAGCGGTGACAGAAACGAGCACACAAAAAAGGAATTCAACCTTAAAGCTCAAAGCACAAAGGCAAGTCCCGCAACTCCAACAAAGCACAACAGAGAAAAACGGTCTCCTTAACCCTAGTTTATAGTTTATAGTTTATATTTTCAGATGAACATGAATACTGTAATTGAGTCGCATGCATCTCAACCACTAGGGGTGAAGTTTATAGGGTTAAAAACCTAGATCTAATCATACTGACTAAACCTCAAAAGGGCGAAATAATATCACACACAAAACAGCACAGACAATACACCACAGTACAAATCAACAAACAATCAATATCGAAGCCCAGAACGAAGGGAACATGGGCTTATATAGCTCACCGGCTAAACACACACACCTGTGAATGCTGACGAGACTTCTCTGCGAAAAGACGAGACAGAGCCAAAACTCCACTAACAGAGCAGCGCCCACATGTGGCAACCAAGGAACACGACCGCAAGGGAAAAAGGGTCATAAACCATGACAGAAATGTAATATTTCGCCTACTGGCTCAACTGAATCATTCTGTAGCCCACTATAATCATGTTTGAACTTGTTAAGAAGAGCCTAAAACCCTGAATATTTCAATAATAATTTCATGGTGCTTAGCCCTGTTGTGAGCAACATAAGGGCACATTAATTAATAAGTGAATTTGTCAGCTATTGAAAGAGCCGTTCTGGCCATAAAGGAATCTGATCCCCTACCCCCCTCCTTCCAAACTTTACCTCACATCACCAAATCAGGGCACAGGTCCTCAATGCACGGAGAGAAATGGTATTTATGGTGAAGCTGAAGGAGAAACTTTTTCTTTTTCTTACTAGGGTCTTTTATTGTTTTGTTGGCGAACTAAGTTGGGGGCTGTGGTGCGGGAAAGTTCTGTGAGGGGAGCGCTGAAGAATTCCTGGAATCTACAGACAGAGAAGTTTTTCTTTGGTTTGGTAAACTCGTGACCACTGAGTTTCATAGCTGGCATTTATTTTATTCATCCTGTGCTGAAATTGGATTATTCTGGCAAGTTCTGGTTGATCTCTCTCTTTTCTGGTAACTTCAATTTAACATCTGGGGCTCTATCTTGGCGATCTCGGTGCTTAGCCTAAACGCATGGTCTAAACGCCTCTTCATTAATTATAGGTGTGGCTTGGGCGTGACATGCAATAAACCAATCAAAATGTCATATCCCATTCCCTTTAAGAGCCTGCTTTTCCACCTTGGAGGATTGGTTATATGATGGCGAAACAGACATGCTTGTGCGTGTTTAGTGCGATCAGGGAATAGGCTATATGGATCAATAGTATGATCAATATTATTCAGACTAACCATTATGAGTTCCCTGTACTTCCTGACAGTGCTGTTATTTTACAAATTATATGCGGTTAAATTTTGTTAAAAGCACCTGCAACAGCTGAGAATAAGCTACCAATGGCTTTGGTCTCACCTTAGAAAATGCCAAATTAGCCTGCTTGTTTAACCAATTTCATTTGATTATATAATGAAGCATTGTCAAACATCAGTTCCATGAAGAAGTTCAAGCTTCATCCAAAGTTCATTATGCATTATAATATTGATTAATAACATAAATATCGTTATTTTGCCTTAATGATGACACTATTAAATACACTAAAGCTGTCAGGTTAGCAACCCATACGTTCACGCATATTTCCCCTTGTTTTATAATGTCCAGCTTATGGAAATGTGACCAACCTGTTTTACTGGTGGCGTAATGCTTATACTGTCCTGGGTAAGACTTAAAACTGCATCCGGTGGTGAAGCCCTTGTTCGGGAGTTCCAGGGTCCTGGGGAGAATGCCACTACCCCTTAGTTGCCACTGTGCTGGGCCAGCACCCACAATGCCCCCCACATCAGGGTTACGATACTGCTGCCGCTGTGGTATAGATTCTTATTAGAATCAAACGGATAGGGGTAGGCCCCCCATCAATGCCTAGTCCGGGGTGTCGCAGAGGATTTCTCCAACGGCGCATCACGGCTGCAGCCTGTCTTCTTTCCCGGCGTCTCGACTACGACTTGCCCCGGATCTAGAAAGTCGAAAGGTCAAGATTGGTTCCAGTTTGTGCACCCGGCTCCATTACACACACACGCTGCTAAATGGAATACTTTTCAAGGATTACAGACCATGCTACCGCATATGGGACTTTAACCGATGCGCCGGCACCAGCACCGGCGAGAAGTGAGCAACGTCCGGACACTACCGCGTACAGGGCAGCCGACGCACCGGCTCACCTGGCAATGGCGAGAAATACCTGAAGAACAGGATCCCAAAGCCCTCAGCATGGCCAAACTACCCTCAAGCTCGCGTCCTGGAACGTTCGGACCTTGATGGACGGTGACAAGGACCGCCCTGAACACCACACTGCTTTTGTTGCCAACGAACTGAAGCCTCTGAATATTGACGTGGCCGCCCTAAGCGAGACAAGGTTCCCTGATGAGGGGCAACTGTGTGAAGAGAACGCCGGATACTCCTTCTTTTGGAAGGACCTGCTTAACCATGATGCTCAGATTGATCCAAATGCACTGGATGAACTCGAGCAGCACCCTGTAAGACATGAGCTAGCTGAACCACCAACCCTCGAGGAAGTTGTAAAAGCGCTGAAGTCTCTGAAGAATGGTAAAGCATCAGGACCTGATGGGGTCCCCGCTGAAGTGATCAAACTATTATTGAGCTCCAGTATGCAGACGACACCACTGTCTGCTCCTGCTCTGAGGATGGCATGCAGAGAACCATTGACGCTTTCTCCACAGCGTATAGCAGACTGGGCCTTACCCTTAACATCAACAAGACAGAGGTCCTATTTCAGCACGAACGAGGCTATCCATCTCCCACGGATTCCCTCCCAGCGATCCAAGTCAATGGTGAAGAACTCAATGTGGTTAGTAATTTCAAATACCTTGGCAGCACTGTCTCCAGCAATGCCTCTTTGGACAAGGAAATCCAAAATCGCATCAGCACAGCTGCTGCAGCATATAACAAACTCATATAGCAAGAGGATTTTCAACAACAATGACATCCAATCCAACACGAAGATCATGTTCTACAATGCCATCATCATACCCACTCTCCTTTATAGCTGTGAGACATGGGAACGTCACCTATCGGAAACAGACTAGACAACTGGAAACGTACCATCAAAGATGCTTGAGGCAAATCCTGTGCATCAAGTGGCAAGACAAGGTAACAAATGCGACCGTACTCAAGAGAGCTTCTACCAGCCTGGAATCCACCATTCCCCTCCATCGGCTCAGGTGGGTTGGTCATATCTACAGAATGTCGGACTCCCGACTGCAAAAACAACTTTACTACTCACAACTCTCCCACAGCACCAGACCGGTTGGTGCTCTAAAGAAGCAACATACAGACCTCCTAAAGCATTCGCTGCAGAAGTGTGGAATCAACCCCAATGCGTGGAACCAACTAGCGGCGGATAGACAGTTGTGGAGGAGTACAGTTCGGACAGGTGTTCAACACTTTGAGAACACTCGACTCGCTGAGGAAGCTGTGCACCGTGAACAAAGGAAGGCCGCTGCTCAATGACGCCTAGAGGCCATGTAGCATGGGGATGGTTGAGTCCCTGGGCAGTATTAATTTAGTCGCCATACTCGCCTGCGAGTGGCTACGATGACGACGAATGCTTTAAAATAATTAAGTCCACTTTCCCAGGAAGACCATGAAAAGTGTGATTTACAGCAGGGGAAACAGACCTGCTCCTGCATGAAGTTAAAGTGCACATGCAGAGAATGGCATTAAAATTAATTCTGAATTAGTTGTGTAATGTTCTGCAAATTTGTTATCATTTCTAATTAGACTCTTAGTTCTCTTTAGAATCGTTTCAGTGGTGTTTTAATAAGATGAGAGTATGGAAACCTGGTCACTGTAATTTAAAAGATATAAAGGACGAAGAATAAGGTTACAATTCAGTTAACATGGTGAAATTTAAATGAATCTCTGTTTTCTAATCGTAGGCTATCAAAAAAGCCTTATGTACCATTCTATTTATCTAGGCCTACAGTCTGTAAGTAAAGTGAGCTGTATTGTCATGACATCTGAAGTGCATTTTCAGGACTCAAATGTCCGTCTATTGCAGTGTGAGAGTTTTTTATTGAATAACAATTCACGCATTAGGTGTAAATGACAATTTGCGCATTAGGCTTGATATAGTTGTTATCAGCAAAGTTTTTAATGGATAGCCATTGTCCCGTAACAGAAGATTGTCCCCCCAGAAGATTACAGGAATTATTGGCAAATATAGGCTAAATCATAGCTTTATCCAGGATAATTGCGAATAGTCTGTACCTTACACGTACCATCGCACATCGTCTGGATGTTGATGGAGTGAGCTGAAAGCAATTTAATGCGCCATTCCCCTTCGCTATGTGGTCTTTGACCCATGGACCCTTTTATTATTATGCATTTTTTGATATAGCCTACACAATAATAATATTTCACATTGTAATCTTGATATTTTTAGTCATGCTTGTGCGCGCCCCTGTCTGTAACAGACAGGAGTGTGTACGCGCGTTGTGCACACCCCTATGTAGATGCACTTATATGTGTTACAACCCAGATACGAGACGAACCCAAGTGCAACGACCAGGAGACAGATTCAAGAAGGGAGATTTATTTAAATTAAGTTTTGGGGTAGTCCCAAAACTGTACAGGAAAGGCAAGCACAAATATCACACAGGGTAATGTCAGGAAGCCCGGAACGGACTGCTCCAAGCCGGAGCTGGACTTGAGGATCCGGAACGGGTTCCAAGCCGGAACTGGACTGGATGGAAGGTGTAGGTAACACCTGGACTGGACTGGAACTGGACCGGGAGGTCCACTCAGGAATCGGGTTCTGGAACGGATTGTTCCAAACCGGAACTGGACTTGAAGGAAGGTGCACGACTCACACCGGGACTGGACTGGAACTGGACCGGGAGGTCCACTCAGGAAGCGGGTTCTGGAACGGATTGTTCCAAACCGGAACTGGACTTTTTTAGGCTTTTTTGATGGCCTGCGCCATTCTGCCTCTTCAACTCATCCAGAATGCAGCTGCCCGGCTTGTGTTCAACCTCCCGAAATTTTCCCACGTAACCCCCCTGCTGAGGTCTCTCCACTGGCTGCCAGTTGCAGCCAGGATCAGGTTCAAAGTTCTGACCCTGGCCTACACTGCAGCAAATAGGACAGGCCCCGCCTACCTGCAGGACTTAATCCAGAACTATGTTCCTGCTCGACCACTTCGCTCTTCTACAGCAGGGCGACTGGCACTTCCCCCCCTCCGTGTCAAAGGCTCTCGCTTGTCCCGACTGCGGAGTTTTTCCACATTAGCACCTCAGTGGTGGAATGAACTTCCCATTCCCCTACGTTCTACTCCAACCCTGCCTGCATTCCGTCGAGGCCTGAAGACACACCTCTTCAGACTCCACCTTGACTGATATCCTCACCTAGGAATATCAGTTCCCTGTTCCCTGTGTTTTCCTGTTTGTTTATTATAGTTTATAATAGTATTTGGAATGGTTTATAATAGCACAGTTTATAATAGTATTTGGAATGGTTTATAATAGTATAGTTTATAATAGTATTTTGGAATGGTTTATAATAGCATAGTTTATAATAGTATTTGGAATGGTTTATAATAGTATAGTTTATAATAGTATTTGGAATGAAAGTGTGGTGTTGCTGATTTGCCCACAGCTTACTGTGAACTACAGTCAACGTTCATTGCTAGGGATAGCTGCTACATTATGCAAAGGATGTGCTTTGCCTTGTCTGTTCTGTAATGATGATGATGTCTCTGTACGCACTTACTGTACGTCGCTTTGGATAAAAGCGTCTGCTAAATAAATGTAATGTAATGTAATGACTTGAAGGAAGGTGCACGACTCACACCGGGACTGGACTGGAACTGGACCGGGAGGTCCACTCAGGAAGCGGGTTCAGGAACGGGTTTGTTCCAAACCGGAACTGGACTGAAGAGGAAGGTGCACGACTCACACCTGGACTGGACTGGAACTGGACCGGGAGGTCCACTCTGGAAACGGGTTCTGGAACGGGTTTGTTCCAAACCGGAACAGGACTGCACAGGAAGGTGTACGACTCACACCTGGACTGGACTGGAACTGGACCGGGAGGTCCACTCTGGAAACGGGTTCAGGAACGGATTTGTTCCAAACCGGAACTGGACTTGAAGAGGTAGGTGGGCGACTCACTACGGCTGGACTGGAACTGGACCGGGACGACTACACCGGTACTGGGTTAGTTTGGGAGTAGGCACGGGAAGGACCGGGAGGTTCTCACAGGGGTGCAGGGTTTGACAGGTAGGTAGCCGGCGAAGCACGGCAGAGCTGGGTGGTGTGGCGTGGCTGCTGTAGGTCCGGTTGGAGCTGGCTGGTCTCCAGAGCTCCCGGAACCGTAACCGAAGAACTTGGAGGCTGCTTCGGCCGGACAGGAACAACTGGAGGGTAGCCAAGCTATAACGCCACCACGGATCCTACACGAGCTGGAGGTGGAGGTACCGCAACACACACAAACAAACACGGGGAAACGAACACTGCAACGGATGAATGGAAGCCGGGTAAGCTGGAGGTTAAAGGAAGACAGGTTAGCTGCATGCAATACTGAAATGACAGGGGAGGTAAACTACCAATCCGTAGTTCGCGAGAACTAAACACTGTAAGGGGATAATATCCCACAACCAAGCGAATAGAACTTTAAAAGACCAGGAGCGACAAGCATTAACACCGAGTGAGGATAGTTAACGAACTGGCGCCGACTAGCAGCCAGCCGAAGGTATAAATAGTGCAGATAATGACAAACCAAATAAGGCGCAGGTGTGGAAATCAAACGGGAGTGATTAACTAAACACCAGGTGAGGAATGCATGCAACGAGGGGGGAGGAGTGAAAGGCGGAAGCAAACGACAAAAGCCAGACGAACAAGTCAGGGAAGGAAACGCCTAGTCCGCAGCAGAGGGGAAAACACGGACAAAGGGATCCAACATGACACGGAGGGAAAACAGGAAAACACGGAAAACGAACAGGAAGGGAGCGGAACGTTACAGTACCCCCCCCCTCAATGTACGCCACCTGGCGTACCTGGCGGCCTGGTTTTGTAAGGGAAGCGTCTGTGGAAATCCTGGATCAGTGAGTGATCCAGGATGAGGCTCTTGTGGAGCCACGACCGCTCCTCAGGACCATACCCCTCCCAGTCAACGAGGTATTGGAATCCCCGGCCCTTACGGCGGATGTCGATAATGCGGTCCACCGTGTAGCCCGGGGCATCGTCGATGACCCGGACAGGTGGAGGAGGGAGGGTAGGAGAACTGAGGGGGCTGGAGGCGACAGGCTTTATTTGGGACACATGAAAAACGGGGTAAACTTTGAGGGAGGCAGGGAGGGAGAGTTTAACAGAAACAGGGTTAATTAAACAAACAATCGGGAAGGGACCAATAAACCGGGGCCGAAGTTTCTTGGAGGAAGAGGGAAGGGAAATGTTGGAAGTGGAGAGCCAGACCTGCTGACCGGCCCTATACTGAGGGGCTGCGGTCCTGTGAAGGTCCGCCAGACGTTGGGAACGGGAATTAGAGCGCAGGAGTGCGGTACGCGCAAGTCTCCACATGCGCTTGCATCTGAGGAGGTGAGATTTTACGGAAGGGACTGCTACCTCGGCCTCCTGGGCCGACAGGAGAGGGGGTTGGTAACCCAATGAGCACTCAAACGGGGACAACCCTGTGGAAGCACTCTTAAGGGAGTTGTGAGCGTACTCTACCCAGGGGAGAAAACGGCTCCAGGAGGCGGGATTGCGTACGGTGACGCACCGCAGGGCGGCCCCCAGGTCCTGGTTCGCCCTCTCTGCCTGGCCGTTAGACTGGGGATGGAACCCAGACGACAAACTAGCCGAGGCACCCAGGGCTACACAGAACGCCTTCCAAACCTGGGAGGAGAATTGGGGCCCACGGTCAGAAACGATGTCAGACGGGATCCCGTGCAGCCTGACCACATGTAACACCAGGAGCTCCGCAGTTTCGAGGGCGGACGGAAGCTTAGGAAGGGGAATAAAGTGAACCGCCTTGGAGAACCGGTCCACTATTGTCAGAATGACGGTATTACCCTCTGACAATGGCAGACCGGTGACAAAGTCCACGCCAATGTGGCTCCAAGGACGGCCCGGGACAGGGAGGGGAAGGAGAAGACCGGAGGGAGACTGGTGGGATGCCTTGCTCCTGGCGCACAGCGCGCAGGCCAGGACAAAGGCACGGGTATCCTCCTTGAGAGTGGGCCACCAAAAACTCCTCCTGACGAGGGTGGTCGTTCTGGCAACACCTGGGTGACACGCCAGACAGGAGGCGTGAACCCACTCCAGGACCTGGGAGCGGACGGAGTTGGGTACAAACAGGGAGGAGTTAGGGTTACTACGGGGGTCAGGGTGGGAAGTCTGGGCGGACCTCACAATCTCCTCGATTTTCCAGGAGACCGCAGCCACCACACAGGACGCCGGTAGAATAGGCTCAGGGTCAGCAGGACTGGAGGGAAGGGAAAAAACACGGGATAAGGCATCCGCCTTGACATTGCGGGAACCGGGGCGGTAAGACACAGAAAAATTAAATCGGGCAAAAAATAATGACCATCTAGCCTGTCTGGCATTAAGCCTTTTAGCAGATTTAAGGTAAATTAAATTCTGATGGTCAGTCAAAACAATAAAGGGATTACCTGCCCCCTCCAGCCAGTGGCGCCACTCCTCAAGAGCCAGCTTGATGGCAAGCAGTTCCCGATCCCCGACATCATAGTTACGTTCCGCGGAGGACAGCCTCCGGGAGAAGAACGCACAGGGATGGAGCTTGTTGTCCAAGGCGGCTCGTTGAGACAGAATGGCCCCCACGCCGGTGTCGGAGGCATCCACCTCAATCGTAAATTGCCGGGTAGGATCAGGGTGACAAAGAATAGGGGCTGAGGAAAACCGAACCTTAAGCCGATCAAACGCCAGCTGGGCCTCGGAGTTCCAACAAAAAGAAAAAGCAGTGGAAGTGAGTTTGGTAAGGGGAGCAGCAATGACACTGTAGTTGCGGATAAAACGGCGATAGAAATTAGCAAAACCAAGGAATTGTTGCAGGTGCTTACGAGAGGTGGGTTGGGGCCATTCTGTAACCGCCTTGATTTTAGCAGGATCCGCCCGGATGCTGCCCTCCGCGATGATGAAGCCGAGGAGCGGGACGGAGGAGACGTGAAAGGCGCACTTCTCTGCCTTGACAAAGAGCTGATTCTCCAGAAGACGCTGGAGAACCTCCCGGACATGAAGAATGTGCTCCTGAGGGGACTTGGAAAAAATCAAAATGTCGTCAATATAAACAAAAACAGTTTTCCCCAACAGGTCTCGCAGCACGTCATTCACCATGCCCTGGAAGACTGCGGGGGCGTTAGTAAGGCCGAAGGGGACCACCAGGTACTCGTAGTGGCCCAACGGGGTATTGAAAGCAGTCTTCCATTCATCCCCCTCCCGTATACGCACCAAGTGGTACGCATTACGGAGGTCGAGCTTGGTGAATGTGACGGCTTGCGAGAGGGGTTCAAAAGCAGTGTTAATGAGGGGAAGAGGATATTTATTACGGATGGTGATTTGGTTGAGTCCCCGGTAGTCGATGCAGGGCCGTAGTGAGCCGTCCTTTCCCACAAAGAAGAATCCAGCACCAACAGGAGAAGAGGAGGGACGGATGATGCCTGAAGCGAGGGACTCGTGAATGTACTCCTCCATGGTTAGCTTTTCCGGCCCCGACAGGCTGTAGAGGCGGCCAGATGGAAGCTTGGCTCCCGCCAGAAGGTCAATACAGCAGTCGTAAGGCCTGTGAGGAGGTAAGGACAGAGCACGTGATTTTGAAAATACATGGCTGAGGTCATGATATTGCTTAGGGACGTTAGAAAGATCGGGTTCAGGTTGGTTGGTGCTGAATTCTTTGGACCCCGGGGGAGGCAGAGCGGAACGGAGACAGCTAGCCAGACAATGACCACTCCACGCCAGGATGCGACCGGCTTGCCAGTCGATGTGAGGGTTGTGAAGGCGGAGCCAGGTCTGACCTAAAACTATGGAAGATTGCTTGGAGTTAATGAGCAAGAGTTGGATACTCTCCCGATGATTGCCGGATAACACTAACTGAATGGGAACGGTGGAGTGGGTCACTAACCCCAGACTCCTACCGTCTAAGGCGAGAGCTGTAATAGGAGAGGGTAGAGGTTCCGTAGGGATGCCGGCCCTCCTGGCGAAGGTGATGTCAATGAAGTTGGCGTCGGCCCCCGAGTCGATGAGAGCCGACGAGACCTCGGACTTGTCCCTCCATAGGAGAGTGGCCTTGAATACTAGGCGGTTCTGAGCTGCATGGCTTGGTATGATGGGGCTCGTCAGTACGCCCAGTTTAACTGGCGAGCCTACTCTTTTGGGCGAATCGGGCAAGAGGCAATCTGATGGCCAGGCTTGCCACAGTAGAAGCAGGATCTAGAGCGTAGGCGACGTTGGCGCTCCTCGGCGTTGACCGCAACTCTGCCCAGTTGCATGGGCTCCTCCTCGGAGACCCCAGACGCAGCTCTGGATCCTGTTGCAGAAGAGTGTTGACGGATGTTAGAAGAGTTGGAGTGACACTGACGACCGGAGTTCCCTCCTCGCTCGCGGGCCCGGATACGGAGACGATTGTCGATAGCTATGGCCAGACTAATGAGACCGTTGAGAGAGTTGGACTCCTCACGGGTGGCAAGTTGGTCCTTGAGCTCCTCGCCAAGTGCCTGGCGAAAGGCCCCCTGAAGGGCGGTGTCATTCCATCCAGACTCCGCTGCGAGGGTACGGAATTGAATCGCCATCTCCGCGACGCTGCGACTTCCTTGACGGACTTGAAGCAGGCGTTGGGTAGCGTCTCGCCCACAGGTAGGGTGATCGAACACACGCCGCATCTCGGCGGTGAAGGCAGCGAAGTTGTTGCAGAGCGCGACCTGGCTGTCCCAAATGGATGTAGCCCACTCCAGGGCACTTCCTCCCAAGCTG
Organism: Synaphobranchus kaupii; assembly: GCA_029718625.1. Taxonomy (NCBI): domain Eukaryota; kingdom Metazoa; phylum Chordata; class Actinopteri; order Anguilliformes; family Synaphobranchidae; genus Synaphobranchus; species Synaphobranchus kaupii. Next base: position 50,343,241 of record CM056377.1, read on the forward strand.
CTCATAATAAACGCGATCTTACATGGGTCGGAGGCGAAGGAGGAGGGCTGCATACGGAACACAATGTCGCATTTCATCAAGAATTCGCGACATCTCCCCAATCCCCCGCGGTATAATTCAGGGTGTTGTACGCGGGGCTCTCGACAGGACGTGGAAACAGGAGGATCAACCGGCGGATCCGGAGCGGGAGGTGTAGGACCCACAGGAATACGCGGAAGCGGCTGGTGAAGCGATAGCTGAGCCACTTGCTCCGTGATGCCCCTCAGCACCTCCAAAACGTCATCCAAACGACGGCCCTGTTGGTCGCTGACCGCAGTTTGGCAGGAGAAGGCGTGACGAATCTGATCCAGGTCGGCTGGGTCCATGCTTTTTGGCCAGTTCGTTCTGTTACGACCCAGATACGAGACGAACCCAAGTGCAACGACTAGGAGACAGATTCAAGAAGGGAGATTTATTTAAATTAAGTTTTGGGGTAGTCCCAAAACTGTACAGGAAAGGCAAGCACAAATATCACACAGGGTAATGTCAGGAAGCCCGGAACGGACTGCTCCAAGCCGGAGCTGGACTTGAGGATCCGGAACGGGTTCCAAGCCGGAACTGGACTGGATGGAAGGTGTAGGTAACACCTGGACTGGACTGGAACTGGACCGGGAGGTCCACTCAGGAATCGGGTTCTGGAACGGATTGTTCCAAACCGGAACTGGACTTGAAGGAAGGTGCACGACTCACACCGGGACTGGACTGGAACTGGACCGGGAGGTCCACTCAGGAAGCGGGTTCTGGAACGGATTGTTCCAAACCGGAACTGGACTTGAAGGAAGGTGCACGACTCACACCGGGACTGGACTGGAACTGGACCGGGAGGTCCACTCAGGAAGCGGGTTCAGGAACGGGTTTGTTCCAAACCGGAACTGGACTGAAGAGGAAGGTGCACGACTCACACCTGGACTGGACTGGAACTGGACCGGGAGGTCCACTCTGGAAACGGGTTCTGGAACGGGTTTGTTCCAAACCGGAACTGGACTGCACAGGAAGGTGTACGACTCACACCTGGACTGGACTGGAACTGGACCGGGAGGTCCACTCTGGAAACGGGTTCAGGAACGGATTTGTTCCAAACCGGAACTGGACTTGAAGAGGTAGGTGGGCGACTCACTACGGCTGGACTGGAACTGGACCGGGACGACTACACCGGTACTGGGCAAAAAGCAGAGGGAGGTTAGTTTGGGAGTAGGCACGGGAAGGACCGGGAGGTTCTCACAGGGGTGCAGGGTTTGACAGGTAGGTAGCCGGCGAAGCACGGCAGAGCTGGGTGGTGTGGCGTGGCTGCTGTAGGTCCGGTTGGAGCTGGCTGGTCTCCAGAGCTCCCGGAACCGTAACCGAAGAACTTGGAGGCTGCTTCGGCCGGACAGGAACAACTGGAGGGTAGCCAGGCTATAACGCCACCACGGATCCTACACGAGCTGGAGGTGGAGGTACCGCAACACACACAAACAAACACGGGGAAACGAACACTGCAACGGATGAATGGAAGCCGGGTAAGCTGGAGGTTAAAGGAAGACAGGTTAGCTGCATGCAATACTGAAATGACAGGGGAGGTAAACTACCAATCCGTAGTTCGCGAGAACTAAACACTGTAAGGGGATAATATCCCACAACCAAGCGAATAGAACTTTAAAAGACCAGGAGCGACAAGCATTAACACCGAGTGAGGATAGTTAACGAACTGGCGCCGACTAGCAGCCAGCCGAAGGTATAAATAGTGCAGATAATGACAAACCAAATAAGGCGCAGGTGTGGAAATCAAACGGGAGTGATTAACTAAACACCAGGTGAGGAATGCATGCAACGAGGGGGGAGGAGTGAAAGGCGGAAGCAAACGACGAAAGCCAGACGAACAAGTCAGGGAAGGAAACGCCTAGTCCGCAGCAGAGGGGAAAACACGGACAAAGGGATCCAACATGACACGGAGGGAAAACAGGAAAACACGGAAAACGAACTGGAAGGGAGCGGAACGTTACAATATGTGCCCTTATAATAACATGTAAACAATTGCGACATGACTTTAGACCAGGTTTGTGGTGGTTTTAGCGCAAGCGCTTTCTGCTGGCTCAAGATAGCAATACGGCAAAAATAATCCTGGCCACTCCTCATTTTAAGACCAACCCGTCCAGTTCACTTGCTATGGGTGCAAAATCACTCGGTATTTAAACGACGTGAGCGCTAGGGGCTATAATGAACCCTGCGCCGGGTGTAAGATAGCAAAGACACTTGCATTTGGGTTAGTGCCGCTTATCGCCGGTTGTAAGATAGGGCCCCTGGTTTTAATGTCTTCCTTTTTGTAAATTATAAGCAGTGAGCCTACGTTCATTAATGAATGTACAATTCCAATTCATTACTCTAATTGACGATTTTTCCTGTAATTGTCATGGTTTGCGCTTGCTTTTCCTTTGTTCTGTGGTTGTTTGTTTCTTTTCTGTTCGACGGGGTAATCTATCGGATTTTTCGGTTTCCGTCCTTTCCGGCTATTAGTGAGTGCACCTGTTGCGGATTTCCTGTGGCTATTTAAGCCTAGGATTTCCTCCTTCCTGTGCTTGCTTGTCATTCACTTATTGTTGACGTAAAGCCGGTAAGGTATAGGTAGGCACTCAAAGGAGACCTCTTGCCTTCATTGCCCTGCTTTGGAGTTACGAGGGACTTGCCTTTTTGTGCATTTAGACACATAGGAACACATTTCCTTTGCTCTTTCTGTCCCTCGCTCCTGCTATCGCTCTGGTCTCTCTGAGACAGTTTGTTTTTCTGTTTGCTCTGTGCCTCTCTTTATTCTCTGGTGTTCTCTCTATCAAGAGAGAGAGAGGCATTCTTTTATTTTCTATTTTCTCGAGCCTACGAGTCTCGTTCACCCGATTATTTGCGGGTCGCTATTATTTCTCCCTTTTTGTCAGTCTCCTTAATATTGCTCACCCGTTGAGAGAGCTGGAGCTGCTTATTCTTTTTGTTTTTTCTCCCTCATTCGCGGATTTCGTCCGTCTCATTGGTGTTCGGTACTGGACACTTAAAGAATCCCCTTTAGTAGCGTTTGGACCTCCGAACCATTCGCCTCCCCCTTACAGTAATAAAATAGTTTAATCTAAAGACCTGATTTAGACTTTGTTTTGACTTGTTGGTTGATCCACCAGGTTACTGTTCGACTAACCTATCAACGAATTCAGCGATTTAATTGATGATTGTCATTTTTAATAATAATTATTCAATTAAATGTATTAAATATAATTAAATGTATGGTTGAGTGAGGGGTTTTAGCACATGATACCACTTGTGTTCAGTATTCAGAGTGCTCGGCGTTTTAACAAGGGCGTTGAGTGTTAGAACTGCTGGATTCAGAAAAATAAACAAATTTTTCCTTAAACTTCACTTCCCCGACAAAGTATTGATATCAAAATGTGGCCAAGTTACAACTAACAATATTGCCTATCGTAGCTCACACTAAATAAACTAGCTCTATTCTAAAGCAATGCTATCCAAACTTTCCAAAATTACAACTTGGCCCTGTGTTTCTTCATCTTACCATCTCAAGAAAATGTGGTCAACGAAACTGTATATGCCACATCAAACTGTGAAATGAGAATAGTTTATAGGGGAAATTCTCTGATTCAGATGTTGCACTTAGAAATTAAACAGAAAAATGACTACACTATAGGGCATGTTTGAACAATTGTCTGTATCCCCACTGCTTTGGGTCTATGAAAAGCACAGAATGAATAAAATGTATTATTATTATCATTATTATTATTATTATTATTATTATGTATTTATTGATTTATTTATTTGGAATATTTGGATTTCTATCAAAACATGTGTGGTCCTACAGAGCATAGATATCCTTGTGTTCACAAAATTCTGTTCACAAATATCATAACTATTATTATGTTATGAAAATTAGTAATTACTTATTTCCTATCATCTGATCCAGAAACATGTCTGGATACGTTTGTAAAAATGCTATATGTACGCTATTTCCTAGGTACAAATATTACTCATTTTTATCTGCATTTCTTTATTCATCCCCCCTTTCTCTATTGTACATGATTTTTCTTGATATAAATGTCTGTTTGGGCAGTTAACATTTTAAAACCTTTACATTTTCTAAAGTAAACTTGCCAACATATAACCATATCCTTTCTGGAGTGTAATTATTCATCAACTGTTAAAAACATTAATTGAAATCATATGTTGTTCCATGAGGCACAATCTCTTCACATGCTAAGATGAAGAAACACAGGGCCAAGTTGCATTAAATAACTTAGGAAAGTTTGGATAGCATTGCTTTACAATAGAGTTTGTTTATTTAGTGTGAGCTACGATAGCAATATTGTTAGTTGTAACTTGGCCACATTTGATATCAAAACAAGTTGGCTTTTTTTTTTAACGTTGAAAACGTGTTTGTTCTGATATATTTTACAGTAGGTAATTTCAAAATGCCTGCCAGCTATGTTAGAATGAATTAAAGTGAATTCCGTCCAAATATATATAGCAGCACCGTTTGTCCAAGAGCTTATCGGTATTTCGGTCCTGACCAAACAGGAGCCGGTACCAGTTTATTACCGGTTCTCGATACCCATCCCTAATAAATACATGTGAAATTAAAAGGCAAGGTTTATTTGTTGTGTATCATGAAGATGTGGCCTATGAGCGTAAATAAAATATGTCAAAATATCAATGTGTAATTAAGAATACTGCTAACTGTTATTCGACGTTGGAGTTACTCAGTAATAAACTCTTGTTACCACATTAGTTACAATTTAACTACACAGGTATACGTAGGTGCAACTTAATGTAAAGTGTTACAAATGTAGCAGTGGGTCAGCTATTGTTTTTCATGTAATTGATGTTAGCTAGCTTACTGGCTAGTAAGCAGCAGTTAACAAACCATACCTTGCCAGGACTGCATACATTGGTTGTACTGTCCATCCCATTGTTAGCTATTTTTGAGTTTCACAGCCCTTGTGCAGTACTGGCCCAGTCATGTGTGAATTCTATCAACATGTTCAAACAACAGATAGTCATTGGTTGTGTGAAGAAGAGAAGCCACTAGCGATGGCTGAAAAATTAATACACCAATGTTAGGTGTTGTATGTGTGGAAGCAGCTGGTGCATTTTCAGAAAATGTAATTATAAGGCTTCAGCTGGGAAAACAATAGAGGTAAACATTTTGTTTGTTTGTTTAAATCAAGATTGAAAAGCAAGCTCCAGCAAGTACCCTATGGTTTTGAAAGACCACACATTATTTAAAGAACCAGTCTCATGATCTACTTTCAGATTCTAATCAGTGGACATGAAGTCAGCTAAAGAGGAATGACTAATAATCTTATAATGCCGCTTATTGTAAAATAACCAGCTGAAACAAAGGGCTTGAAAACCATGCAAATAAACCAATGTGGCAGTATAATTCTATCATATTATTCATTTTTAATTGCTGTTTAGCTCATAAAGGTCAGATGTTGAGTTTATAGGGCAGTTACGCTACAGTTTATGCAAGAACATGATGTAATAATCCTTAAATTATTCATTTTGACTGTTAACGGTTTTCTGAGAAGCTGTTTTAACAGGCAAAATATCACTAGCTGTCATATTAAGCCAGCCTGATGAAGGCACCATAGCACACATTTAAGCTGTGGGAGCCATTGGCAAAGGGAGGAGCATAATATTTGTTCATGCTTTCTCCCACCTCTCCCCAAATTGGAATTCACAATTGTATATACAGTGCACTGTATATCAAAACTCACTACAGTCTTCCACAATTCAACAATGTAGTTTTAATTGGATATTGCCACATGTTGCCACAGTTATTGCTTCCCTAATTAAATCTATCAGAGTGTTTTTAGCAAATTAAGACTTCACTAAATATAAATATGTTATAGGCAATTTACAATTCATACAAACATTCTTCACAGGTACTTGTCTGGGCATATAAGACATACTATGCCCCCCGATCAGCAATTGGTGCAGTGGTGGCCAACCATGGTCCTGGAGAGCCACAGGGTCTGTTGGTTTTTGTTGTTACTCGCCACTTAATTGATCAGTTAAAGCATACAGTTAACTCACCTCACCTGGTTTCTTTGGTCTAAGTAGTTGTTGTAATTTAAGGTGAAAACAAAAACCAGCAGACCCTGCAGCTCTCCAGGACCAGGGTTGGCCACACCTGAATTGGTGGTTCCTAAAACCATGGCTAGAAAGCGAAGCAATGATCTGGATTCGGTCCAAGGCTGTGAGGTTTGTCCTGTGGAGCTTTAACTGAATGAGCCATCCAGCAGCCCTTTCATGATTTCATTTTAAATAGAGGATCTGTACTTTAGTAATGTTGTTCACCATTTTGTACATGTTTGACATGTATGGCAACCACTAAGGTGTAACCAAGGTGTAAATACCTGCCATCCAGAGATGTATATTGTATCTCTCCAGATGGCCAGTGGGAGAAAGTGATATAAAAGAAACAAGATGGCTACTATGAAGAAGCATCCTAAAGGCAACAAGATGATGATTTAGAAGAGAGACCTGAAATCTGATAATGGAGTGGTTGATAAAGAGTATGGAAGCCCTGAAAGTTTTAGAAGGAAAAACTTTTTTTTGACATAATTTTTTTTTAAAGAAAATTTTTGCACTTGCACTTCAGGTCTCTGTAAGAGAAATACGTATATGAAATTTCATACTTTTTTAACTTACTTATATTTTTTATACAGTACTTTTTATACAGTAGCTTATTCAATAGTTTATTTTTTGTTTGTTTTTAAAAATTTTGTTCACAATGTAATGGAGCTTGTATAACTACACGAGAGTGTAATATTCTGAATATAGCACACTGCTTATTGCTTGGCTGTTTGTGATGGTGTATTGGGAAGAGCAGGATAGACACAGGCTGCTGTGTTAATCTGTGGCCAGTATTGATTTTCTCAGAATAAATTTACAGATTCAAACTGGTCTTCCTGTCCTTCCATCATCTGCAGTTTAAGTGGTTTAGGTATCTTCCTTTATTAGCTGATGACGTTGATGAGTTTGGATTTTCCACAAACAGTTCAGGTGATACAGTTCAGTTTGTAAAGAAAATCAAAGGAATTCACATCATCTTAGTTGGAGGGGGAGGGAATCAGCCAATACACTTGGCATAAGTAGTTAACCATATTGAGAGAGCCAGGTGGGTATTTATCCAGGACAGCAGGGGTTCTTTAAAATAAGTCCCACAGGATATTTAATGACTGTTATCAGTCATGACCCTTTAATATCTCATTCAATTGATTTTATTTTATTTTTTGCTTGGTCCATAGGGAAGACTGGTCCCTCAAGTACTACTTTAAGCAGCAATTCATTTTCCCAGGAGATTTTCAGTCCTTGTACTTACCAAGACCACCCCTGCTTAACTTTCACCATCATGCAGGAGAAAGTCATAGGGAGGTATGACATTTATCTGTAAATAGCAACTCATTAGCCAAAGTACTTTTTAACATCATTGTAATACCATTAGGGGAATGATGGAGAGAGTGGCAGTGCACTTTTATTATATGAGAGAACACGCTACAAATGATGCGTGACACTACTGTTCATTTAAAGGGAATGTGGAAAGTGTCATGGTCAGCTAGTGCATGCTCACACCTTCAACAACTTCCACTTAAACCCTTCCATTGGCACCATGCAATGCAAGCCTTTTTTTTTCACGACAAAAATAACAAAGCAGGTCTGCATGCTTTGTGCTGGTGTTTTCTGAACATATTTGCATCCTCAAAATGGGGCCCTTTGTCTTTTGTCTGTTATGAATAGGATTCATGTTTCACTGTGTATGTACCAACAGCATGTGCACTGTTGTTATCCAAGGTTTTATAGTATAAACCCAAATTCCAAAAACGTTGGGACAGTATGTAAAATGCACATAAAAGCAGAAAGCAATGATTTGTAAATTCTCTTTTACATATATTTAATTGAAACAGTACAAAGAAAAGGTATTTAATGTTTTACCTTAGCAACTTCATTGATTTTTGTAAATATACGCTAATTCTGAACTTGATGCCTGCAACAAGTTCCAAAAAAGTTGGAACTTTCCACAGGTAGACAGGTGATGCTATCATGACTGGGTATAAAAGTCATTACAAATGTATCAATTTGATATTTAGGATGATATAATGGCTAACTTAATAATTAGCAGTTCTATATCACCCTATAACTGTCACGGTTTTCCTAGTTGCTGTTTCCGTCTCCGCTTGAGCTTTCTCGCGGCTCCGGGTTGGCTCCCTTCCGTGTTTTGTTTTCCGTCCGTCTGTCAATTTGCTCACCTGTTTCAGGTGATTGCACCGGATATTTAAGCTCCTCACTTCCCTCTTCCAGTCCTTTGTTGTCGTTATACGTTTGACACAAAGTCGGTAAGGTATAGGAACATGGTAAGTATTTTTCTTGTTGTTTCAAATAAGAAAAGTAGGAAGACCGGTTAGAGTTTAGGAAAAGATCGTTAGAATCCTTTGTTTCACTCTTAATCCCTATTCCTTATCTCTTTGTTTTCCGTCTGGAGTATTTTCGTTAATTCTTACTCCTCTCTCTGTTACCTATTTATTTTAGCTCTGTCGCTCCTCGAGCTTTAGGTAACAGGTTCTGTTTTTTTTCTCGTTTCGAGCGCCCATTATCTCTGGGCTTTCTTTTTGTTTGTTTATCAGACCTCCTTTTATTACTCTCTGCCTGAGAGTGTGTCCCTGTTGTTCTGATTTATTTTCTACTTGGGTTTCGAGTCTCGCCCTCGTTTGAGGTAGTTCTTATTTGGCTATTCGCCGGGAGGTTTTTATTCCCACTATTTTTGTTTCGTATTAATCCGTTTGCGGATTATTTTCTCTCCCTTCAGTGGTCCTCACTAACGTGAGCGGCTTTTCGTTCCCCCGTCCTGTCATGTCTGGTTCTCTATAACCAGCACCCTTACAATAACAGCATGCACTAATAAAACTAATGTCTAACCTTTAAGTAATTCTTTAGCAGAAACATTTAAAGGTTAATTTTGTATCCTACGAGGGGCATATTGGACAACAAACATAAGTAGCTAGTTAGAGTTGCAGCACTAATGCTATATAAATAAACATGACACTCAAAGAAGAATATCCCCAACTACTCATTTCATGGGATGTGTAAAGAATCCTGATTGCCTAGAGTATGGTAATACCTAACTGATATAGCAGCTAAATGTGATGTGCATATTCAGGCATACTTCAGTCTACACCAACGCATTCCCTAGGATTTTCTGCCTTCCTTTGTGGCCTTAATATAGAGGCCATTATGTTCAAATGAAGTTCATTATTTGAAATAATATTGAGCAGCCTCAGTGTCCCTCTAAAATCACTGTCTTACTGTGCATTTCTTAGTACATTCCAATTCACTTCATCCTGCTGTAGTTTCACTTCACACCTCATTTTCCATGGTGATGTACTGAAAGGCACGTCAGTTCTTACCACCCATGATATGCAGTGTTTTCTCCTTAGCTGCAGAGACTGACTGAGATAGAGCTCTCAAGGACTGTATGTCAGGGCCAGCTGTATGAAAGTGTTTGCTGAAGCTCACAGTATGTGGATGGAATTCTATTGCTCTCATTAATGGTTGCCCCTCAGTGCCCCTCCATGTTTTGTGCTCCATCACACTAATTTAAAAAAAAAAAAAAAACTTCTAAAAGTCATACCAGTTTAGCTAATTTAATGGTAATGATGATCATTCTAGTTTGGCCAAAATCATGGCTAAATCATAGCATGTCCTCTGATTTCCTTCTTTTCTGATTTTAAAATATTAACAGACTTCTGGATGTAAAACGTCTCAGTGAAGCTTCATATAAATGACAAGTAGTATGAGGTGCTGGTCTGATATTTAATGCCTTTCGTTTATTATACCATAGTACTTTCTTCGACAAAAATATAAAGGGGAATTAGTATTTATAAGGTGCATTTATATACAAGTTTGTCGTTTTCTTCACCAGGCTATGACATAGAAGGCCATTTTCTGCATATATTTACTATGCATCCACTCTTACCACCCTCAAGGGCAGTAGAGTAAATCACTGGGATGTAACCATAAATGTTTTAATATTTAATAGAAACTGATGCATTCTCACACATATGTGTCATATGATTTGACAGTTCCCATATGCTCAGTTATCAGTATTTGTTAATTAAAGGGATAGTTCGGAATTCTGGACATAATGTCTCAACCCATGATGATTGATGATTGATGGAAACCATTTTCAGATAATTCCATGCTGTCCCTTCTTTTTGACATACACACGTTGCTAATGCTAGCGCAACTCTATGGCAACCGGTAGCATCCACTACCAAACGCACTTAAACACTCCACAGTGCACCCAAAGCAAATAAAATACGACGACAGTCTATCGGGGTTATTTTGAGTGTTTATACCATCATTTTTGAAGTCAAACTATCGTTGAATCCTTTACTTTGTGCTGACCTAAGATTATCTGTGGAAGTACGGCGGCGGAGCGAACGTGGCCATTGCAACTTGTTACTCTTCTTTGTTGTTGTTGTCGACCAGTGCCGGCACTACATTCATAGGTAACGTAAACTATCGCTCCCCCGATAGACTGTCGTCATATTTTATTTGCTTTGGGTGCACTGTGGAGTGTTTAAGTGTGTTTGGTAGTGGATGCTACCGGTTGCCATAGAGTTGCGCTAGCATTAGCAACGCGTGTATGTCCAAAAGAAGGGACAGCATGGAATTAGCTGAAAATGGTTTCCATCAATCAACTACATCATGGGTAAGTCGTAATTGAGACATTATGTCCAAAATTCCGAACTATCCCTTTAAGTAAAAGATCCACCAGCTTCACTCAACTCACACATATTGCAGTTCTGACCAATGTTAATTCATATAGTAAGACTCATGAAACTAATGAAGTGAAAAATAGGTAATACTGCCAATTTTTTAATTCCTTGGTGGTTGAATGGAAGTTTATGGGAGTGAGTAGGAGTTGGTGAGGGGAAGTCTCACGTAGTACTTCACCCCTTCCCTACTAGTGTCTGCATCTGTGGTAAGGCTTTGTGAACATGACAGGAAAGGAACACAAAGTCAATGTTGAGAACTGAGTGGATTGAACCATGCAGAAGCAAGAATGACTGCTCATCTAAGGACATTGTATTGAGTTGGGAGAATGAGGATTCATGAACTCCATAACGGGTAGCTGCAGTCTACTGGTGATCAGACTTTGTTGAACCAAAACAATCTACTCTCCACAGTATAGTGATAGGTGCACATCTGTGAGCTCGGTGCTGCAGTGGTTAGCACTGTCGCCTCACAGCAAGAAGGTACCGGCCGAGGGCCTTTCTGTGAGTTGTTCCCCCCATGTCGTGTGGGTTTCCTCTCACTGTCCAAAGACATGCAGGTTAGGCTATTTAGAAACTCTAAATTGCCCATTGTCCTTCTTGCTGTGAACTCCACACTCATACCTAGTACTCCACAGCACATTGGATTTGAAACAGTGACTATGAGGTTAAAGTACAGACTTTTCAGCTTTGATTTGAGGGTTTTTACATCCATATCAGGTGATCCGTGTAGCAAATTTTTATACATAGTCCCCTCATTTTAGAGGACCGAAAGTAATTGGACAAATTAACATAAACTTAAATATTTGGTTGCATATCCTTTGCATGCCATGTCTTCCTGATGTATGTGACCCAACAACATCAAAAGACTCTTGATATATTATTTTCAGGTATCTTACAAGCGATACTATAACCTCTCCCCATTTGAATGGATCTCTATGGGAATTGGGGGGTGGGACTAGATTAAGATGTAAATTACACAGGGATAGTATGGAACACATGGGTAGCTAAAGTCATCAAGGGTCTGAGGTATCAAACAAGCCTCAAACCATCATTCTGCTGCCAGATATGCAGTAGATATGGATGGATCACTTTAAGGGTGGTTTCTCCTGACTGATTTTCCTATTGAACTCTATGGAAAAATACTAATATTTACAATATCCCCCAATATTCACAAGAAGAGGTGTGACAGCCACGACTACAGTGTGAGATCTATGAGGAGATTTATGAAGAAATTGAGGCCCACATGTACTGAAAATTTGTGGGAGGTTTTGTTTTCAAATGGTGCACAATAATACTGACTAATATATATATGCATGTATTTGTGCCTTTAACATCAGAGAAGAGTGGATGTATCCTCACTACACTTCAACCAGTATGAATATGTACTTGTTTAAGACATTTGAAAACAAAAGTATCACAGTCATTGTGACAGTAGTTGTTGCCAGGAGTGTAGTTGTGCAAACTGAAAGCACACTATATTCCAGAATCTCTCAGAAATAAAAAACAAAGCATGAATTAAAGAAGCACTAAAAAATGCATGAAATAATGTATTTTTGAAGATGAGATGGGTGATGATAAAGCTGGCCTCATATACCACTGGATCATGACAGTCAATCAAAGCCCACCCTTAGTGCAAAACTAGCTGTTCATAGAAGCTGTTTGAAGTCATAGTTTGTAACTGTCTTCAATTACATAATTGCCTTTGTATGAAAATATGAGTGCATGCACAGTCATTTTTGGTTTCTAATGCCTCTTATTAATTCCCTGAGGACAATACTAAATGGCCCTTAACCAGGGCTGTGCCAGTATTCGGTAAATCAAGTTTGCTCAATAACCGACGGTGCGGTAATATGTAAAATATTTTCACCCATGGTTTTTTTTAATGGCTTTCTTTTTGTTCAAAGCAGCAGCGCAATTTTATGTACGACAAAAATAAAGGAATAAACAGAATGACTAGCATAATTACATTTTTTTTGTTTTTGCCACATTCATCTATTTAAATAGGCCACTCAATGAACTGGCTGTCACCCTCTCCGAACTCTGTCCCTCTTGTTTTTAGTTTTCCAGTGCTCACTTCCTTAGTATTGTATATTTGTAATATATTACTATTTTATTACTTATGTGAGCAGGTTATGTATTTGGTTTTAAATGTCTTTGAAAATAGTTTGGTTTTTTGTACTACTGCCTTTGGCCTATTCTTGGTGAAAACATGCAACATTAACGCTCCACTCATAGCATAGTTAGATGGGTTTAAAGACCGTCAAAAATGGCCAATCGCATACATTTCAAACCAGCATAGCAAACAAACTGCTTGCCATGAATTGACAGCCTTGAATATTCTATTTTTCACTAACTTACCACATCTCAAGTAAATACTATTCTAATATCTTGTCTATATTTCATTTTAATCAACTGGAAGTAAAACATGCGATTCCATCCCCTCATGTATCTTCCGGTGTTTTGTTGTTCCATTGTCTTACTCATACAGAAAGCATATTTGATAATATTGGAAATTGAGATTTATGAAAGAAAGCTTTCTCACTTATTATTATTATTGTTATTATTATTATTATTATTATTATTATTATTATTATTATTATTAATAATAATAATAATAATAATAATGACCATAATAATAATCATTTATTAGATATGAAATGGCAAAAATGGTGCCACTCTCAGAAAGATTGAGGGTGTTGCAAAACTGTTCACAGATTGCCTTGATTAAGATTTCTTGGTTTAGATTGGGATGGCAGGTATGCCATCTGCCAAGTTACGACTTGGCGGGGCATGCCCCATACCTATACGGGCAGAAGTCGTGCAAATTGAGGGTTGGAGAAAAGTGTAAATTTGTATTCTTTTTGCAAACGTCTTTTATAATATATGTGTTACACTTTATCTGAGATACATAAATATACTAGATGTACAGTGCAATCACATGTAATTTTTTCAGAATAACGATGAATTTACTGACTGCTCCAAAATATGTCACAACTGAAACATGGTGTAAACCCTGCTTTTGAAATAAAATTACATACCAAATTGATAAGTTTAATTCACCCCTTTGAAAATGACATTTTTGAAAAAAAATCTTGACTGCTGTTGAATTTGAATCAATTACCCTGAATTTTTAAATCAAATAAAACATTGGATTAATTAAAAAAAAACTCCATACAAATAAAAAAGGACAGATTTGATGACATGAATTTGATATTCTTATTTATGAGATTATATATACCCTCACCAGCACAATATCTTGGATATTTGATTGATTATTCATATTATTCAAAATTTTAACAAAACAGCAGGTGTTTTGATTGTGACCACATTGTTGCGGTTGTGACATCTCTTACTGAAACCTGTATTCCAAAGTTGGGACAGTACGTAAAATTCAAATAAAAGCAGAAAGCAGTGATTTGTAAATTCTCTTGTCTATATATTTAAATGAAAACAATATTTAAAAGATATTTAATGTTTTACCTTAGCAACTTCATTGATTTTTGTAAATATACGCTAATTCCGAATTTGATGCCTGCAACACGTTCCAAAAAAGTTGGGACAGGGGTATAAAAAAGACTGGGAAGGTTGTGGAATGTTCAAAAAACACCTGTTTGAACATTCCACAGGTAAATAGGTGAATAGGTGACAGGTCATACTATTATGACTGGGTATAAAAGGAGCATCCATGAAGGCTCTGGTATTTACGAGCAAGGATGGGTTCGCCACTTTGTGAAAAACTGCGTGAGCGAATAGTCCAACAGTTTAAGAACAACGTTTCTCAACACGATTGCAAGGAATTTAGGGATTTCACCATCTACAGTCCATAATATTAGTAAAAGATTCAGAAAATCTGGAGAAGACGGGCAAGGCTGTAAACCAATATTGAATGCCCGTGACCTTCGATCCTTCAGACAGCACTACATTAAAAACGGCATGCTTCTGTAATGAATATAACCACATGGGCTTGGGAATATTTCAGAAAACCATTGTAAGTAAACAAGTTGTCGCTGCATCTACAAATGCAAGTTAAGACTACCCAAAGCGTAAGCCATATATCAACAACATCCAGAAATGCCGCCGACTTCTCTGGGCTCATCTGAGATGGACTGACGCAAAGTGGAAACATGTGCTGTGGTCTGACGAGTCCACCTTTCAAATAGTTTTTTGAAATAATGGACGACGTGTTCTCCCGGCCAAAGAGGAAAAGGACCATCTTGATTGTTACCAACACAAGGTTCAAAAGCCAGCATCTGTCATGGTATGGGGGTGTGTTAGTGCGAATGGCATGGGTAACTTGCACATCTGTGAAAGCACCATTAACGCTGAAGGGTACATATGCATTTTGGAGCAACATTTCAATGCCAAGCCACATTCTGCACGTGTTCTGCACATTCTGCACAACAGCATGGCTTCGTCGTCAGAGAGTGCGGGTGCTAGACTGGCCTGCCTGCAGCCCAGACCTGTCTCCCATTGAAAACGTGTGGCGCATTATGAAGCCCAAAATATGACAATGGAGACCCCGGACTGGTGAGCAGCTGAAGTCTCATATTAAAGGTTGTATCAGCGATTTTGGGTGGAAACATAAATGATTTTTTTTTTCCTCACGATCCGCTAGCTGCCCGCCCCATAAGCAGGCCGTCAAAAAACCGCGTCTCTGTAGGCAGCCTATGCTCCGAGATCGTACACAAAAACAAATGGTACTACCAACCACTCAAAACCAAAATAAACAGTATTCCAACCAATCACAATGATCTGCACAAACGCTAATACTCTTATCTCGCTGAAATCTTGACGGATTTACAAACGGTTTGGTTTCTTACAAACGTTATTAACGTGGTTATAATTCTGGATGCTTGAACACTATTTTTTAAAACATAACATAATTATTCATAAGTATGTTTGTTTGGGATTTCGCTTCAGAAGTGACGTCACGTTTGTGCAGATCATTGTGATTGGTTGGAATACTGTTTATTTTGGTTTTGAGTAGTTGGTAGTACCATTGTTTTTGTGTACGATCTCGGAGCATAGGCTGCCTACAGAGACGCGGTTTTTTTTTGACGGCCTGCTTATGGGGCGGGCAGCTAGCGGATCGTGAGGAAAAATCAGATGAATGTGATCATTTATGTTTCCACCCAAAATCGCTGATACAACCTTTAAGCAAGAATGGGAAACATTTCTGCTTTCAAAACTACAGCAATTAGTGTTGTAGTTCCCAAAAGATTACTGAGTGTTGTTAAAAGGACAGGTGATGTAACACAAAGGTAAACATGCCCCTGTCCCAATTTTTTTGGGAGGTGTTGCAGGCATCAAATGTAGAATGAGCTGAATGAAGAATGAAATGTAGAATAAAGTTGATTAGTTAAAACATGAAATATCTTGTCTTTGTACTGTTTTCAATTGAATACAAAAAGGACGCGCAAATCATTGCTTTCTGTTTTTATTTACATTTTATACACTGTCCCAACTTTTTTGGAATTGAGGTTTGTACATGTACATTGATTTTCTCACTATTTATTGTATTTTTTGTGACGTAAAAATTGGGGACAGCATTTTTTCGATAGGTTTTTTGAATTATAAAATTTATTACAAAATAGATCTAATTATTTTTAACTTATATTTGATAAAAATTCACATGCTTTATTGAATGAGACAAGTCAAATAATTGGCAAAAATATTTTGTGTATTATTTTTTAATGCACCAGTTTAAGGGTTGATAGTGGGGACAGCCATCTCCCAATAGGAATTTATACTCCCAAGAGTATAAGTGTTGATTTTGGATAAATGTAACTATTATTACTGCAATTTATAGCTTGGATTATATTAAAACATAACATGATCTAATGAATTATATAGCATTGAAAGATTTTATTGGTCAATTTCTTACTTTTATCAGAGAGGGACAGCAATTTGCATGACTTTTGTAGAATAGCCCATACAGCACAGAGAGTTTGGCACTTTTCAGGATTTCCTACAGAAATAACCACAATGACCATAGACTCTCAGCCCTTAAAAACATTAACCTCAATGTACATTCTGACCTCATGTAACCACAAAGAATTCAGATACAACTTCACACATCCACACAATATAGCCCCAAACTTTGGTTATTTTTCCGTTTTCTCTTCTTCTTCTTCTTCAACTTATTCTTCTTGTTTTTCCTGCCAAATTTGTTATCATGAATCATCCATACCCTCATCGTTGAGGCTTTGAATGCGAAAGATCCAGGTTCAATCCACCGCCAGGTACCAAAGGCTAAATAAATTTTCGACAAAAACAATGTGCAAACGTTATGCTTTTCACTTCTTCACATAAGAATGTTCTTTTCACATTAATGAACGTCTTTTTACTGCAAAGGCAAAGGCATCTTCACAATATTAACTGTTCCACTTACTTAAACAAGTGAAACAGTGAAAGTCAGCCAACACCACCGGAGGTAACATTACGCAGAATGGGAACAAATATCCCATTTGTCACGCAGAGAAAATAAACTTTTAACGCAAAATGTCATCTGGTTAAAATCGTGTTGTTACATTAATGGAAAAATCTTTTTAAAACTGTGCCATTGGCTATACGTTCTCAACAAACGTTGTTTCAAACACCCTGGGCCCTATCTTACACCCGGCGCAAAGCGGCGCTAACCCAAACACAAGTGTCTTTGCTATCTTACACCCAGCGCTGGGTTCATTATAACGCCTATCGCTCACGTCGTTTAACTACCATGTATTCTTGCGCCTGTTGCAAGCGAACTGGGCGTGTTGGTCTTAAGATGAGGAGTGGCCAGGATTCTTTTTGGCGTATTGCTATCTTGAGCCAGCAGAAAGCGCTTGCGCTAAAACCACCACAAACCTGGTCTAAAGTCATGTCGCAGTTGTTTACATGTTATTTTAACGGCACATATAAGTGCGTCTACATAGGCGTGTGCACAACGTGCGTACCCTCCTGTCTGTTACACACAGGGGCGCGCACAAGCATGACTAAAATATCAAGATTACGGGACAATGGCTATCCATTAAAATGGAGCTGATAACACCTATATCAAGCCTAATGCGCAAATTGTCATTTACACCTAATGAGTGAATTGTCATTCAATGGAAAACTCGCGCACGGCAATAGACGGACATTTGAGTTTTGAAAATGCGCTTCAGATGTCATTATAATACAGCTCAGTTTATCTAGGAATACAGCCTGTAAGTAAATAGAATGGTCTGAGACTGAAAAAAGTTCAAAACTTTGTCCAGTGAATATTGCATTTATTGTTTTTCAAATAGCCTAGGCTACAGCGGATTTGCTGTGCATAAGGTTTTTTCAATAGCTTATGGTTAAAAAACAGAGATAAATGTCACCATGTTACCTAAATTCTAGCCTTAGCTATTCTTCGTCCTGAGGTTTCCATACTCTCAGCTTATTAAAACCCAGCTGATTTTACCTGTTATTCCATAACTGAACAAAATGATTTTAAAGAGAACTAAGCGTCTAATTAGAAACGAAAACAAATTTGCAGCACGTTACACAATTAATTCACAATTAATTGTAATGCCATTCTCTGCATGTGCGCTGCATGTTCTCTGTTACCCCTGCTGTAAGTCGCACGTTTCACGGTCTTCCTGGGAAAGTGGATTGTTTTAAAGCATTATGCTATGCGTAAAACAGGTTGGTCACATTTCCATAAACAGGACATTATTAAACAAGGGGATATATGTGTGAACATATGGGTTGCCATCCTGACAGATTTATTGTATTTAGTGTCATCATTAAGGCAAAATAACGGTATTTATGTTATTAATCAATATTACTATGCAGGTAGCCTAATGAATTTCGGATGAAGCTTGAACTTCGAGAACTCCATGAGAACAGCCTCATGGAATTGATGTTTGACACTTTCATTGCATAATCAAACAAAATTCGCTGAACAAGCAGGCTAATTTGGCGTTTTCTAAGGTGAGACTGAAGCCATTGTTAGCTTATTCTCAGCTGTTGCAGGTCCTTTTAATGAAATTTAACCACATATATTTTGTAAAATAACAGCCCTGTGGGGAATTACCGGGAACTCATAGGCTAATGGTTAGTCCGAATAATATTGATCATTCTCCATTTAGCCTATTCCTTGATCACACTAAACACGCACGAGCATGTCTGTTTTGCCATCAACCAATCCGCCAAGGTGGAAAAGCAGGCTTTTAAAGGGAATGGGATATGACATTTTGATTTGTTTATTGCATGTCACGCCCAAGACACACCTATATTTAATGAAGCGACTAGGTTCAGCCCATTTGCACCTTGCATCGTGCTTAGCGCCCAAAAAACACGCTGTTAAAATAGCAAAAGTGGACTTGGACACGCCCAAAATGGACTTTATGCCATGCGCTTAGACCAAGCGCCAAGATCGCGAAGATAGAGCCCCCTATCTCAATCCAAGGGAAACCAGGTCAACAGTAATACTACGTAGACGTCACTGCAAAACCACTGTGGCTTAGTGCGTAAGGCGTTGCCTCTCACGTGGGAGTCTCGGGTTCAATCCCCACCATGAACCAAAGGTTAAGTTTATTTTCGATAAAAACAATGTCCACACTTTATGCCAGGGCTGCCCAAACCTATTCCTGGCGATCTACCATCCCGTAGGTTTTCACTCCAACCCTAACAAAGCACACCTCATTTAAAAGCTAGAGATCTAGTTGAATCAGGTGTGCCGAATTAGGGTTGAAATGAAAATCTCCAGGAAGGTAGATCTCCAGGAACAAGGTTGGGCATATCACATTAAAGAATGTATTTTTTTTGGAAAGGCTAAGAAATTCAACAATATGGTAAACTGGTAACTGTTTAAATTATACTTGAATTGAGGTGAGTAAACCTACATGATCCGGTACCGATACGATCAAAAGATTTACCGCAGGTAAACACTACCGGAGAAAAATTACACTGAAACTGTGCTGGACATAGGCAGGACACTGGCCTTCTCCCCAAAACCACAGAAATATTAAAAAAGCCAAACTGTAGTCACTTTTACCTCCCGACTTTCACAATCAAATGCGAACATGGCACGAGAAAATTATGAACTCAAGGTAATGAACCATCATGGAATGTGTATTATACCCTCAGTTGAATAAATTCTTTGTTGAGATATCTACAAACTGATATTTTATACAGTGCAATTCTGGGCTGTCGGTAATAGGAGAGATGTTCTCATTCTTGTCAGGAGAGGGCATTGTGATTACGTGAATGTCTGATTACAAGGACACTACATACTTGTTTTTTTTGTTACTACTTGTTTTCTTTCCATCCGGACCAGAGAACTGTTCTTATACAAATTATTGTCTGCATTGTGCTGTAGCAGTAAAAAGCCAATAGTATTGAGTATAAATCCAAGGAAGTTATGCTTATGTTATACAATACCTTTGTCAGACCACACTTAGGGTACTGTGTACAGTTCTGGGCACCGTATTAAAAAAAAGATATAGAGGCTCTGGAAAAGGTCCAAAGAAGCGTTATGGCAGCATATCAATGAAAATAAAATTGTGTGTGGAAATCGAGGAGCCATGTGCACAGCCCGAAACTCATGCAAATTGTTTTGCTGTGTGTTTTTTATTGAACTGTTATCCGAGCACAGCTGCTGTTTTTCAGGTTTTAAAAATGTTCTATGCTACTAGAAATTATCCTAGTAGCATAGCCTATAACATTTACATTTACAAACAGACATGTACCAAGAAACATCATTTACAATAGAGAATGGGGGGATGAATACATAAAATACAGATAGAAATTGAGAATATTGAGAGGTAGGTGCCGCGGTGACTTTCAGTCTCGGGTGTGTTTCCCGATAACGATCAGTCTTAGGGTTAAGTGCGATTTCAACGAAGGCTCGTTAATTTGTAACACGTTTCCCAAAACAGTTCTTAGTTCGTACTCACCTCTTAAGAGCTACTTAATGTCACTGTCTGTGGTGCTGCTGATACGGTTAAAGGAATTAATGTAAAATTTCATGCTTACTGAAAATGCGTGGTGTTAGTAATTGATGCAGATGCTTTCTCTTTGTCAGCCAATTAACAATCAAATTTGAAGAGTTTCTGACAGTGACATGATAACCAATTGCATTGCATTCATGAAACTTTCTTATTGGTCATAAATATAGTAGGCTATGATTTAAATGATTTAAAATGGTAAGATCAGTGAAAGCTTTGGAGACTGTTGGTAGGTAGCAAGTCCAGGCCTATGTTATTTCACTAGCAGTCGAGCGGCAACATAAATATTTTTTAACATGGTGTTTAATAAAAAAGTACAGGCATGTTATGTAGATAACATAGATTGGCACTACATTCACAATTGGATGTGGTGGTTCAAGATAAATGGGTGGGCGAGGATACTATTTTGGTGGCCGTAGCCCACCCGTGCCTACACCAGTGGTGGAGTGTGCCAGAAACTCAGGTTATATTTTTCAACCCTATATGGCACTTTGCAAAACATAAATGTACACATCATCCTTCAGACCCAGTTTCCTGTCAGACTGTAATGCCACCTTGGAGGAGGAGAAATATGGAGAAGAAGTGCTTGTTGCAATTGGGAAACACATTGATTTTTGAAGGTCTCTTAGCAAACCTCCAGTGCTCCAACAACGATAATAGGATGGAAGCACATTTTCTATTTCACCCTACACAATTCTGTATCTTTGGCTATTTTTCCAAGAGATTTTCTCAATCATTTCTTTTTTCCCTCTCACTCTCTCATTTTTCTTTTTCTTCACACAGGTGAATGTCACTGTGACATATAAGTATACTTGTTCAAACACAAACCAGATTTCCCAGCAAGTATACATACTGGCCATAAAATATAATCTCTTGCAAGTATCATCATTTACCATGTTCATAAATCCTGTATTAATTAATTATTTTTCTCCTACTTGTCAAGCATTATATTCAGCACTGTTTAAAAAATGGTCTTAAAGATTCTGTGTCTGGTTTATAGGACTGAACTTTCTGTTGCATCTTTGTCATTTGTGCTTTTTCACACATTCACACAAAATTGATCATTGTTCCTTTGGGATTCTTTTGGTAGGTTAATTGTGTTTCTAATCTTTTTGCAGATTTTCCATAAAATATAGTCAAATATCAAGCAATCTATTTGTCTATTTGTAATGATTTTAGCTAGTCATTAATAACTCACTGTAAATTTAAATTACATGAATACATATCATTTAGGTCAGCAGTTCAGTGTTCTGTACTTTTATGATGAATCAGTCACAATTATCAAACAAATGTATATAGATTATCATATTTTACAATATATAATTTTGCAATACATTATGCACTGTATGATTTTGCCATTTTAGTTCCTTTCTTTACATTGTATATTTCTCTGTGATGTTACAAAATGATAAAGAAGAGGCACAATCTCTCTGTCTCTGTGTCTAATAGGCGCAGATGCAAGACAATGTCATGACCTAGTCATCCGCAAATTCTTATCACACTTACCATTAAAGCCTGGCTGGCAGTCTGATCGACAACTACCCCTCTGAAGCAGTAATGGTTTCTTCAGGTATGATAACTGACCCTCTGAGAGGTGGAGGAAATTGAGACCTTTCCATCTCACTTGATTCAATGGGTGTGAAGGATATTCACTAAGGAATCTGAGACACTTCAGAATCCTTCCAAAAGTCCCTGTGATGAGCCACATTAGCATCAGGCTGAAATCAGGGCTTCTTTATTGCTCAAAACGCTTGGAGCTCTTTCACTGTCTGGATTGTGTAAATGTATTCATTTCACTTTTATATAAAACGTCTTAAAATGTCCTAATTTATTTTGTTAGTTTTTTTTATCTTTTTCTGTCACACCCAGTAGTTTTTATGCTGGTTGGGTAAAGGGCCTCATTTGTGAAATGAGTTATTCATGGTAGAACTGCAGTGGAGTTTGAGTCTCCAAAGGACTGGAATTTATGGCAGTGAAGGCAACAACATAAATTAAGTGGCCCTAATTGCATTGTAATCACAAAACTTTTAGTTTATAATTCAAAATCAGTGTTTAGAACAGTATTGTTGTTGATACACTGCTACACATTTGAATGTATTTTGTGTACAAGAGCAGCTTTGAAGCGGTTTTATTTCTGTCTCTGCAGTGCTCGTGGTGTATTAGTTAATTGAGTCGATGTGCTGTTGTTAACTAAAATACCCCAAACTTCTGAGTTATTTAGTCACCTCCAGAAGCTTTCTTTTTTTTTGCTTTATCAAGGGTGCCAATCATTTTGAAGGCAGGTGTAGATTGAAGTGGATTCAAGATTCCTTCAATAACGGGGTACCAGTTAATTAATAAACTTCATAATAATTTAAGAGGAAACCACAGTCTACCTTTGAGTTTTTTTTAATCAGCAGAGTTTACTTGTGACAATAAAAATAACATGATTTATAACATTTGTAAATTATTTATGTACAAAGATAGGTATTGAGCACTATTTTGGTGACAATGCAAGTGCAAACACAAGCCTTAAACCATCACTCTGCTGCCAGAAATACAGTAGATATGGATGGATAACTTGAAGGGTTTCTTCTCCTGACTTATTTTTCCATAGAGTTCAATAGGAAAATTTGTCAGGAGAAACAACCCTTAAAGTGATCCATCCATATCTACTGCATATCTGGCAGCAGAGTGATGGTTTGAGGCTCGTTTGATACCTCAGACCCTTGATGACTTACAGCCATTTTACCAACGATGTATTCCATACTGTCCCAGCATAATTTACAGCTAAATCTAGTCCCACCCCCCAATTCCCATAGAGATCCATTCAAATGCAGAGACGTTATATTACCGCTTGTAAGAGTACCAGAAAATAAAATATCAAAGAGTCTTTTGATGTTGTTGGGTCACAGACAACAGGAAGTCATGGCATGCAAAGGATATGTGACCAAATATTAAAAAAGATTACTTTATTCTATATAGAAATGCAGGGGTGCCAATACTTGTGGCACACATGCTTTTGTTAAAAATAATTATTTTTTGATGAGGGATTTTTTTTTCTCATAATAAATTTACTTCAATTAAAGGTTGGATTTTTCTCTTTTTCAGTGTGAGATTAAGCTAATTCACCAAACAGTGAATTTTGTACAACCCTTTTTACTCATCTTTACCAGGGGTGCCAATAATAGTGGAGGGCACTGTATATACATATATACACACACATACACTATACTGTTATACGTATATACGTATATATGTATATATTGTATATGTGTGTATGTATGTTTATATATACAAATTTATTCTATGTCCTGTCCCCAGCACATGCTATATTGTGACCTTTTATGACACAATACTTTTCTGTACTTTGTGACAGAGTATATGTGATATAGTTTCTTTTTCACAGCAAGTGAGGTATCAAGACTTCATGACGTGATATATCACGGCTTCTCAAGACAAATTATATATTATGGTTCTTCATGAAAAATGATACCACTCTTTATGGCATGTTGATAGTGTCGAGATAACTGCCATTTTCTGGCAGTTTCAGCCTGAGGCCATTAGTCTTGGTCTAACCGCTGTGTTTTAAGTTTTGCACAACGCAATCAGTTAATCATCGTAATTGTGCATGGAGTTAAGCGGTTGTGTCCCTCACAGGAACACGTTTGTGATGGAACAGCCCTCTATGGGTCACAGAGCTACACACCTGCTAAGAAGGTGAAGTCTTTTCCCTCAATAAATTATTTTGCAAAAGTATGCTGTTTATGAAACAAGCACTGCACACTTGACCTTTATTCCCAGTGGGGGCATAAAGTGAGCAAATACAGAACAAAAAAATCTGGATTCAACTATTCTTCTTGAAACTGTATATTGCAGTAACTTTTTGTTGCATGTAATTAACTAGGTTGAATATTGTTCTGTGTGGTTTCTGTTCCTGATATATGGCAAACACACAGTGGAAAAAGTGGATTTCTCTGGGAGCCAGTCTCTTATAATAGCCTCAGCAACTTTGGCCTTGTTATTTCTGAAGAGATTGCACTGGCAATCTCTGTTGGAAAAAAATTGCCAAAACCTCTGCCTGTATTTATTATTCCAACGTGTTCAGGACGTTTCTGGGCGTGGCACTGTCTTCTGTGTGGGGTGGGTATGGCTACAGAACCTGTGGAGTGGAGTCAGGTTACTTTCAGTGGATTGTTTTTTGCCAGCTAGCTACTGCAATGACGGGGGTCACAACGAGATGCAGATCACAACGAAGACAAATAACAAGCCGAAATGGCGTGTTCAAGAACCAGAGTCAACCTAGGATTTGCTTTTCCTCAATGGCAACAGCTAAAGTTTAGCAAGGGGATGAAAAGCGACGCAGAGTGGAGTGTTTTCTATTGGACCGAAGTCTGGTAGCTTTTGAATTGAATTAATATAACAAAGCAATATTACGTTGTATTTGAGAAAATAAATAATAATATTTGTTTAGAGATTATTTAATAAAAAAGTAATTTACTTTACAAGGGTACTATCTAGCTATGATGGCCAAGATATGGTCTGCTGATGTTACTTATTCCACACATGGTTCTGTCTGTACATCCCAGTTCTAAATGAAAGTTCAGAATAATGTTAAATACTGAACAAGGAAAAACAATACTGTTACAGTAACAATGTTACAACAATGTGCACTTATCGTGTAAAGATTATATCACCTGTTGACTCTGAAGAAGACGCTATGTCGAAATGTCAGTCATATTTAATAAGACTGCTTCATTCTATTACGAGTGCTTCAGCGTTTACTCTGGGCAGTCTGTTTTATGAGCCCGGGTACAATTTTCTTTATATTCACTCTCTCGTACTTTTATGAGCTTTGATTGAAGCGTGCTGGATGGCCTTTATTTCATCGTTATTACACTGCCTAATTACTGTTACCATCCATATAGAACAATGCATTCATGTTGCTAAAAAAATTAATTTTATCTTGCTTGACATTTTGCTTGCTATGCTCAAGTGTGTTTTTTGCCCTGAATGGAGGTGAGTGGGCAAGGTTTAGGACAGAGGAGGAGACTTATTTGATTGTAAACACAGGACTACAGCAATGCTAAAAATCCTGCATAGTGCACATTCAATCACAAAAAAACTGTTTTAAGTTAAATGTAATTGCCAAAGGCCTCAAAAGACAGAAAATTTAATTGATCAGCCCTAACTGCTACAGCCCTGTTATATGTCTATTGTACATGTACTCACCACTGGGCAGATTCTCTCAATGGGATTATTGAAACGTTGAGTAGCTAGCCTGATGTGTAAGTTCCCATTTTGTTTTTATTTTATTCAAATAATTACAATTACAAATGGAATGAAGTCTTCAGCCATGAAAATATGAAAAGCATGCATGTCTCAAAATGACTGACAGAATGAGGTGTCTTGTTTCGGGATCTGTTGATTTAAATTGAGTTATGTTTGGCATAACCAAGCTTTACCATCAGTATTGTGTGAGCCCATGGCAATCGTAGTCCATCGTTGATATGGCATTGAGATTGGTTTTTGAAATGGCGGAGATATTGAGGTTCAAAAATTTCTGTTTTACATTGGAGAGCGGTAATGACAAAAAAAAAACATACGCTGAGGGTTACCACTATCAGTGTAATAGCTGATGATTATACATAAGTGATTCCGACTAATTCCTGGCCTCTCAATTACAAGATGCAAGGCTGAAGATTTTGCCATTACACCTAGAAGGCTATATATTGACATTTACTGTATGAGGCTTGATCAAACCTGGCAATAAATTGGAAATAAATGAAAATAACCAGTCCAGAAGATTCCTTACAACTGACAAAGACTTTTAAAGAATAAGGAAATATGGTATTTTCATAGTATAGAAACAGCAGGGTACTTTCACATGTCCCTTTTTGCACTGGATGGTAACTGAAGTTTTTCACATTTTCATGAAACTAAAGCCCTATTCGAACGGGATAAGTTTTCAGGACAATGTCTGTAAAGTAATTATTATCACAAGACTTCAGTAATGTTAATGGCTGATTCGGACGGGATAAAGTATCTCCGTAAACAGCGTCTAGAATTACAGAGATGGGAGTGTCTACTCCATGTTGTCGTCACACCGAAAATGTTCCCCACGAGTCATACAACGTTACACATCCTGTCTTCACTGCAAACTGACTGCTTGTGGTAGAAAATCGCTGGCAGGGAGCAATTGAAAAGATGCAAGCAAAAAAAAAAACTACGTCGAGACAATGTTGGCATGGCAAACATGTCCACAAAAAGTGTGAGGAATCCTGCATTACACCTCTTTATTGACATTAGCTTGAGAAAAACAGTGTTAGGCCATAACATGTATGTAACGCTATAGCTAGGCTACAATAGCTTACCTAAAGCTGCCACAAGCGTTGCCCCACTGTAGCCTACTTTTGAGCCTTTTTTTTTTTTTTGCTCTCTGTCTTCTTATTTAATGTAACGTCACATTAATTTAGAGGTCGGCCAATAGTTGTGGCTTGCACTTGGACCGAAGAGAGCACAACCAAAGGCGTCCTCGAGTGCTTACGTGAAAACCAGGAGAAAAGACTGGGGAAAACTAATTTCTCACAGGAAATAACAGAATTTTACCGGACATGTCAATTCACACGGGATAGACCAGAACAGCACATATGGGTACTTTTTGGGGGATAGAAAACCTACAGATCCTATTAGATGAATGCAAACTTTAACAAGTTTGTATGCATTTCGTGTTAAACAAACCTACTTTGTTTTATAGACATGTCTAGTAATTATTTGGCTACCTTGCCTGAACCTGAGCGTTTGCGATACCTTAATAAATTAAGGTTGATCAGTCAGCCGTCGTGCCCCTTCAGCCTCCCTCTGTCCAAGTGGATCAATGACCCGAAAGAGTGGCCGGACATTGCTTATCCAGACATCTACACATATTTGATCGAGTCACCAGGTGCAGTAGCATTAGGCTAAGTGTTGTCTGTAAATAACCAACCTGTTGGTCTATCATTTTAAATTTGCTATATTTGGAATACCCTGGAACCCTGACTACTTTTATATGTGAAATTGAATGTATTTCGGTAGTAGAGGTGTACGCATTATGCAGAGCTTGGCTCGGACTGGGTGTCTAACTGGGGGGGGGGGGGGGGGGGGGGGGTTAGCACCTATCGGTATACAACAATGGCAGGGCAATCCTTCGAATTAGCAAACTACAAGAAAAATAACTAGCTACTGTTTGCAGCCCTGGAGGCAGCAGCTGCCTTTCAGTAGTCACTGAGGGAAGGAAAGTAGGCTACCTTGGACATTGCTGCAGTTATTATTTCAATCATTTCACATGCACTCGGCTACTGTGTAGGCCTATGAGATCAATTAATTTAATAAATAGCGTTTTTTAAAACACTCCGTGATTTCTGCCACTAATGTTTTAGGTTTTCCGTGATTTTCGACAACTTTGCCATGAGTTTATCCAATAGGCTATTTTCTGTGACAAACACCCGGCCTTAACCGACATGACGGCAATTACCATCTCTTACTGCTGCTGCTCTTCTCTTACCCTAAGAACGCAGGTAGGCTATCGTTAACCAGCTGGTTTCTTTTTTAGCCATTTTCGAATATCCATGATGTTTGTTGCACTTTTCAGCTTTCACTAGCTATGGAAAGTGAGGTTTCGTGCCTCACTGTCTGTCGCACACATGATCAACGTCGTAGATGGCCACACAACCACATAGCCTACACTTGACCTCTGTCAGCGTCCAATCATATTTTACTTAAATTGGATAAAAATATACTATTTACTTATGTGAAGTATGCCTACTACTACTACTAGTAGTAGGCTTATAATGATAATAATAATAAATCAGGTCATTATTCTTTGTCAGCAGTTGGAGGGGAGGGATGGGCGGGGGGGTATACTACATATCTTCACTAATGGGTAGAGCAGGAAAAGCTGTTTTTGTGGGGGGAAACTGGCCAAAGCTGGTTAAGACAAAAACGAGTAGCATCGAGTGAGAAGTGTGCAGTGTAACATTAACAAATTTAACTTGTTTGAAGAATTTGTCACAAGAAACCTAGTGTGAGTGCAATTGCAGTCCTGTTCATGTATGCCTGAACTCGATATGGGATATTTAAGTCAAATTGACATTTACTGTTGTGGTGGCGTCCACATTCCGGCAAAGGCAGTGACCTGAGCTCCCCTTGGATGATACACTGCTAACTAATTGGAGCAGAGTGAAATATAATTCCTCACTGTGGACCCAGGCCTAACCGCCACCATGCTCAGGGAAGGTGGGGTGGCGGTGCTCTCCACATGTGGCTTGGTGCCCTACATGTATCAGATAATAAGACTCCGTACTGACATAATGTCAGTGAGTAAGCTCATCAGTATCTGTAACAAAGCCTTTCTTTTCAGTGGATGACATTGACATTGTATTGGATTTATGACCAAATGATAATAATTGAATACTGAGAATAACCCCTTCTTAGTCTCGGCTATTTTGCCCTGTGGCATTCACCGTTTTCTGGACATGAGGTTCGAGCACAAAGGCAGGAATACTTTTGGTTTTCAGCTACCGTTTCAAAGTTTGGACATCAAATGAAATGCTTATGCATATCCCTTAATTTTACAATTTCAGTTGGTTAACTTTAATTGAGCTGGCATCAGCTGTTTGTGATTCTGTGGCCCATTGCTGTTGAGCCTGACCATCTGTAAAGAACTTGGGATGACTGGTCTTTCCTTGTCAGTGAGCAGGAAGTGCAGTGCTGACAACCATGTTTTTAAATTTAAAAAAAAACTGGATTACCTACAGTCCAATCCATAAATTCACTTCAGTTAATGTCAGTTCACATGGTACATCAGCATGGTTAAACTAGTCTACAGTCTACAGGAGGTATGTCACAGGCCGACAACACGGCTTCCTACAACACCTTTACTGTTGTAACCGAGAAACAGGGTGCCGGAAATGCCACTATCTTAACAGTTCGGGCATGAGCCCGAGTTACGTGAACTCCTGTGAGGTTATGTTTAGGGGTTGTGGGTGGGGTACGGGAATCACGAACTCACAAAAACCAGGGGGTCTTTGAATTCGACATATATCTTGGTTATGACTTTGTAGTACATTCCGGTTCGTGTGCTCCCTTCGAACCACGTCTTTACCCCGAGGTGTGAGCATGGACGCCTGGCCAATCCTAGCGCTTGAATGCTATGCAGGGCGTGTCTTGCCAAGAAAAGCAGTGGGACGCGTGACGTCATATCCTACTACCCTCACACGTGATGTTTTCGGCCTATCACAGCCCTAGCTTATGCATACTAATGAGATACCATTCTGCTGTTGTAACCGTGAAACACGGTACCAGACATAGCTCGTCTACAGTGTCCACAGTGGGGCAGAGGGGAGAAATGTACGAGCTGCTCCCCGGAGTGCCCCTGAACTGTCTTGCTCCCTTGAAGGAACTGAGACTGTCACTGACATTAGAACAGCCAGTAGTAATAACAGGCTTTCCCAGTCCCTGCAACACTTTGAGAGCATGGGGCAGGTAGAGGAAAGGTTGTGTAATAATAAATTGGGAATGCTGTGATAGAAATGTGGAGTAGCAATGCTGCATTCCTTTTTGCAGAGCCCAGTATCTACAGAGCAAACGCATTTCCGTTCAATTTTGTTATGTAGGCCACCTGCCTACATTCTCTCCACAGTATTTGATTTACAAAGATAGGAGGAATTTGTGTGGAGCACAGCTGCGTAAAGCTGTAAATGCACCTTTATTACCAGTGGGTTTCTCATAATATAGCAATTGCAAACACACAACACTGATGTCCAGAGGGAATGCACAAAAACAATTTTCAGATCGCTTTTGGAGTCTACCAGAGAGGCATAGCCAAATTAACATTTTACAGTTGAAAGTGCATTTTGGATGTTCATTACTCAACACAGAAAGTCTGTTTATGCAAATGCAGTGCATGGATAATGATATTTGTACATATCTTGTAAAGGAAATTTCCAATGAAAAACAGATTGGTATTCATTTCTAAAGGTTGTGGGGAGCAGCCAGAATTAAGCAATAAGGAAACCTGTTGTGAATCTTTAAGCTGAATTGGGTCTGGATTGGTGGCTCAAACATTAGAAACATGCCTGAACTGGTGATAAAGATGAGATTAAAAGAACTATGTCTATTTCTTGAAGTCACATGGGGCGAAACAAAAAGCCATATTGCAGGAAGAGTTAACCAGGCCACATCAGAGCAAGCATACAGTAACCATGTTTCCTGTGCAACTCATTGTCTGTAAGGATGGATCAAGTATCCTTAAATGCAGAGTAGGTGCGAAGCGGAATTTTGCACAGTAAAAACCATGGGGCTGAAAGTAATATTTTTTGCATTAATATAATGTATAAAGTAGAACCTCAGCTATACACACCTCAGTTACAGACTGAACCAAACGATTATGAAACTGGTAGTAGTGTTCCGCAAAATTTTATGCTTTATCCATCTCCTTATAACTGATATACTGTAAATACAGGGGAAAAAAACAAGTTACACATTTTTTAAATGAAAATATTGAAGTCAAAAAAAAGTATGAAACATCAATCTCTTCTCCAAAATCTATTTTTTCCTTTTTTTAAACCTCAGGGTGAGATTAAGTACAGACAGCGGGCTTTATTTCAAGCCAGAAGCTTTCATCTGCAAAAGGAATTGGTATTAGCCCTAGCGTTTTGTCAGTCCTCATTAACAGGTCAAAGTTTTAGTTTCATTGCAGCTAAAGTTCAACAAGTTTGAGGCTCTGTCTGAAGAATAGCTTGCACTGAAACACAATTGTCATGCTGATAATTGAAAGACCCAATTTTTCATCCACAGTTAATAGATTCATTCAGTATTGGGTGTTGAACCTAATAAGGTTATATATGCAATTCAAGTTTAGCTACTCAAATGTTCCCGGCATAATAGTTATTAATGTTTAATTCAGAGCTTCTATGAGACAGAAAATTGCAGGTTGAGCAGAAGATGAAGATTGCGTTTCATATTTGAATCCAGATTTACAGGGTTTCACTATTTTACTGGATTTCAGTTTTTTGCAAAACACTATCAAAGTCATGTTGAATGACGGCAATAAAATAACAGGATTTATACAGTTTTCCCTTCATGAAATGGTTTTTCATTGGCAACACTGCTGCTGTTTCTTTACAACACGTCCTTGTTGTGTTTTTCTCATCTAGAAAGTTTCATTTTCAAACAACATATTGCTAAAAGGATTCCTGGTGCAGAAGTGAAATTAAATACAAATAACTTGTATGTGGGTCAATGACATGACATGCATATTTTTGTGTCCGAGTGCATTATTTCCTTTTAAAATAATTTAATCAATTCATGACGTATCACTTTATTCTACACTGCCCGGCCAAAACAAAAGTCGCCATTGCACCCGTCATGCATAGTGCCCACTGTACGAGCCTCTGGAGGCAGTGTTATGATCTGGGGTTGCTTCAGTTGGTCAGGTCTAGGCACAGCAACATTATGCAGCAATAAAATGAAGTCAGCGAAGTACCTGAATGTACTGAATGACCAGGTTATCCCATCAATGGGCATATGCCAGGATGACAATGCCAAGATTCATCGGGCTCAAATTGTGAAAGAGTGGTTCAGGGAGCATGAGGAATCATTTTCACACATGAATTAGCCACCAGATTCCTGACCTTAACCCCATTGAAAGTCTTTGGGATGTGCTGGAGAACACTTTACGGAGTGGTTCGACTCTCCCATCGTCAATACAAGATCTCAGCCAAAAACTTATGCTACTCTGGATGGAAATAAATGTTGTGACATTGCATAAGGTTGTCGAAACAATGCCACAACAAATGCGCGCCGTAATCAAAGCTAAAGGCGGTCCAACTAAATATTAGAGTGTGCGACTTTTTTTTTGGCCGGGCAGTGTATAAAACCTATGTAGTTTGAATACATTTTCAGTACATTCAAATAATATATATTCTTTTATGTTTTGGCATCTCAAACCCCCAAAATGTTAGGCGGCCCAACCATCCGTGCAAATGAACAGACCAAGAAAACTATTAAAAATGGTATTTTAATGATAATAAATTAAAAATAAAATACTATGGCATGATTTTATGTTTGAAACCTTTCAAATAAACCAAAACCAAATACCACTAGTTTTAAAGCTGTTGAGATAATTGAAAAACTTTTGTCCAGTAATTTGTATGTTCTCAAATGTCAGGGTGGCACAACTGTAAACATGGGACTTTTATTATAAAGTGAAGAGGTAATAACAGTAAACACAATATTGCATCATCAAGAGAACCCCAAGTGACATTTATGGCTGAGTGAAAAGGTTTGTAGATCTCTCTCAAATATTGATAAAAATAGCTACTTTCAACTCGTAGGTAGGCTGGTACACTTTCCATGTCAGGTGGTACAACCAATGTAAAACTAGGAAAATGTTATTTTATCATAAAACTCTTTATTCTATTTAAAGATTATATGTATGAATTTGATAGCGATAGCAAAAGCTAATACAGGCGTCCAAGTAGAAGCCTGTTTAATTTGAAATTAGTTGCAAAAGTCAGGGCGCAACCAGTAAGTCAGGTGGTGCAACTGCAAGGAATGTCACTATATGAAATAAATAATGTTATTTAAAGCTCTAAGATTATCTATTACATTTCTAAAATGTAACACTTTCAAACCTTTTTCATGATTTATAATTCTAGATTTAGAGTTTCTGAACTCTGAGTTTGCATGTTATTGAACTCTTCACTGTATAATGTGATAATGTGTATATTTATGTATTGTCCTGTGTGGTATGACATGATAAGGTTTAGCACAGGCCTTCCCTACAGAAAGACAGTAGAAAATATAAGTTTGAACTCAAATTTCAAGTGGCTTGAAAAACACTATAGAGAACACTATCTAACAGAGAACACTATATTTTGGTAATAGAAATTAGGCATTACACAACAAACAATAGACATTGTTAGCAATGGCACATATTAGTATGAGCATGTTGAACTGAAATAGGCTATATGAACTGAAAGCTGAATGGAACTGGATGAATATAAGTTCTATTAAAAACCATGAATGAGTAGAAAACGCAGAAGCTTTACCCATCCAATAATTCCTATTGACTTTAAAACAGTTTTTTAAAAAGTGGAATACCATTAATTGTATGAAATCTTTCGAAATGGATGAAGAGGTGGTTGCTAAGGTCTTTCTAGGTGGTTGCTATGGTCTTACTTGTTGGTTGGTAGGGTCCCTGTTCGTTACCAGGGTGTTACTAGGGGATTGCTTGGTGGTTGCAAGGGTCTTATAGGTGGTTGCTAGGGTGATACGAGGTGGCTACTAGCCGGTTGCTAGGGTGTAGTAGGTGGTTGCCATGGTATTACTAGGTGGTTGCTAGGGTCTTACCAGGCGATTGCTAGGGTATTAATATGTGGTACAATGAAAGCATATCATTCTGCTAGAGTGCATAGGCCTCAGAAGTCGTGTCGTAATTTCCTCCAGATTAGTATGAGCATGTTGAACTGAAATAGGCTATATGAACTGAAAGCTGAATGGAACTGGATGAATACAAGTTCTATTAAAAACCACGAACGAGTAGAAAAAGCACAAGCTTTACCCATCCAATTCCTATTGACTTTAAAAGAGTTAAAATTTTAAGTGGAATATACCATTAATTGTATGAAATCTTTCATTGCAGTGTATCTAATCAACATACTGCACTGTCGCCTATTCCAGTTGCTATGTACCGAATGTGATCTCATGTGATGTATCCTGTTTTTGATAAATTTACTACTTTTACTTCAATAGAGACTGTTGACTAAAACACTTTTTTGTATTTGAAATAAAAATGCAATTATTCAGCATATTTCCTGTCATTACAAATGTTGTCAGGTGGCACAACTGATAATCGTCAGGTGGTGCGCCCAGGTAAAATATTAATTTAAACCAATAAATAATAGGTTAAAGTGAATAATTGGTTGATAACTATGATGTGAATAGCTATTGTATTGAATGCATTCATTTGTATATTTGTATAATTATTTTTCTGTCTTTAAATGTAAAATCAGATGCTAAAGATACTAAATACCTGGCCACTAGAATGCAATAATCTTAAATTATTGTAAATACAAAACACATCGACAAAATAATAATGTGTTAGGCACTGTAGACACTCTAAGGCCCTGGTATTGAAGTCACGGTCCTCTGGGTCCGAGAACTGCTGGTTTTCCACCCTCCCTTTAGCTGGGAGTCAGGTGTCAAGACAGTCTGGCTAATCAGTAGCACTAATTGTTCAGTGATATTACTTGGGAGAAAGAAAACCAGGGCCGGTATTGGATTTGAGGTCCAGATTTGAATATTCATGCTCTAAGGCAGGGATCTCAAACTCAAATCCTGGAGGGTCGCTGTGTCTGCTGGTTTTCGATGTGTTCCTGCACTTAAGTGTTTAATTTAAGTCATTCATTGGCTAAAGAGTCTGCACACCTTGTTTCCAAGGCCTAAATTGGCTGCTGATTGAAAGGAAATCACAAAAACCAGCAGACACAGCGGCCCTCCAGGACTGGAGTTTGAGATCCCTGCTCTAAGGGATACTTGCCAAAGATTTCACTTAGAATAAATAGTAAGAAAATATATATATTTTTACAAATATTTGGTTGCGCCACCTGACATTTTTTGGGCGGTGAAGTTAAAAATACAGTCAAAAAATGAATTTAAACACTGTGAAATGTTATTTAACAAATGAAACTTGTTTAAACACAGACTCAAAAATATACATTACATCCATTTTGAAAAGACTTTTTAAAAATACCTTTTTAGAAGCTTTATATGTCATTGACCCATGTATAATATGCATACCAACCTTTCCCTGGTATGATGCTTCTGTTTTACACTGATGAGGACTATGAATTGCATCCCCTGCAATCAGCAAAGAGAGGAAGTCTCTGACATTTATAAGCAAACCACCTCATTCATCACTAGGTTTCTGATCTCAGTTTGGCCTGCTGGTTCATATTTGTACTTTATCTGCTGTGTTGCCTTCAAAGTTGTCAGATAGGAGCACAGAGCATGTTACGGTTCAAAGGATTTGGACTTCAAACTAAGATAGACGTATGGCATGAGGAGCTTGAGATAAAGTTCACTTAGAAATCCGCAAGAAATGAATTGGTTCATAAAAGACACAAAGCTGAATGCCACCCAGCATGTCTCTTATAAAAAAATATCACTGGTTGAGTACTGGTTGGGTGTGCACTTTGCCATTGACCTTATTTGTAATGTTGTTTAGCAACTATTATGCTGTAGTCTAATATGTTTTGCATTTATGCTTTCCCCCGAGTGATTTGTTGTACATTATGTAGAAGTAAAAATAGAAAGAAATGAACAGAAGGGCTTCACCGTGGCTCAGTAAGATACAAACTGAGCCTTACAGCCCAGACATCACTAATTTCAGCCTGGACTATGTCATTAACTGACTGTTTGTGGGTTTGCAGTGGAAAAACACATTTGGTTTCCTAAACCTGTGGTGGTGAGGGCTTGAGTCAGCCAGGGTTGTACAGGTCTGCTCAGTTAGCCTCCTAGCAACCTACAGGCTAATGTGGGTGGTGCTCCATGATATCCTCCAAAATATACATACTGTATGTACATGGTGCAAGGTGAGACAGGTGCTCTGATGCTGACAAAGATGAAGGTGCAGAAAATTGAATCCCATTTTGTCTTCAGTATTTCAGCACAGATGTGGATTATCCACTCTCTGGATATCTTTGGATACTGCTTGAAACATTGGGATGCAAGAGAGAACGGTTGCTATACATGTCTAACAGGATACCGCTGTATGTGACTGGGCAGGCCAGAGTGACACAGCGGTGACTCAAAGAAGCTGCTTTATAGGAAATGTTGGAAACCCGCACGGCCCTGAACCCAAATTCAGTTCCCTCACAATATCTCTCTGCTCTCCCGCTCCAGCTGAACATGGGAGAAATCCTTCCCCCTGTGAACACAAACTGTGTTTCAAGGGTGTTACAGTGTTTCGGGTCAATACCCAGCAGGGTATCGATCTGTTCTGTGGGGGTGTTACAGCAAGGTGACTGATTTGAAATGCTGGAACATGTTTCAGTGACAGGTGATTGCTTTCATATTTTATAGGAACATAGAGAGGGTGTCCCTTAGAAGGTCATATCCTCCTGAGACCCAGCAGAAAAAAAACTTTCAGTATCTTAACATAATACATCTTACGTGGCAAAAAAAATGTTGCAGTGAAAATATATTTCTTTGAATTATTTCATTTTTATTGAATGTCTCTTGTAGTATAGAATTCAGCATCATTGAATGTATAAGACCAGAGGCTTACGTCCCCTTCAGGGGACATAAATGAATTGTCAAGTCTTACAAGCATATGTCTTTAGACCACAAGGACCAATGAGCACTGCGAACGAGTTTGCAGAGCAATCACGCGTCACATACTTGTAGTGAGGTTTGGTCACTTTTATTCAGAATTAAAGTGACCAAACCTCACTACATAATTGGAGCCCTGTCCGAGGATAGTCAAGACTGAAACGGCCTGGTAATAAACCAGGTTCTACTGACTAAAATACGTGTATACATGTTTACTTCCTCTAGCCTTATAACGTCATAGATTGAAACGAGCCAACCTTTTGAAATACATTTGAATGGCATTTCAAACTTGGCATAATGGAGTGTCTGTACCCTTCTTCATGTGACTCTGGAGATGAACAGACTGCTTGATCAATCAGGCAGCGGGTTGGGCAGGAACACCCCCCTCTTTAGAGAAGGAGAGGGGAGATCCCAATTTAACACACACACACACACACACCCTGAGGTGATTGCAAATAGCTGGTCCATCTATGTTTCATTGTTGGTTCCAAGGGAATGAGCCAATATATTGTATGGGTGCCCTAAAGCCATCTACCAATTGGGATCAAAGGGATTTTGACCATAAAAACCCATGTAACTTTACCAACTTTGCTCTGATGGGAAAGACGCAGTCTTAACCGTACCAGACGCACCACTGAACCCGGACGGC
Organism: Synaphobranchus kaupii; assembly: GCA_029718625.1. NCBI lineage: Eukaryota > Metazoa > Chordata > Actinopteri > Anguilliformes > Synaphobranchidae > Synaphobranchus > Synaphobranchus kaupii. Next base: position 50,381,049 of record CM056377.1, read on the forward strand.
TCTGATGGGAAAGGCGCAGCCTTACCCCTACCAGATGCACCCGGACGGCTCTGATGGTAAAGACGCTGTCTTACGCCTACCAGACGCACCACTGAAACCCTGACGGACTTCTACGTTTCCCAACCCGCATCTCGCCTGATCACCGAGACAGAGTTGGCCTGCCACCATCCACAGAATAAACCAAGCTGGTTTATTCTCAACAGCTATTTTGAGGGCACGTTTCTTCAAACTGTTCCTCTACTGTGTCTCCCTTGCAGCCGGACCCAAGTGGAGATCTGTGCACGTCCACGTCGACCTGACTGGAAACCTGTCGCGACCCAACTTCGAAGAAGTCGTCTCCAGGAGTCCACGCACCTACCGGGACCTTGGATCAGCTGACGAGCTGACATCACTTACGGAATCGAGACTGGCCCCCCTTTGTTACCGTTAAGTATTGAAACGCATTGCACTGACATCAATTGATAGGCTAGCATAAAACCTGTAATACCCAGTTGAGGTAATTTTACTGCTGGTTCCTACTTTTCTTTGTATTTTGTTTTGCAATGCGCGTCTCGGTCGGGAATAGCCAATTTCCCTGACCTTATAGTTTTACATTGTTAAAACTTCATATGTATGAGACTGATAAAACGAGCTAACCACAAAATATAGTTTAGCGTGCCATTAACTCATAACACAAACTAACCTTTGTTAATGGTAGGAGTGTTAGCTTCTATATTTAGCCGTCACATAATTATCATTTCCTCTGATTAGGATTAAGTCAGAATATATTCCATCAATAATAGAAACATCAATTAGTGTTTCTATTATTCACATATTCATAGTTGTAGGCAATAAAACATATGTCATTTTTCCAACCCATTGTCATGTCTACGTTATTTCACTAAGTTGGGCTCTACTGACGTATAGAATTCTAATTGAGTGCTGAACTTAATTAATTCTGAATAAAAGTGACCAAACCTCACTACATACTCAACCAATCACATGCACACACCTCTAATGGAGCGCCATTTTTAAGGCAAGAATTAGTTCTCTCTGTACTGCTTGAATGCTGATGCGCTGCTATGGTGTAAAAATTGTGCCACCAGAAAAATGAATTTGAATTTAGTAAAATTGATTTTGTATATACGTTTTGAAATTGAATTTTATTACACTGAATTTGTATTTCGTAATTTGAATTTGTATATACGTTTTGAAATTGAATTATGTGATTTGAATCAGAATTTTGGTAGGCTATTCAGTTAAACTCAGATTTCAAATTCAGATCTCAGAAATTCAGTTTGTAAAAATTCAGTTTTTCAGTTTGTGCACATCCGGGCACTTCAGGAAAAGCAGTTGTTGGCAAATATGATCAATCTTTGGAGTGAGCGCGTTCTCATTTGGTTCCAGTTTGGTAGCTGTGGGTCAGCTGTGTAATGTTGAGTTTAATTTACATAATTAAATGTTATTGAGACAAATTATTGCCATACTCACGCCATCAGAGCTACTGCATTGATATTTTAACTACTTGTCAGGCTACTGTCTGTGTAGGCTACTATGCAAATTAGACTAGCGTTGTTATCATATCTATCTCCTGTAAGTTAACGTTAGCTAACCAGCTAGCTAACTTTATCATCAAGCTAGACCAGTGGGTTGTTGTCGTAGCTATGTGCGGTAAGTTAACATTACATTTAGCTAGTTATGTAACTGTAATGTAAGTCACTACATTCGTTACAATGGTGTCTTGGTTACGAATGTTGCAGTGGAGCATAGCACCAAGTTTAACCACTTAGGAAGTGGCTGATGTGGAGCAAATTGCGTGAATAGAGGTAGGCTATGTACGAATACTTTTCATGTTTATCGATATGAATTATTTTTTGGGAAAGATGTGTTAAATCAGACGAGATTTGCTGGGATAGTTTTCACTCACGGAGAAGGGTCCATCTGCAGACTCGCAGACCTAGCCTCATTCGTGATCGGCCTCAATCGTGATCGGCCTCATTCGTGATTACAGGAAGTTAGCAAGTGCGCATGCGCTTACAAGACGAAGGGGGAAAAAACAGAAAGAGCAGCGTGCAGGTAAAGTCACACTGAAATAAAACAGTCGCTCGTAATTAATGGACCTTCTGAATTTCAAAAGCAATGGTATCTAGCCTACTGAGTGAAAGTTTGAGAGTTATTCAGCTGAAGTTCACTCGGTTCAATTTTTATGTGAATAAATTTTGGCTCGGCTTCAGATTGTCGAAACAGTGTTAGCTATGACGTGTTACGTGCTTTATTGTTGTAATAAAAGAAAACAAAAAAGTCGCTAACACTTTGCAATAATGTTACATTAATTGAATTGTCTCTTAATAAAAATGTAAGGTGAAGATTACTGACTCAAGTATCATTCTTTCTTACATATTCCTCACGTACACTCAAAAACCTTGTATAAGGGAGTATTGTGTTTGACAGCAAGCTAGAAGCATGCTTGATTGGCTAAAAAGCCACAATGGGGCATTTAGTTTAAAGCTGCAATTAATGAAAAAGGCAATACAACATTAACTATATGGATTAAGAGTGGAAAACAAGGGTGCATCAGATATGTTTAATGATATTAAATCCAGGCTAATGATCTGTATGACATATTTACAAGAGGTCCATTGATGACATAACTCAAATTCAACATTTGCTTTATCTTAATGGTTCCTTAATTTCCAGCCCTAGATCAGGATCATTGTAGGTCTCATCCCATAAAGACTGCCCACCAATAATGTAATGTAATAATCATATTCTCTCAATTCGATTGAGTCGATTTTGGCCTTTTTTGTTAAACATCTCCATTCGTCTCAAAATATCGATTCAGTGGAGAAATGCAAATGAGCATAAAATAGTTAAAAAATTTGATCCAAGGCATTTGAAATAAGCTTATATAATGTACACATACCAATCAAAACAGTGTAATTACCCTGAATGGTGTGCCAGAAAAGCATGCATGGTATCAAGAGGTGATTTAAAACACTATGGGACAGATCCAAACAAACTGATAAACTATAACATTTTATGCATAGCTGTATGCTAAGGAAGAAAATTTGCTGATGAGGTCACCAGATAGCAGTCTGACACCGGGGTCCTACTTCACAACCTGGACAGGCCGCTGATGGCCTCATGACACAGGTTCTCATTCCACTGGGCATGGCCGCCAGCTTGAGCTGCTGCCCGGGGCCAGGGATGACTGTCACCCCCTGGGGATCACCTGCAGCTGGCCCGTCGTTTGGCCTTGGATGACCACCTTCAGGCCCTGGTTCGAGAGAGCTCCAATCAGGGCAACTATCTACAAACAAAATATCCTCCCCGTAGAATAAACCCCTCCGTCTCTGCATGTGCACTGGAGCAAAATTTGGTGGGAGGGGCTTAGGAGAGAGATTGGAGGGAGGAGAGCAAAAGGGAAGTCTTTTAGCCTTCTGTATTTTCAAACTTGCCTACTGCAGCTTTAATCCTATTTCCCCAATATTTTGCTTGTAGTGACTAAGGTTATTTAATTTATCCAATTTGTTGCCATTTCACATAAAAAAATTTGTATAGATAGGCTATGCTAATGATCCAGTGTACTCATTCTGGTTTCATTATGGATCAAGCTATTTTCTCTTTTAGATAAATTTTGTTCATTGTATATTAACAAAGTCTAATTTGTTCTATTCATTACTTTTAAAAAATTGTGGAAGAATGAATCCTATCCAGGATTGTTAAGGCCAGGGCTGGTGACTGAACACAAAAGGGACAATAGATAACAAGGGTAGTGGATCAAAAAGTTTTAGTTTATTTATAGCAGTCCTGTAACAGCAAGGACATGAATGATGAATATATGAATGATGGAAATAAGGTGGCTCTGGAGAGAGGTTGTTCGGCACACACTGAATGTGAGGCTGGAAAAAAGAGACACGAGAAATCGATACTCTACATCAGGAGTATGTTAAAATCAGCAATAATTGTTCATCACTGGTAGAACAATAGCAGTCAGGCGGAAAGTTTGACAATAGAGGGTAGAACAGAGCCCTTGGTTTGACTACCAAAGACTGGCCTATCTGGTAACACTTTACAATAAGGTTACATGAATTGGCATTAACTAATGTAGTTGTTAATATGAATTAATGATGTACAAATATATTAACAAAGTATTTTCAAACATTAACAACATTATCATTTAGAGGACGTCCTCAGGACGTCATTTTGTTAGCTGGGTAGAATCATTAATCCATTGAGCAGCTCAACCTTGATGATTTGTGTTTTTCTTTAAAGCAAAATGGTATATTTGTAAAGTAAGCTGTTCTCTAGAAAATAATTCACGCCATGTTTGGTGAAATGCAACTAAGCTCAACAGATTTTTGGTGTCCCTGTAACACACATTATGGGTTATTTAATAACCATAATAATATTTCTATGAATTTCTTGGGTGTGCTTGGACATAACAAGGTGTTATGAATAACATTTCTGATCTATATTTCCAGTCTATCCTTCCCCAATTGTTACCAAACATCTTAGAAGAAATGTTTCAACTGGTAACATAACATTTGTTACGGTGTCCAACTTTGCAAATCCCGTAAAAGTAATAATAATTTTAAAAATGGCATTAAACTAAATGTAAGGTACAATGTAGACCAATTGGAAGAAATTGACAAAACAGTATTTCCTTTCTTGATCATAATGACATAATGAATGGGGTATATTGGACACCATGTAACAAATGTGATGTCGCTTGACAAATTCAAATCAACACTGCATGACAGTAAAAGTGTTAGGAAATGTATGATGTCCTTGCCATTTTCAAATGAGGGAAGGTGAATCTTACTTAATGACAGAAAATAAAGGTTGTACTGTCAATTACAATTTTTGGACACCAAGACACCACTCTGTTTTCCAATACCATATCCTTACACATAAGGAGTAAACTGTAATGTTATAAAGTGGGACTGTTGGCACATGCGCACACTGGACCAAAAACACAGACTAGTGGTAAAAAGGATGTACTCCCATCTTTTAAAAAATATGAGCAAATAACTCGGAAATCATAAATAATGGTGTAAAATTTATGGGTTTTGTTTAATTAAAAAATAAGGGGCAGATTATGGGAGGAGATGGTTTCTAAGCCCCACAAAGGGTGGAACTAGGGAAAAAGGATATAAGGAACAGTCATACAGGTCACATCTCAGAACTGTGACACCTGAAAGAACAAGGAGACCCTCCTGACCATTCTGGACCATACTGGGTATACTGGAAAGACTCAGACTAGACATCTCACACTCAGAACTTACACTCATGCACTCAATACTCATGGACAAAGAAAAGACTCAGACAGAAACTGACTAGAAAAGGGGTGTGCGTCAGACTGCCTCTGACGGGCCCACTAAAGGGAGAAGGAACTGTGAATGCATGTTTTTATCTGCGCAGATCAGCCTGGGTTACTAATTCCATTGAATTATATACAGTAAATCCTGTTTGCATCAGACTCTGGAAGACTGTGTTATTTTAAAGAAGTTGAGAGAATTTGGACTTAAAATGAAGGGTGAATACCTGAAGCGGTCCATATCTGGCCTGGACTGGTGAAGTTGATTTATTTACCCTACAAGAGCCTATGATAAAGAAAAAGTTACCTTTGTGGTTGCCTTGTTGATGTGCCGCATTTCTGTGCTCGTTCATCTGTCATGACAGTGTGTCTCCAAACAAGCCTCTACGAAATCCCGTTTGTGACGACTTTTTAATTTGTGAGTCAAGTTAGGGGAAGCACTGCAACGTTAGCCAGAAGTCAATATATTGTAAACTATTTAGCTAGCTAGTTATGGTGAGACTTTATAACTACAAAGGTTTTTTTTGGGATTTGTGACTGTTATTTTCTTGTAATGTCATGGAAGTATTGATTTAGGGAGTTATTTCAATGCAGAAATATTGTACCTTTTAGCCACGGAGTGGCAGTCTAAGACCACAAATTAATTGGAACTATGAGGTTCAATAGAATGGTTTGTCAGCCCATGGTAGACCGCTAGCAAAAATGTTAATATTGACTTTTGCCAAATACAGCTTTGCATCAAACTAGCGCCATAGCCCGTCCATATCAGTGTTAATTTTGGCAGTGTTTTAAACGGACTCTTTTGTTTTAGTTGTCTGAGAAAAGTGCAAGTGAGTTTTAATCACATTTAGTCAATTTTATCTTTCATAGTTGTAGTTTATTTTAGTTAACAAAAAACTATCTGGGCATTTCATCTCCTTTTAGTCATCAATAGCTATGGACATATGGGGCCCTATCTTACACCCGGCGCAAAGCGGCGCTAACGCAAGCGCAAGTGTCTTTGCTATCTTACACCCGGCGCTAGGTTCATAATAACGCCTAGCGCTCACGTCCTTTAACTAGCATGTATTCTTGCACCTGTTGCAAGTGAATTGGGCGTGTTGGTCTTAAGACGAGGAGTGGCCAGGATTCTTTTTGGCGTATTGCTATCTTGAGCCAGCAGAAAGCGCTTGCGCTAGAACCACCACAAACCTGGTCTAAAGTCATGTCGCAGTTGTTTACATGTTATTTTAACGGCGCATATAAGTGCGTCTACATAGGCGTGTGCACAACGCGCGTACCCTCCTTTCTGTTACACACGGGCGCGCACAAGCATGACTAAAATATCTAGATCACAATGTGAAATATTATTGTGTAGGCTATATCAAAAATGCATAATAATAAAAGGTTCCATAGGTCCACATACCTTTTCCTCAGCAAAGGGAAATGATGCCACATTACATTGCTCTCAGCCCACTCCATCAACATCCAGGCGATATGCGATGGTACGGGACAATGGCTATCCATTAAAAAGGAGCTGATAACACCTATATCAAGACTAATGCGTAAATTGTCATTTGCACCTAATGCGTGAATTGTCATTCAATGGAAAACTCGCGCACTGCAATAGACGGACATTTGCGTTCTGAAAATGCGCTTCAGATGTCATTACAATACAGCTCTGTTTATCTAGGAATACAGCCTGTAAGTAAATAGAATGGTTTGTGACTGAAAAAAGTTCAAAACCTTGTCCAGTGAATATTGCTTTTATTGTTTTTCAAATAGCCTAGGCTACAGCGGACTCGCTGTGCATAAGGTTCTTTTCGATAGCCTATGGTTAAAAAACGGAGATAAATGTCATCATGTTAACTGAATTGTAACCTTAGTTTTCTTCGTCCTTCATATTTTTTAAATTACAGTGACAAGGTTTCCATACCCTCAGCTTAATAAAACCCCACTGATTTCACCTGTTATTCCATAACTGAACAAAAGATTTTAAAGAGAACTAAGCGTCTAATTAGAAACGAAATTTGCAGCACGTTGCACAATTAATTTACAATTAATTTTAATTCTATTATCTGAATGTGCGCTTTACAGGAGCAGGTCTGTTTCCCCTGCTGTAAATCACACTTTTCACGGTCTTCCTGGGAAACTGGATCGTTTTAAAGTATTACGCTACCAGTAAAACAGGTTGGTCACATTTCCATAAGCAGGACATTATAAAACAAGGGAAAATATGCTGAACCTATGGGTTGCCAACCTGACAGATTTATTGTATTTAGGGCCCAAAATGGGAGAAGGTTGTAGGCAGGTTGTATGATCAGGTACACTATTTTTCAGTGAATACCACCCATATTAATAATTCAAATGTGTTACTTATATCACCACGGACAGCTGAAGTAAATATTTCTGAGTGTTTGCTACTTTCTCCATACAGCAAATAGCTAGCCTTGCCCCCTGTGCCCACCAAATGGTAAATATTATATTAACATTCTGCAGAAATATAGCCCAGCTATAATTACAAAATGAGCTGGAATTCCTAATAATAATAATAATAATACATTTTATTTATAAAGCACTTTTCATCGTAATAAACAATCCCAAAGTGCTATTTACAGAAGTGCATTAAAATAAGATAAATAAATAAAACAAAGATGAGGACAAACACTTCAGAAAAAAAGAGATAAGTGCTGCAGGGGGGGCATAAACAAACAAACACCACTAAACAAAACTAACAGAACGCTCTCCTGTATAAAAGAGTCTTTAGACCTGCTTTAAAGGAGCCCAGAGTCTGTGGTGTCCTCAGATGGTCAGGGAGGGCATTCCAAAGGCGGGGGGCAGTAGAGCAGAAAGCCCGATCACCCATAGTGCGGAGCTTAGTTCTGGGGGTGTGGAGGAATAGGCCGCTGCTGGACCGGAGATTGCGGGAGGAGTTTTGAGGGGTGAGTAGTTCTTTGAGGTACGGAGGTGCATTTCCCAGAGTGCATTTGAAAGTCAGGAGAAGGATTTTAAATTCTATCCTGTATGAAACCGGGAGCCAGTGCAGAGATGCCAGGATGGGTGTGATATGATGGTATTTCCGCACTCTCATCAGGATCCTGGCAGCACTGTTCTGGATGTATTGGAGCTTCTGGAGGCTCTTGCCAGGGATCCCGATGAAGAGCGCATTGCAATAGTCCAGCCTTGAGGAGACAAAGGCGTGGACGAGCTTCTCGGCGTCAGACATGGTTAGGGTGGGACGGAGTTTGGCTATATTTTTGAGATGGAAAAATGACGTCTTGCAGAGATGCTTGATATGGGTAGCGAAGGCCAGGGAGGGGTCAAAGTTAACACCGAGGTTAGTGATAGAGGTAGAGAGAGGGATGGTTTGACCAGCAATGGTGAGGTGAGTAATGGGAGAGTGCTGGACCTGGTGAGGGGTACCAACCAGTAGGGCCTCAGTTTTGCTGCTGTTGAGTTGGAGGAAGTTTTGCTTCATCCACGCCCTTATCTCCTCAAGGCAGGTGTTCAGCCGTGTGCAGGCAACAGAGGGATTTGGGGCAGTTTTGAGATATAGCTGGGTGTCATCAGCATAGCAATGGAAAGATATACCATGCCGGCTGATGACATGACCCAGGGGGAGCAGATAGAGTATGAATAGGATGGGTCCAAGAACAGAACCTTGAGGGACACCACAAGTGACAGCGCTCATCCGAGACTTTGACACCCCCAGGGAGACATACTCAGTCCTGTCTGACAGATAGGAGCGGAACCAGTTCAGGGCTGGTCCAGAGAGTGCGATGTAGTTCTGGAGGCGTTCAAGGAGGACTGAATGATCGATGGTGTCGAACGCTGCACTGAGATCCAGAAGGATAAGAAGGGAGGGGGAACCAGCATCAGCAGTCATCAGAAGGTCGTTGGTGACCCTAAGTAGCGCTGTTTCAGTACTGTGGGCTGGCCGGAAACCAGACTGGAACTTCTCAAAAAGATTATGCAGGTTTAGATGGTCTTGGAGCTGTGCTGCAACAGTTTTTTCTAGCACCTTGGAGAGGGAAGGAAGGTTGGAGATAGGTCTGTAATTGGCCAGATTTTCCGGATCCAGGGTGGGTTTTTTGAGAAGGGGACTGATTACAGCAGTCTTGAGTGCTGGGGGAACACGGCCGGATTTGAGTGAGTGGTTAATCACCTGGGTGATCAGAGGGCTAAGAACAGAGGTGCATGATTTGAGCAGGGCAGTTGGTATAGGATCAAGGGCGGATGTAGATGGTTTTATCTGTGTGATTATGGCCTCAATTTCTCCCTGGGTGACTTCAGAGAAACAGAGGAGAGGCTGCAGTGGTGCTGACAGAGGGTCGAGGATGGGAGGAGATAGAGTTGAGCTGCTGGAGATGAGAGATCTGATGTTGTTGACCTTTGTTTTAAAATAGTCAATAAAGCTGTTGCACTGCTCCTCTGTGGTCTCATTGGGAGAGTGAGCTCGAGGCTTGAGAAGGTGATCTATAGTGGAGAACAGGTGCTTTGAGTTTCCAGGATTTTTATTGATGAGGTTGGAGTAAAATAATGACTGTGCCTTTTTTAGAGCACTTGAATAGGCTCTTTGGTGGTCACGAAAAGCCAGTTTGTGTACGGTGAGCCCCATACTTCTGACACGCCGCTCCAGTATGCGCCCAGCAGATTTCATTTTTCTCAGCTCTGGTGTAAACCAGGGAGCAGAGCGAGAGAAAGCAACCACTCTCGTTTTAATGGGGGCATGGAGGTCAAAAATGCGGCTCACTGATTCATTATAAAATGACACAGTTTTATCTACTGATGAGAAAGTTGGGGCAGGGAGATTCAGGAAGTCCTCCGGACAGGCTGGCTGGACTGATCTTTTTCCAGTTCCGAAAACGCATGCAGCGCTTGGACTTAGCCAGAGGGGGCAAGAAAGCCAGCTCCATAGAAACAGCCTTGTGGTCAGACACACCAAGGTCAGTGACCTGAAGATGGGTTATGGGGACAGAGTCAGTGATGACCAGGTCGAGTATGTGCCCCCGGGTGTGTGTAGGGACTTTAACGAGTTGTTTCAGGTCGAGACACTCGAGCAGACTCAGGAAGTCGACAGCAGAATGACCTGAGGGGGAGTCAACATGAATATTGAAATCCCCGAGGATCACGATGTTGGCTGAGGTGGAGCAGTGAGGTAAGGAGATCAGATATTTCAGGAAGGAAAGATGGATTAGGTTTGGGGGGCCGGTATATAAGAAGAATGATCATGGAGTTTGGGGGTCTGCTTTTTATTGCAAGACATTCAAAAGAAGACAAATTTGGCAGTGGCAGGAGGGACAGCTTCCACTCAGCCTGGTGTATGAAGGCTAGACCGCCACCACGGAGCAAGTTGCAAGTATTCAACGTGGCTTTTTACATGTTTAGATTCCTACGCTTTTCTTATCAACTCATAGGCTACGGCTAAACGTCCCATTGCACAACAGTAGGTTTATAGCCTACATAGCTACAGTATTTGCTGGTGTGTCCTGGTGGAGATATTGTATTTATGCCAAAACATGAAGTTATCAGGTTACTTTATAAGTCACATGCACACTGCAGCAATTCGTGCAACAGTATTTTGGGGTAAAAACTCTGTCTGCCTCGGATAGAAACATGTACCTTGTTCGCCCAAACTTCTTGTGGCAACAAATAGTCAAAATGTTTTGACATTTTAAGTGAAACATTACATGCAGGGAAATTGCGTCTACGTAGACCGTATTTCGCTTGCCAAAGCAATGACTTTTGAGAAATGCACCCACATGAATCAATTTCCATGTTGTCTTTGAATTTGCAACTGATATGAAACTTATGAAATAAAATGTGATATGGAACGTGTACGTTGTAGACGCATTTTAGCCGGGCTAAAAAAAAGCTAAAAGATATCTTAGATGCTTAGATCTGATTTAGCGGCTCCTTGGATGAACTAATAGACGTCTAGTGCCCAGTGGGGATTATGATACAAGCTATGGTAAAGGCATAAAAGTATGGTAAACTTTTAAATGTTGGCTACGGGTTGGTAAGAAAAGTGAAGGTAGTCCTGTCTAAACATATAAAAAGCCACGTGGAATACTTGCAATTTGCTCAAAGAATTCTAGCTCATTTTGTAATTATAGCCGGGCTATATTTCTACGGAATGTGATGTCGCACCTGGAATAAGAAAATTACGGGTTTGTGTTCATTATTACTCCTTGTCAGTTACGCTTACCTATCCACGGTCGCCCCCTAGTGGTAGTAGTTCATGTCCCAATTATAGTCGGCCCAATATTTCCCTGAAATTATAAATTAATTGTCTTTTTGAAATATATAAATTGTTTCAACTCTGTCACATTTGGTCTTCCATATACAATCACTATCATATCTCGAAATCCATTTATAATGCGTTGAGTGAAACAGCAGGTGGGATACTGTGCAAAAAAAAAGTTCAAATGCAAACTGAAATGTAGGCCTATTGAACATTGTCAGTGATGTCGACTAGAAAATAAACAATGACGTACAAAATACTTCACAAAACAATTAATAAATACGCCTAATACAAGATTTAGAACACTGTCCTAAACTCTGCCCATCGGCTTGGGGAATCAGGGTAAAAGCAGACTCACCTCCACATCAGGGAACTTTACCATGTCATATCAGATAATATCTAACAAAACCAAACGTTGGCCTTATAGTTCCTTTTTCCGATATGTATCCAATCATTTGCGCTATGCTACAGCCAGCGTCACTATATAAATATTAAACATACAAATATTGCATGTCCGGCAGATATTCTGACAATGTCGCGCCGAGAGTTAGGCCTAATAGAAATAGATATTGCCCCCCCCCCAACATTTACCTTGGCATAAATATAAATATCTGCGTGATGTAACTTTAGGTGCCTCTTCAGATTTGTGGTGTTTTTCCCCATCTGATTTATCACTGCATATTTCTTCTCCCGCTACAACAACAGTACATTCGGGTTTCCGTTCCTTCTCATCGTATATGAAGTGAGTCCATATATCCATCCTTTTCTTCCTTCCCACTTTTGACATACTAGTGTAGGCTTATGCTAGTATTGCCTGTCACCCCCTCACGTTAGTTGCTTTGCTTTTTTGAAGTTCGCGCGAATAACAGGCAGGTAGGCAGAAAGAGGAGTTTAAATTAATACAATGAATGACGAGAATGCATATTCATCAATTGGCGTCACCTCTCTCTTTTGAGGTCTAATAAATATTAGATTTTGTTACTGTTTTTATTTAGAAATATACATTTTCATCTATTTTTACTTCAACGATAACAAACAGATTTGGTCACGTTTTTATTTTGAAATATGTTTTAATCTTGTTCTTTTCCGTCAAGGATGATAAGAAACAGATTTTGTCCGTTTTTATATTCTAATATCCTTTTTCGTCATATCTTTATTCGTCAACAATATTAGGAAGGGATTTAGTCACAGTTTTTATTCTCTATAATCAATTTCCTCATGTAATATTTTCTCATATTCATTAAAAAAAATGCCGTGACTGAAATATTCTTTTTTTTTTCGGGTTGACAAAATTAACACTGGTCCATATGACTCCATTATACAGTTTGGAGCAGGAGACAGCAGCCACTCTTACTTATTGCCATGTATGTAAGCAATCAATATTGGTGAATTGCATATTTAACTTTTTCGTCAGACTCCTATTGGCACACCTGCACTACAATGACAAAAGCAGCTGAGCGGTAACTACCACCAAGGATGGGGAGGTGCGCTACGTGGTTCACTATCCGAGGTTCCGCAAGGGTGGTTGAGTAGTCCGCCCTATCAAGGAGAGGCCGTTGTACGGTTAGCAATTTCAATCAACCTTCAAATCGGGATTTATCTTCTGAGTACTGTGCATGCTTCAACAGCTATATCACTGAATGTGATCTAAAAGATGTTTGTTCTCCCCCAGCATACGCATCAGCCCTGATGGACTCTCCTACACCACACCTGCCCCCCTGTCCAGATCCAGCCAACAGATCACCAAGGATGAGGTTGTTGGGCAGTACCTATCACAGAAGTCATGGTTCACCACAGGACATTAGGAGTAGATAGTGGCTCCTGGTGGAAGCCTTGCAGTTGGAGATGAAAACCAGAGAGAAAATGAAATGTCTTATTTGCAGTTTATTACAATGGGAATGCAGTTATAATTGCTGTCTTTATTAATATAGGCCACTTGTATACTGTATGTTATAAGGCTGCTCCTGCATGTAGGCCTGTAGTCATTAATGTTGCATCTATTTAATAAAGTTTTATTACCCATGTAACCTGAAACCTGTGTTGCTTCTTGATTTGATTTGAATTGTATGACAAAACTAATGTTTTATGTATTAATTTAGGACACAATTTGTTTTGATTAAATTTGTCTTCAAATAGCAGAGACGACACACAATGGCAAGGGCTTCCTTATGTGCCTCCCCAGAATGCCATAAGCCCAGCGGACAACCTGCCTGTAGGCTGTGTAGCGGTATTGCCTGGGGAAAAAGACATTGGTATCTTAAGTCAAACTTGAGAATCTCACAAGTAACAACACAAACTGATTTGGATAGTGATAACTTGTGTACTGGCGTTGAGTGGGCCATGTTCCTGCCAGAAGTTAATGTATGCCATCTGAAGTGCAAAGATTCAGACAGCAAGCCTAAAAGCCTGGGTGCTCTGATAGACAGATCATGTCTGGGCTGGGAGTGAGGTTCTCCACCAACTTCCAGAATGCATCCACTTCCCTGCAGCTCATAGCTACTCTCCACAGCTGAGGCTATAGGCTGGCACTGCTGCACAAGTAGGTGATTTGCTTGTAGGCTACTAATAAGCTAATCACCTTCATTAGCTTTTAAGTTGATGTCTAAGTTACCACCACATTTTTAGTGGTGGTGTGTGCATTCATATTTAGCTATTGTAACAATACATGATCGTGAGCTGTGTATTCTGCACATTTCCTATCATTGTCACAGTTGCAGCTCAACATACAGATCCATTCAAAGTGTAATTGGCTCACTAGTTATTTAGCTAGTTGCATCGTTAAGTTAACGGCACTGTAACTTAGTTCTCACCAGTTCACCACGTGCTCCTCAGACTCCGTCTCTTGCCGTGCCCTGTTGTTTCTCCTCAGTCTTGCCTGTTCCCGGTCCTTCTGATGTCTAGCCGGCTTGACATTTTAAGGCTGCAGTTCAAACGTTGGAAAGCGGATTTTCCAGCTCATCGGCCTCGCCGATGTCGACATTGCGATCCATCTTGATGCTAATTTAGCTTACTTTACTATTCACTGACTCTCGCTCTCTTCGCCCTATCCAATGTTACACCACCGTTCGATTTCCCATATTATTCAGATTTGAGGTGCTGTTTAACTATGTAAATTAATCTCAACATTCCACAGCTACCAAACTGGAACCAAATGAGAACAGTGACGTGCTCAGCGCCGCTCACTCCAAAGATTGATCATATCTGCCAACAACTGCTTTTCCCGAAGTGCCCGGATGTGCACAAACTGAAAAACTGAAAGCTAGCTTTTGGAGAATGGAATTTTTACAAACTGAATTTCTGAGATCTGAATTTTAAATTCGAGTTTAACTGAATAGCCTACCGATATTCAGATTCAAATCACATAATTCAATTTCAAAACGTATATACAAATTCAAATTATGAAATACAATTCAGTGCAATAAAATTCAATTTCAAAATGCATATACAAATTCAATTTTACTAAATTCGTTTAACACCATGCGCTGCTCTTTGTTGCTTACGGTTTGCGTTAAAATAAATTTTTACTTTGCCGCGCCCTGCTGCTGCTAGCCATGCCTAGACTAGTCTGAACCTCAGCCGCTTTGACGCACTTCGTACGCAGCGTCTGATGCATAGGCAGAGCTGTGGGAAAACTCACAGTTAGCACTCATTGGCTAGTAGCACTGTCAATCACAGGAGTGTCTGGGTATTTCCGGTACGACGCAGTGCATTTGGTTTTATCAGTCCGCCGGGAAACACGTTAAGTTCTTCTAACTAATCGGTAGCTAGTGAATGCTGCGAATGGTTTCGGACCAAGAGCTTAACGCTGGATTGAATAAAGTTTTAGAAGTTCACGACATTCCATCTCTGAAAGATATTCAAAAGTTTGTTTTGAGGCAGATAATTAAGAAACGAGATATACTCGCATGTTTACCGACAGGATACGTGAAAAGCCTTATATTTCAAGCATGGCCGACCCTCTGCAATCACATACCAGGCTTCCCAACTCAACCTATTTTGTTAGTCGTCTGTCCCCTTACATCGAAAATGGAAGATCAGGTTAAGTACCTGACAGGCAAAGGGTTGTCTGTGGCATGGGAGAGTGAGGCCACCGATGTAGAAATCGCAGCAGGGCGATTCAACATAGTGTTTGGATCACCCAAATTACTTGTGGGCACCAAGAAATGGACAGACGTGCTACAAACAGAAGTTTATCTGGAACGCCTCATCGGAATGGCAGTTACATTACATTACAGTCATTTAGCAGATGCTTTTATCCAAAGCGACATAAAATAAGTGCATACAGAAACGTCATCGAAATCACTACAGAACAGACAAGACAAAGCACATCCTTCCCATAATGTAGCAGCTATCCAGTTGATGAAGTGCACACCGTAGTGCAATGGTAAGATATCATTTTCTTATTTCAACTACAATGGAAACAGTCTCGAAAATGTTTTAGTCAGCTAGCCAGCTAACGTTACTCGTTAGCCTAAATTGTTAATTACAGGGCAAACGGATAAAACGACTGGTTCTGTGCTCTGCATGTAGGCTTGCTAGTGTGAACATTTGGTTTTAATATTAGTTTACAGTAATGTTTACAAAGATGTCTAAGAAGGTCCGGTCAGGTCAGGTTCTGTATCTTTCTTCGGTGTGATAGACTGTTTTAATGGAGATCGCCGTGCCATTTTAGTACATCACATTTGTTTCATGCCGGTCTGTTGTTCTTGTAGCGCTGTTTCTGAATTGACCGCCCTCTGTAGCGCCTCCAAACGTCACGGAACATAGACGGTATGTGGTTGGTTATCTTGCATGTCAATCAAATGCGCCATCTTGTCAAAGTGGGCGGCTCTTTACCACGTTAAGCAAGTCTATGGACCAGACTTTGTGTTCATCACAAAGTCTGGCCTTCGCGAGACTATCCCTAGATTAACCTAGGCTTGCCCTGCTTAAAATGTTTTGCACGGTTGTTTTTTTGCAGATATTCTAGCTTGTGTGCTGTTGCAAGCTCTGCTGCGTGACTGGCATCCTATGCTTTTGTCGGTCTCCCTGGAGTTTACTAGAAGCGGATTCCTATGTCATGTAAAGCTAAGTTGACGCCAAATTCAGTATGACCATTTAAGATGTGCGGACCATCCGTGTAACCCGGTCTTTATTATCCATTTAGCTCGGTTGCTTCAATGTGTTTTTCTTTTTCAAAATTTGCCAACCGGTTGTTGCTATCATTTTGTTAGTAACCAAATACGCCTGTCAGCATGCGAACGTTTTACATGAGCCCTCGGGAGCTGTGTTTACATGGGCTACTGTGCTTTGCTGATGCCCTCCAGTAAAACGGGACTTTGGTAAAATTTTATTGTGGATGTTGGTCGATTAGCTAGGCTAACGTTACTCGTTAGCTGATTTACACTGTCAGGAGGTTTGTAAAAGCTAATACGTAATTGTGACTAATTCGTGATATTTCGCTAGTTTATACTGCTGCTGTTTTGTTGTGTTAAATGTTAGGTATTTGTATCCCGTTGGGACACATTATGTTGCACATTATTACCGAGAGACACTCGTTGTTGTCACCTAGCTACTGCAAAATAGAACCCGGAAGCTAAACTGGAATTCTTAAGTTACCCTATTATCGCTCATGGTGGCTAGCACAAATGCTTATGTAATGCTATGCATTCTCTGGCAGCCTACCTTGCACACAAATACGTGTCACCTTTTCCCATCAAACCTCTGAGCCGTAGTTGGAGACATGGGGGAACCGAAGTTGCTAATAGCTGCTAGTTCACAGCTTTGGGGTAATGCCCAACTCATCAACGTTACGGTCCCATGCAAATGGCGAGGACGCAGGTTTCGTTCCCGTGGCTCTTTATTTACACCAATGAACATTGTACAGCTTACAGTTTAGAGGGGGAGACCTTAAAACCAGCCGCAAAACACACTCACACGCTAACTTCATTTTTGACTGTTTGTTTTCCTTCCATCATGTCCATGGCTGTATCCCAAACCGCATACTTCCATCCTCCGCACTACCGTGCTCCCAAGTACGCACTCAAGGCTTGGGAGCTCGCACTCTGGTGCATGGAAGTACGGTAGCACAGAAAGTTTTGCTCAGTCGTGGGACGCACTTCGTGGCGACATCTGACTTATAACCTTTAACCTTTCCCGTAACTATCGGGGAAATGCCGACGAGTAAGTAGGCTAAACCTGAGAGGCATAACGTTCGCTGGCATTGTAGGCTACTATATCGGCTGTTAATGAAATATTCTGATATAACCAGCAATATCCGCAACAGTTGAATTATCCTTTTTGCTAGCGTTCTTATTCAAGAAAAGTCAGTGGAAGGCAACGATGGCTGGGAAGACAGCCTATTCATTACATCATTGGATACATTTAAGTAAACAATCAACCCCATAATAAAATTGTCTTTGCATTGTAAGCAATCGTCTGTGTTTTGATTATTTCCGCGCTGTTTACCAGAGCGTGAACAACTGGGTACGCAGTTAGTAGAAATGGAGCCATGTTTGTGGCGATGCTGTTGCTTCTGGGGTGGTTTTCCATTGAAACGGAGAAAAGACGGGCTGCTGCCAGAATAAGACGGCGGATCATTATTGAAAACGGCATCCGACGAAAGCAAGCCATCCGGAGAGCTGGGGTGAAGAGGAGGGCTTCTCTTCTAGAACAATTGCGCTTGTCAGCACCGACATAGGTTGTCTTATACAGCCGACTAGCTAGCTACACTGGTTAACATTACATATCATTAAACTTAAATGTATATGAAAAAAATGATTATTTTACATCGCATATTGTGCTGTTCATTCACATTGTAGCACTTTATTCATTTACAAACTCCTAATGTAGTTTTCCCTGTTTAAGTTTCCAATCTGAACCACTAGGTTTCAATACTACACAAATAGACAGACGCACTGAAGTTAGGCAGAGTGTATTTATTTACTTGGGAAATTTGTCTCAAGGGAGAGAGCCATTCAACCTATGGCAGGATCATTGGGCGTGTTCGGCTAGAGCCGATTTACGTCATATCTGCGTCGGACTGCATCGGAAACTGTCCGAGATGGCAGAAAAGTCGGTGCTGCGTGAACTAAGGCGGAAATGACAACAGGAGGTTAAGCCGGCGCCTTGCAAGGCGCCTTAGCAGCGGTGCAGCACACAGAACTATATAAGAACTAGAAAGGAAACATGGTCACGTGGTTCCATTCAACCCTATTCAATTTGGTTCTTCCACAATGGCACCGCCGCAAGATGGCCGCCATGGCCTGGAAATAGTATTACTGATGAGCTCTGCCATGTATTTCCAATGGAGCGTTGTGAAAGTCAACATAGTTGCCCCAGCGCAATCTAGGTATCAAAAGTTCACAATATGGTAGTCAATAGAAACAGGCAATCACATTTGATATTTTTCCTGGGTTAAAATTTTTTTTAGCCTACACAGAAAAAAGAGGCATGATTTAAAAAACCTCATCGGTGAGGGTTGAGTAGGCGCACTGAACTCTGATTGGTTAAGAACATTGTCACGTGGTAATTCTAGGTACGTCACAGGGTAATCACGTGAGGAGGCCTATTGGCATTTTCGCCTCAAATCCATTCTCTCAACCTCCATTGAACTCTATGGTTGGCTGACTTGGCTTACTATGAGCATTCAGCTAACTGGCTCCGTCGCTGTAGCTATAGTTAGGTTATCTAACAGTTATGAAGTTCGCTTACCAGCTATCTTGTGCATAATAATGAAATGGTTTTCAAATGCTTTCACGTGTGTAATATTTCTAAGAACATACTTCATATCACAAGATGGGTGTTGTTAGATTACACTAATAACCTACCCCAGTGAATATGTTAGTGTTGAAGTCTGAAAAGCCGCCCAGATAGCAAGACGCTAACGGTAGCGGGTCAACATCGGGTTGGCTACTGAAAAGTTGTCCGGCTCCTGGCGTATTATGCTTGTTAATAACGCTAGTTAACAAGATAGTTATTAAACATTTTTTGTAACTATTCGTGGCTGTTTATCTGGATTTGCAGTTTTTCTCACGTTAGGCTGTGAGGCTATTTCAACAAGATGCCCATTTTTTTGCATGATTTGAACAACCTTGAAATACACACCAAAATACCATCTTACCTGAACTTTAGCTAATAATACTACGAGTCTGATTCTTTCACACGCGCGATATTGTTTTTGGCCGGCACGACATAAGACGGCAGAGCTATAGGCTACTTTACGTTACCTACTAAACTAACGCCATAATTCCACAGAGAATTTAGGTGAGCACAAATTGAAGGATTCAACGATAGTTTGACTTGAAAAAATATGGTATAATCACTGAAAATAACCCCGATAGACTGTCGTCGTATTTTATTTGCTTTGGGTGCACTGTGGAGTGTTTAAGTGCGTTTGGTAGTGGATGCTACTCGATACCTTAGAGTTGCATTAGCATTAGCAATGTGTGTATGTCCAAAAGAATTATCTGAAAATGGTTTCCATCAATCAACTACATCATGGGTAAGTCGTAATTGAGACATTATGTCCAATATCCCTTTAAGTTTCACCTTGCTGCTTCACATTGCATATCTGATGGATTGCTGGATATTGCATATTGCTGGATCGCCGGGTTAATTTCTTACAGCAAGGCTTATTCTGCTTTATAGGCTATTTATATCTGATGGAATGTTGGACTTATTGCTTTATTCTAAAGGCAAACCATTTCTAATGGCAAATAATTCAAATGGCTAAGCATTGTAATGGTAATCTAATCCTTATGGCAAGTTGACACTAATAGCTTGCTTCTGATGGTATTCCATATGGCCACAGTGGCCTGACTTGAAATCGCAAGGTTCACGTGAAAAATAGAATGGTCGATTCAGGAATACAATAGCATTGCATTTTGCCTCTTGAAGCGAGTGGTGTATTGGCCGAGTTGTATAGTGGATGCTCCACTAGTCACATAACATATCCGGGTAAGACTTTTGGAGGGGGGTTTGCTACCGATATCCAATGTGAGTGACGCTATGACCAGGACCCCTCATAAGCCTCTGTTCATGAACGATGGCTCATCCAGCGGGTTCTGTGCAAAATTATGTCATCTGTGCTGTTGACATTTGCTACTTGCTTAAAAAATATACAGTATATAATAATTATAATAATAAATAAAATATGGTGGTTGCTGGGTACTGACAAAAAATTTGTATGTCCTTTTTCGATTCCGCTATCATCAGGTTTTTCATGCAGTGGTTAATGGGGATATCGATTCAGGAGTTTGTGATCTTCAGGAAGCAACAGGTGCCCAGTTGTTACACATAGCTTTTCTCACTAGATAGTATAAGCCACACGGCCAGGGTGGCCAGGCTACACATAGCCTACTTAGGCATCACATTGCATAGTATGGGCAATGTCTGATCCAAGAACACAGCCGTGTTCTGTCTCTGTGCTGGAGGGATATCGATATGGTCTTCCTGATCTTCAGGAAACAGCAGGTGATCTGCCGTACACATAGTTAACTGTCACATAATGTTAGTATGGCCAATGTCTGATCCAAGATCACAGCCGTGTTCTATCTCCTTGTCGGAGGGATATTGATATGGTCTTCCTGATCTTCAGGAGTCTACTGCCACAGGGTGGCCAGGCTACACATAGCCTACTTACACATAGCCTACACATTGCATAGTATGGCCAATGTCTGGTCCAAGATCACAGCGTTCTAGCTCCATGCTGGAGGGATATTGATATGGTCTTCCTGATCTCAGGAGACAGCAGGCGAGGTTGGATACTGGATGATCTGCTGTTGGGGGTTTCTTGTTTAGTGGGGGGAGATGCCCGTGCTCCAGAGCAGTACTAAAGCTGATCCATTCAGTGCCAAACTAAAATAATTATGCAGCACATTCATTCATTAAACATGTCATTTAAATACATGAGTTGTCCTGACAGAAATGTCTTTCTTGCCACAGTGTCTACTCCTGTAAATGCAAAAGTATTAAATTATTATGCCTTTCCTCTATGTCCATAAATTAGAGGTGATACATTCAGCAGATGAGGGCATTGCTTTCCAGTGTGTGTATACTAGGGTGTATCCACGTTGACACTTGCAAAAACTTCCAATTGCTCATCTCCTAAATTGAAGGGTTTTTCAAGCCAGCCAAGTGTCATCTTTCATTTTGGTGATCACAGATTATGCCTTTTCATGACACCTACTTCAGAGGGCACTGTGCCACCCAGGGGAATGCACTGTGATGTCTTCATTATCGGAGGTGCCATCGGATTATTTGAAAAGTTAATGAGGTGGCAGCAAAATTCATTGCCACATGAATTAATATATGCCAAGTCACATCACAAACTGTTTGATCATCACATGCACTTGCCCTCATTTTCCATCCATTGTTGCATTTCAATTAGCAGACATTCTGATGTGCAGCAATGCTGTCTAGTGACTATTAACAAATGGATAACATCAACCAAAAACAAAACATGTATTTGAATTCCGTAAGTGATGTCAGCTCGTCAGCTGGTCCAAGGTCCCGGCAGGTGCGTGGACTCCTGGAGACTTCTTCACCGAAGTCGGGTTGCGACAGGTTTACAGTCAGGTTGACATGGACATGCACAGATCTCCACTTGGGTCCAGCAGCAAGGGAGACAGTAGAGGAACAGTTTGAAGAAACGTGTCCTCAAAACAGCTGTTGAAAATAAACCAGCTTGGTTTATTCTGTGAATGGTGGCAGGCTAACTCTGTCTCGTGATCAGGCAAGATGCGGGTTGGGAAATGCAGAAGTCTGTCAGGGTTTCAGTGGTGCATCTGGTAGGGGTAAGACTGCGCCTTTCCCACCAGCGCCGTCCGGGTTCAGTGGTGCATCTGGTAGGGGTAAGACTTCCATGGATTTTTATGGTCAAAATTCCTTTTATCCCAATTGGTAGATGGCTTTAGGGCACCCATACAATAGATTGGCTCATTTCCTTGGAACCATCAATGAAAAACAGATCAGCCATTTACAATCACCTCAGCGTGCGTGCGTGCGTGTGTGTTAAATTTGGGTCTCCGCTCTCCTTCTCAAAAGAGGGGGGGGTGTTCCCGCCCAACCCGGTGCCTGATCGATCAAGCAGTCTGTGTACAGTCAGAATCTTCACATAGTACCCTAGATATAGGCTGCTTAATATAGCCTACCCATAAAAATACATAGCCTAATGTTTGTATATAGCTACGTAGGCTAAAAAAGGCCTACGTTTAAAGGTACGCCTATGTTTTACAACAGAAATGTATTACAGCTGCAAGTGCGATAGGTGGTTGATAGAGGTGTATCCGAAGACGAATACTGAATAATGCGTTGGAACAGATTATCTACCCGAAGTTGCTTGTTAATATTCAGATTCGGGGAAAAAAAAAAAAAGAGAGAGACTAATTTGGCACAGCTAGCTTATCTGCCAGATTTTATTCATTGAGATAGCCACTACAGGAGTGATTAAAAACAAATGCCCTATCAAAATCAGCATTATAAAATCAAACTGTCACTTAATGTTTATAAAAGATATATTGCTAACGCATTACTCTAGATCAGGAAGGTCTCCTGTATGCTATTGATAGACTAGTGTATGTTACGTTAACGTGACAAGTCCACAGTGTGGATTCATTGCAAGTTGAATATTAAACAATTTGGGTAGGAACAAGGATTCACAGAATCCGTGATATAGGCTAAATATTAATTTTAATTAAGTTACCACAGTGCGATTGTTGCGAATATGTACCTGCATGCGAATCCACTGTAGGTTACGTAGGTAGTATATAAATAATAATCAGTATCAAAATTATCGTTACCATGTAATTTGGAATTCTACTTAACAGTTAAAATTACAATTACAGGTGGTTACATTTATTAGATGGTTAAATATTATAAATTTGATTATTCATCAAATGTTACTAATATTAACAACCATATACGTATATCTGAAGGCATTGGGTTAGATCATGTTTGCTTCAACTAACATTCAAAGAACATCACACAGACAACTGGGTGTAAATAAATCACGTTTACTTAACATGTTATCAAAAATAGCTAAACACATCAAACTATCTAAACTAATTCTGGAAATAACAAAATTGTAAAATATGGGGAATCAGAGAGAGAAGAGAGAGTGTGTGTGTGTCCTGTAAGGCAGGGGTTCTCAATCCTGGTCCTGGGGGACCCCTGTGTATGCTGGTTTTCGTTGCAACCGCAGTTGCAATCCCAGAATTTTAACAAGCTGTTAATTTTTCTTAATTAGGTGCTTTTCATGTTTGGAGGAATTATTCGCCCACTTAAGACACATTATGTCAGAAATAGCTATGCATGCCATGTAGAACAAACTCCCCATGTTCACATTGTGCTTATTGTGCTATATTGCAACAATTACATAAGAAAAGGTTACAAAATAATGTATTTTCACTCAAATGAAAGAGTGAAGTGAATCAATAGGCTCCTAATTAGGTTGTTGAACACGTGTTTAACTCAATTTTTTCTTTAAGCTTAAGACAATGCAGGTTTGGCTCGTTATCATTTGCTTTGTGTTTGAATTCTTCATTATCTACGAAATGGTTAATTTTAGTGGCCATGTGTCCACACTTTCACCAATTAGGAGCCTATTGATTCAAATCAGTCTTTAAATGGATCTGTTAAATAATTTTCTTATCTTTTTTAAATAATATAGCACAATGTGAACATGGGGTGTTTATTCTACATGGCATCCATAGCTATTTCTGATATAATGTGGCTTAAGAGGGTGAATAATTCCTCCAAACATGACAAGCACCTAATTAAGAAAAATTAACAGCTTGTTAAAATTCTGGGATTGCAACTGCGGTTGCAACGAAAGCCAGCATACACAGGGGTCCCCCAGGACCAGGATTGAGAACCCCTGCTGTAAGGGACACGTGGAGAGAGGGAGAGAGCGAGAACAAATGGTTAAGTGTAGGCCTAGATATGACTCCTAGAGCTAGCAGCGGAATAACCAGGAATTGTTAAGAGATTAAAGAAGATTTTGTCGGGTTCAGATACGCTATGGGACGCTATGTGCTTTTTCCAATTTGCTGAGTCTGGCTAGCGAATATGGCTAGGCAATGTGCGATTAGGTTCTAAACTAGGTTAAACGGCATGCAGGAACGAGGTGGTTAATAAAGAGAGAGAGAGAGACATATAGATAGCGCTTGCGCGTAGCCTCTAGTACTGAGCCTTAGGCTCGCAACAATTACTAACATATAACACAATAAATGAGTTATGAACTGCAGTCATGCATATAAAGTATATAACTACAATTACAAAAACTAAACATATGCCCAAAATGTTATACAGCCTTAAAGGGATAGTTTGGAATTATGGACATAATGTCTCAATTACGACTTACCCATGATGTAGTTGATTGATGGAAACCATTTTCAGCAAATTCCATGCCGTCCCTTCTTTTGGACATACACACGTTGCTAATGCTAGCGCAACTCTAAGGTAACCGGTAGCATCCACTACCAAACGCACTTAAACACTCCACAGTGCACCCAAAGCAAATTGCAATAGAAATTAATTTTAGACTAGAAAATATGACATTTCCTAGATGTAACACCATTTCCGGTCAAAGCCCCGCCCATTTCTGTTTTTTTTATCCGAATACAGATACAGATAGTGGCATCGCTGCACACCCCTAGTGGTCGATGTGGAAATGCTGGACATTGCCGAACTGTAAGAGCCTAAGATGAACTCTTGAGGGTTAGCCTAATAAGAAAAAGACTTGTAGCACCAGACAGGATATTTGATTCCATATCGCAGATTTTGTAGGAAACTAATTTGCTACTAAACTTTTTTTGTTTAGTAGTTTGTGGAAGTATGCATTTGTCTACTAAACTGAAATTAGGCTATTTATAGGCTACAACTTTTTAATAATATAGGCTATTATTGTTCCTACCTCGGAACATGATTTTTTTTGCATGTAGAGAGAGACATATAGATAGTGCATGCGTTTTATGCATTTATTGTCTGTGAGGGTGGCAAGATGAAGGTTGTGGTGGAATTTTGGAGGTTTAAGCTGTAAATAATTTCAGAGAAACATGTAATAGGGACGTCGACAACTACCACTAGGGGGCCACCCTGGATAAGATATTTATAACAGGCTTGTCAAATTTTTTGTCATTTTACCCCGTAAAAACCCTAGTTTCTAATTAACCTACAGTTCACTGATTTCATTTCCACGTTGAAAATCTGTTTAAAAATTTGAATGAGCAAAACCCATCGACCATTACAATTTATGATAGGCCTATTCCACAGAATAAGCTATCTTTCTAGGTAGCTCATTAGTAAACTTCCTGTTTACAAATCCAGATCTTGGGCTGCATTCATAGACTGTATAAAAATATGGACAAAGTCACTGTGACGTCACCCATTGCCTTCCCACGGCCTCGTAAAAACCGATTTAAGTATCCGGAAGACTTTTTCGCCACCCATTTGTACAAGCCAGAGATTTATAATCTCAGTGGAGCTGAAGTGACGTTGTCGGGAGCAGGGTCAACCGGATCTAGTCTTCATGGTCCAGGCACAGTATGGGTGGATTCCAATTGCTTATTTTATCCGTCCCTCTTCACCTCGGTCCTCGCCTGACCAGGAGGATTCTTCAGAAAGGAAGTCTTTGCGGAAGCCTTTTTTCTGAACGCGTGACGTGTATAAATTATCCACCACTCTCCACATCTGCCACGTCGCTGGCACACCCCATACACAAGTGCAATTTTACAGTTCCTTTCCATTTATTAAAAAGTTCTACTCATTCTTATATATATATATATAACTAATAAAAACACTTTATTCATGAAAAGAAGCTAAAAATCATTATAGTTAAGCACGTGAGCATAGTATGACGATGGTGCTTTATTGAGCTAGGACGTTCCATTTGCCTCGTTTCCTCCACCCTCGTTTCTGGGCAGAGCTAAGGAGCGAGGAAAGGATGCAAGGAGTAAAAATAAGTGATTGGAATGAACCCTATGATTGACAGTTTGGCGTGGAGAAGCCCATGATCTGACAAAACCCACCATTTTGCAAAATTAACTTTCGGTAAACTTCCTTAAGTTGCTAAATTTTTATAATATTACATCAAATTTTCATCCTTGATTTTACCGTGTGATTTATTTGCATTGAATGTGTGGTATTCGTCACATAATTAACGTTCATTCAGTTATCTTCAATTTATATTCAGCTAACATCAGCTCATTTGATTAGCTAGATAGCACACCAGCTGAGCTCAGTAGCCAAGCTTGATGCACCACACACGGACGAACATTATGGAAGACCAAATGTGACAAAATTCAATCAATAAATAAGCAATGAAATATATAATGAAATAAATAAATAAGGCCCTGTGATGGATTGGCGGCCTGTCCAGGGTGTATTCCTGCCTCGCCTGATGCATGCTGGGATAGGCTCCAGCACCCCCCGTGACCCTGACCAGGAATAAGCGGGTTAATGGATAATGGATGGATGGATAAATGGATAAATAAATAAGCAATGAATTAAATAAATACGCAATGAAATAAATAAATAGGGCTATCTATTTATTATTTTACGTCTCTTATTTATTTCATGACGTATTTATTTCACAGCGTATTTATTTCAAGGCATATTTATTTCAAGTCCTATTTCATGGCGTTTTTATTTCAAAACGACTCGGCCTGTCAGTCAACATGAAATGGGCAGGGTCAGCTATGATCATTGGTTGCTCAGTCCATAGATATAAAACACTAGATACCACTCAGAGTTCACTGCAAAGGTTGCTCTTCTGTTCTTTTATAATATTTGACAAAGCCCAGTTGAGCACCTTTCCGCTCGTATTTCAAATTCAAGCACAGCCACACCACATCTCCGTTTCCTAAACTGAGCAAACTCTGATGCACACAAAGTATAGTTCCCATTAATCACAAGTCATCCATTCTGAAAATATTTATTTATTGAATATATTTATTGCACATCTTTAATCCACATCAATAAATTAGGCCAATCCCATTGCTGCAATGTTCAATGAATGTATACACTAGACAGATCACTAAGACACTTGCAGCCAGCTGCAGGAAGACCACAGTTTTACCAGAGGTGTTGCATAATAAAACAGGGTAAACCCTCTACCAGGGTGACATTATGGCCAACAAACGGTTACGGCTGTAACCATGTTCTATGAGTTCCGGATGACCATTAGGGTAATTGGATGGCCTTCTGGGCCAGATGCATCAAGACTCTTATACCAGAACCTGTTCCAACATCTCGGCAGTGTGTGTGAGTGCCATGCTGTACAATTGTGTGCATATCAGCCAATCGTCTAGGTATGGTATGATTCTCAGCCCCCTTAGCCTGAGCGGAGATATAACCACGCTCATGCAGCGAGTAAGTACACGTGGGGCTACAGACAAACCGAACGGGAGGACATTGAACTGGTATGCCCGACCTCGGAATGCAAATCGTAGGAACGATGATGCTCCACCCCGACAGGGATGTGGAAGTATGCATCTTTTAAATCCACAGCCGCGAACCAATCCTTTTGTTAGGTGTCGGTGGGGCAAGGACCCAAACACAGGCAGGAGTATGAAAAAAAACCAAAGTTTAATAAGGGGCAAGGCAGCAATCCGTGGTGAGACAGGCTGGGTCAAAAACCGGGGAGACAGGGCAACGGTACAAAGCACAGTCCAAAGAATGGTCAAAGAACAGGCAGGGGTCGTAACCAGGAAGGCACAGCGAAGGCACAAAAACAGTATCCAAAAATCAGAGTCGCGAGAACACAGGCAGAGGTCAAAAACCGGGGAGGCAGAGGAGGAACAAAAAGAAAACAAAACAGACTGAAAACAGAAATAAAACAACCACGGGTAACGGACAAGGGGTACAAAAAATCTCAGAATCAAAAATCTAGTGAGGAACTCGCGAGGAAACACTGAAATGACAAGGTATATATACACACAGAGGGAGACAGACATAATGGGAATCAGGTGTGTAGAAGCAGGGAGGGGAGATTGCTCACAGGTGAGAACAGTGAGGGTTAACAGGGACCAATAAAACAATTACAGGGGAAACGTAAGACATGGACTGGAATACACATAGACACAATGATAACAAACGGCCTGGAGTTAGCAGGTAAACAAGTGCACAGCTCAGAGGGGAGGCACACAAAGGTGGACACGTGCAGAGAATGCGAAATCACAGATGGATACAGGGATAGAATAACGAGGAGGTAAATGACAGCTGCAGATAGAAACTCAAGATGAATTAGTAATTAGTAATGTTAGTAGTGAACTCTAAAACCCTAATGTTAGTAGGTTAGCTGGTTAGTATTATATACATGTTAGTTTGTTAGCAGGTTAGTATTAAATCTAATCTAACAGCTAGTATGATTAGTACATTAGTATTATATACAAATATAAATAAAGCCAGAAGGAAGAAAACGAGATATACGAAATACAGAGGAAACCCGAATGTTCCCAAAATCACCCGAATAGTGCAATGACAAAGACAGGGAGTGGAATCTCAGAAAACATGGAACGCAGACTGACAATCGCGAGGGAAAAGAAATCAGGAAAATAATAACAAATAAAGAATAAACAGACAGAATTACAGGATCCTAACACCTTTCTGTATGTACGGCGTGTATAACGTTCAACGTCCGGAAAGTATCGTTTTAGATACATATTTAGGCCTCTCAGATCCAGTACCATTCGTGAGAGCCTTCCCATTCACCAGCTGGTGTCGGCGGCCTGACCGCCAGATGGACCTACAGGGTTATGTCGCGAGTCCGGTCCCAGTGTACAGGCGGACAGATGACAAAAAGCTCCCCTGCCATACACAGGTTGTGCATCCCTGCCCCAAAGGGCATTGTATGGTTACACTGCCAGTCAATCACATGTTGGACCCCAAAGAGCATTATCAGACCTGAAATGGCATCCTCTGAACGGCTAAATAGCCAACCAATTACCACATCAGACCCAAAATGGCACCCCCTGAATGGCTACATTGTTAGACAGTCACCATGCTGGACCATAAATAAAGGCCATCATCTTAATAGCTAGCTGCCAGCTAATCACCAAGCGGGATCCTAGTGCAACCATGCAGTTCAGACGCTCTCTTCTGCCTAAAGAAGATTACATCAGAGATGTGTTGCAGAATAACACACTGAGTGAAAGTGGCTATAGTCATTGTTGTCCTCATTCCTGCACCAGGTTCTAATATAAAATATTCTTTCTTTTGGAAATCCCTCCTGAATTGACATTACAGCAATGCGACAGGGTGAATGTGGTGAAAATCTACAGTCTGGATTTGCTCTTGAGAGGGCGAAAAACCACAAAACATCTCCCGCCAACTTGTTACCGATTGCCGAATTAGCTAGCTGTCTGCAAAGGAGAAAAGTGGATAAAAATTCCCTCTCTGCTCCACAAATGGCAACAAAAGTATAACTTTAAGAGCAAACACTGCTGTACATCTGTGAGTGTCTATGGAATGTCTAATTTTAGTGAAGGTTGGTCCTGGAAACTATAGACTAACATCTAATGGGCTACACAAAGGACTTTCTGCATTCTGTAAAATGGCCAGCCTTCCAGCAGTCAGCCCTTCACAGTAGTATTTTTGGAATTTGCTTGTTGACAGAAGTGACTAAAATTAATGTATAATATGGTGTCACCTTAATGGCAAAAGAGAGCAGTTAATTTGAGAGCATAATTCCCCTTGCTCGCTTACGGATTTGCTCTTCTAGCACTCGAAATTCGGTATGCATACTCAAATTTGCCCTGCTTGCTTACAGATCTTTTCTGCCACACACAAAACTACGTCATCTTGTTTACTGATTGTTTTCCACTGCAAAATTACTGCCAAAAGTCCAGCCAATAAAAATGAGCCACAAATGCACTTGAATCTAACTGGCCATCTTTTTTGGGTCATTTTTTCCCTTTTTTCATATACCATATGCAGAAAAACACATAATTGTGCCAACTTGAATCACATGTTGGTTAAAATCTTGCTCCCGATATGGTCATAGTGTATGTAGGCTATTTGCATGTTTCTTTGAAATCGTTAGTGACCAGGACGATTGTGAAAAGGCAAACCTAACTTAGGTGGCTAAGTTTAGCTGTCATGGGTTTTGGCAGTCCTTTTTTCCTCTCTGGTCGTTCGCCGACGGAGCAGCGCAAAGGCGCTCTCGGCTTACCTTTTCATTCCGTTCCAGGTTTTCGCTCTTACTTTTACTCAGCTGTCTCACCTGTGCTGAGTTACCTGCTGGCTATTTAAGCTTCGTGCTTCGTGCTTCCAGCGCTTCTGTATTGCATTACATTTGATACAAAGCCGGTAAGGTATAGGTTGTAGGTGCTTTCGGAGACCACTTTGCCCCGTCACATTGCTTTGGAGTAACGCGGGACTTGCCGATTGTGCATTAAAGTTCTTTAGGATATTCCTTCTCTTCTGCATTTTCTGTCTTTCGTTGTGGTTTTCTTTTATAAGTTCCGCTAAGGCAGTTTTGCTTTTACCTTTTGTTTTTCTTTCTACCTCTCTCCACCTGCTTTCTGTTTAGAGAGCGAGAGGTCTTCTCTGTTCTTTATCTTTGTATTTACTCGAGCCTATGAGTTTTTCGCCCAGTATCCGGGTTGCTTTCTGTTATCTTTTATTTTCGTTCACCTCCCCTTAGTTTCCTCTCTTATTGTGAGAGCGTGAGGTGAATCCTTCCCTTTCTATTTCTCGTGCTACGAGTTAGTTCGCCCGACTTATTGCGGGTTTTTCTTAGCTCTTATAGCTTTTCTTTCTCCTCTTTTCCAGCCTCCCTTCTAGTTGCTCTCTTGTATTGAGGGAGGGAGAGAGTGGGAGCCTGTTTAAGTTTCTCCTATTTTTCCCTGTCCTTTTTACGGAGTCTATTCCATTCTAGTGGTCACCGCTTGCGGAAACTTTCAGATTCCTTTTGTCGCATCTGGTCCTCCGAACCCAACCCACCCCTCACAGTTAGCTAGTTACCACACAAATTATTCTTTAGGTTTCTGGCTAATAATATGAATTTAGTAGCCTATTTGCATATTCATGTTAGTTACTTCCTAGCTAGCTAGGGGAACAAACATTTCCAGCAGCTAGCTTGTATTTGAGATGTTGTTTATTCAATCAAAGATTTGTCTAGCCTGTCTATTTAACGTCACATAATTGGCCATTGGTGATTTCAGAAGATATAGTTAGTTTGGGTAAATGTATGATCGGTCATTATGGATGCCCATGGAGCCATCTCAATAAGTTTTCTAACTATTCTCTATATTTTGCCCAGCTAGTTACTTCTTACCAAGAAAATTTGATTAGTCAAACAAGATGGCCAGTTAGATTTGGTCTAATTTCCGTCTAATTCTTATTGGATGGACTTTTGGCAGTAATGTTGCAGCTGATAAAACATCCGTAAGCCATGGGACATAGTTTTGAGTCACAGAAGAGAAAATCCATAAATGAGCAGGGGAAATTCTGCTCTCAAATAAATTTCTTACGTGCTTGAACTTTTGCCGTTAAAGTGACGCCATAACGTAGCCCATTGTGTGTCAATATTAGATGGGGTGCATCCACACACTGTTCACTGGTGTCTTAGCAGGACTGGTGGAGCCAGGGGTGGAACTGCAGCTGTTCCAGGTTGGTCCGGTCTTCTGCTCGGGGCCTCAAACAACAACGAACAAAGTCCTTGAACCCTATTAGAGAGAAACACAGAAAAATGTGACTGGATGAAGACAAAGAGGGAATGTCCAAATTCAGCTCTTCCCTCTCCTTGCTGGCTTCCCACCTGCTGACATGTCCCCATGGAACTTCACTTGTCGCATTTTCTTGCTGGTGAAAGTTTCAAAAGGAAGTCTGCCGCAAACAATGTTGTACAGCGTAACACCCACTGACCACACAGTCCCAGGGCCTGCCAGGAATTTCTTTCTTTGAAACCACTCCGGTGGCAGGTAGCAGGGTGTCCCTGATGGACAGACAAGAGTAAAATTAGACACCAGGTGGTATGGCAGTTAAGTCCTGTTAAGATTTGAACAGTTTATACTGAGAAAGACAACAAAGCATTAATGCTACATTTCACATACAATTTAACCAAAGTGTTCAGATAAACAGGAGGCCATTTTTCAAAATTCATCAGTCATTTGCTTACTCCAGAGCTTTCAAACACCTATTAGATGCAACTGTTCTCTCTCACTGACCTGCAAATTCTGTGTATGGGGTGTGCTTCAGTGGATCCCCACACCCGAAATCAATAAGTTTAATCTCTTGCGTTTCTGGCTGGATAAGGATGTTCTCAGGTTTCACGTCACGGTGCACAACCCCACAGTCATGGCAATGCTGCAGTGCCCCCAGCAACTGCTGTGCTATATTACGCGCTTGGTCCTCGTTCAGGGCACCCCCCTGTTCTTGGCAGTACTCAAACAGGTCCTGGCAGGGGTTTGGTCGCTCCATTGCCATCACATATGATCCTGGTCTATCAAACCAGTCATGGAGCTTCAGAATATTTGGATTGGTTGAAGGGGTGTTCACCATCTTGAACAGTCCGACCTCTTTGGGCATTGGATCTTCCAATCCTGGCTGTTGGGACAAGTTGGCAGAAGTGGCATTTTGTTGAGAGCTCACATGTGCTTGGTATAATGGCCGAGCAACAAGCGGCCATCGCTGTGTCATAACATGCCAGGTCTAGGTGAGTGAACTGCTAGCAAAAGTACACTGTTTTTGATAACTTTTTTTGTCATTATTTGTGCGACTGTCCCTTTACATATACCTAGTTTTGACAAACTGTATCAGGCCTGCCTCCTTTTGCCAGACATAAATATATTTGCTGGGAATAAACACCCTTATTAGCTAAATCAGAATTATGTAACTCATGAAACAAGATCAGGTTGGGAGAACGAAAACCTCAACCATGTAATTGACGTTCTAGTCCTCCCTGCCTGAGATTCTGGTTCATGAGATAATTATGGAAGACTTTACCAGATTGAGTTCCTCCTCTTCACCTTTTCTCACATATTTGAGTGCGACCTGAGAAACACATGGTGTATGTTAGAAAGATGCAGTTGATTTCGAAAACACACAGTGCTTTGTCACACAAAAGATAAAGGGAAAATGCCTTAATGTGGAATTATAGGTTTACTATACAATTAAAAAGTGCATTAATAAGATATGACATATGAAACCCCAAGGCAGAAGAGAACAAGCAAAATAATTAAACAACTTGGGCAGACAAGGCAAAAGCAGATGAACAAAGGTCAATGTGTTGATACATAGTCGAGTTGAGGATGCCAAAGCTGATTCTAGGAAAAGAGTATTTGGAAATTAGTGTCTTACCGGCAATCCATCAGATAAGCGGGTCCCTGCATAGACGGACCCATATCCTCCTTGCCCAAGCAACTCTCCTTTTCTATAATATTTGCCGACACGTGCTAAAACATAGAGCAAGCAGATATTATTATAGAGCAGGCTGGCTTTACTATAGTGATTTCACTCTTGAGTTAGTATTACACATTAAACCATATCACTTGCAGTGTCATGTATTCTGTGCCATAATAAATAATGCTAAATAATTAGAAATACTTGTCTTCAAAACCAGTTTCCACTCAATCTCCAAACAAAAGCTGAACTATTAATTTTATACATCGGGGTCAAAATATATTCAGAAGCAAAATGCAACTTTTATGTTGTCGTTATTTCAGTGCATTCATTCTAACCGTCTTCAGACATATTTCAGTGTCTGAACACACATCATGAAATATTTGAATGACAAACATTTTGTGAAGTGATGACCTCTTGAAAAACAAATCTATAGGATACCTGAGTTTGAGAGTGAATATTAATGGGCATAAGCAATTCATATATTTTTCAATGGATAGTGATATTATATCTATGATGGATAAGTACAATAAATTGATCAGGTGTATGCTTCAAATTGCCTGTGAGAAAGCAATGCTGTTGTGCAGTAGTGCCAGATCTGCTATGTCCTAACCTTTCAAGATTTTCTTCACACGTTTGGCTTTCAAATTGGAGGATTTGTCCCCGTTGGTCTGGGGGCTGTCTTCCTCACACTTTCTCTTATTGGCTGGTTCCTCTGGTTCTATCACACAGGGCAGCATTGATCTCTTCTTCCCTAAATTTGTGCATATCTCATTAGTTTCCTCATCTCTCCTCTTTGTGGTGAAAAAGGACATACAGGGATAAGAATACTACTAGTTCTCTACTACAAGTTTTGAGCAGAAAAAGTAACAGCAACATAAATCATTATCATCAAAAGTGGTGTAACTTCCCTCAAAGGTTAATTAAGACAAAAAACGCTGCGCTACCAATAAAGGGGAGAACATTTGTAACGGATCAAGGAAATCTCTCAATTATTTAGGTAATTTCTGTCAAATATATTAGAGAATAATTATGTCAATATACAGTAGGTAAGGTTGTTAAAGCAACACAGGGGTAAAACAACTGTTGACATCTTATGTTACCAAAGAAAGGCAGCAGAAGTGGCCTGTTGTTTATAACCAATAGGTACGTTTTCTATTCAAAACAGTGTTTTGACCTACTTTAATATTTGATATATCAGCTTGAACCACCAGGTCAGTCTCAAAATATACATTTGCAGAATGTTGAATACACATCATTGTAGAGAGCCATCACATCCTGGTAAAACTGTAGCCAATGTTCTTGATTGAACAACGGTTGTAAATAGTCCTGGAGCATAACTATTTGGCAAAACCTGAGAATATTTTGCGGGATGTCATTACAATTGGCAAGTATGGAAATCATCACCATAAACACAGTGCTGCATCCTGCATTGTTAACAACATACTGATTTCAGGTCGGACTGAACACACCATGGAGACTACGCCAAAGAAATGAGATGAAAAACTTTCCAATTTGTTTATCACTAGAGGGCAGGCGAGAACGAGTAGGCTAGCCTAAAGGATTAATGGGAAATAAACTACACTAAACGTTCTGCGTAAGAAAGGCTACGTATGACCATGCGACACCAATCAGCCTTGCACTCAGTGCCTGTGTGCTCTCAAAATACCCTCGTGTATGAGGTAACTTGATTATTATATACTCATAGCCTACGACAGGGTTTTGCATTTCCATAGGTGATTTCACACTTCTAGGCATTCTTGGGTCCCATGCTTTCTGCTGCCCTCTATTAACAGCATATTGCGATTATTACATTTAATATTAAATGTGGGGACGCTCATTTTAAAAACGCTATGCAGCCTACATTTTCTTGACGACTTGATCTGAAGTCTGTCGCCGTTAATAGCTCATTCAAATATTTATTCGGCGAAATAACCCGATTAAATCAATAGGCTAGCCTAAGCCTCGCTTCTTCTCGTGGTTCATTTGGCTGTTAAGCTAACCTTGCCGAAGATCGTAGGGGTCGCAATAGCAGGGTCTTGAGCGGCAGAATCCCACGTTATCGCCATCGGTCTGGCTGCTTTCCTGCTCTGGTCCGCAAATCTCCAAGGCTAAATAGAATAAATTGTTCCATTAACTTTCTCAACTCCCATTAACCAATGAAATATTTAATATGCTTAAAATTCCATTTTGAATTTAAATCCGATGAAATTCAAATTAGAACTGATAACATTAGTAGGCCTACATAAGTTATCACGTATTTTATAACATGGATAATGGAATATTGTCTTCAATTCAATAAATACCCAAGGAATCATTAAAATATGTATGACCTTGTAATAAACCATTCTTACTTGATATCTTCCTCTTAGGCATTGTTCCTCTCAGTGAAAACAATCACGTGAATGACTGATAAGCAATAAATCGTCAAACGAGTAATCTCACTAAAGGGTATTGAGTTTGATTGTTTTCTCGTTATATGTATTCTTACAGAATTTTTGTTCTGTGACGTAGGCCTATTGAACACAGCCAATCAGCGAATGAACTACTTGGAATATTAACGGAATATGAAATAGCTCATCCTGTGCTCGAATGTTTTTTAATTACGCCACAGAGGGGAAATTCTGTAAGAGTATGCAATTATAATCTATTGATCCAGTAATGTTCAATCTCAACAAAAACACGTTTTCAACGTAAAAAATGGCAAGTTATTGACGCATAGCCTACAAAGCACTGTCTGTACGTCTTTAATTCCAACTTGCAAAAACTAGGCCTGCCTTTAATAGTATTGATATCAAAATGTGGCCAAGTTACAAGTAACAATATTGCCTATCATAGCACCGTCACAAAGTTGGTTTTATATTGGATATTAGATATTCAGTGAATATTCGTTTTTCAAATTTCAATAGCTAATGACAGAAGCATATAGGTGCATTTTATTTGACATATTTGTTATCAGTGTAAAACAAAGATACTTTTACAAGGTTTTTTTTTTTTTTTTTTTTTCATATTTCAGAAAAAAAAAAGTCAATGTTGAGCCTAGTTGAGCACTTGAATTTCAATAGTTCCAATGCCATTTGAATTAGAAGTGTCAAACCAAGTTTAATCTCTTTGGAGACATTATTGTTCAAATTTACAACCTATGATATTTCAACTTTTATTTTTGTAAATTTTAAACGAATTTGTCTTCAAAATAAAACGACTAAAATTTCAATAGCTTCTGTGACATGTGACCAAGATGCCTCAAACCAACGTTGCTGTTGTCGAAGACATTAATGCTCAAATTTACAACCAATGCTTTTTGCAATTTTCCATTTGTATATTTTAGAGGATTTTTTCTTCGAAATATAAACACTAAAATGTCAATAGTTTCTGTAACATGTGACCAAGACACCTCAAACCAAGTTGCCTGTTGTCAGAGACAATATAACTCAAATGTACAACTGATTATCTTTCAAGTGTTCCTTTTGTAAATTTTTTATACATTTTTCTTCAAATTAAAAATGCTAAGCTTCTCTGACATATGACTAAGATGCCTCAAACAAACTTTAATGTTGTCAAAGACATTATAGCTCAAATATACAGCTGATTATTTTTTTAATTTTCCGTTTGTAAATTGTAAATGAATTTTTCTTCAAATTAAAAATGCTAACATTTCAATAGCTTCTGTGACATGTGACTAAGATGCCTCAAACCAACTGTAATGTTGTCAAAGACATTATTTCTCCAATTTACAAGCAATGCTTTTTCCAGTTTTCCTTTTGTAAATTTTAAATCGATTTTTATTCAAAATAAAAGCACTAAAATTTCAATAGCTTCTGTGATATGTGACTAAGATCTCAAACCTCAAACCAATGTTACTCTTGTCGAAGACATTAATGCTCAAATTTACAACCAATGCTTTTTGCAATTTTCCCTTTGTATATTTTAGAGGATGTTTTTCTTCAAAATAAATACACTAAAATGTAAATAGTTTCTGTGTCATGTGACCAAGACACCTCAAAGCAAATTGACTGTTGTAGCTCAAATTTACAACTGATTATTTCTCAAATTTTCCTCTTATAAATTTTTATTAAATTCTTTTTCAAAATAAAACTACTAAAATGTTAATAGCTTCTGTGACATGTGACCAAGACAGCTCAAACCAAGTTGCCTGTTGTAAGAGACAGGACAGCTCAAATTTACAACATGATTCTTTATATTTTCCTTTTGTAAAATTTAAATTTATTTTTATTCACAATGAAAGCACTAAATTTCAATAGCTTCTGTGTCATGTGAAGAAGATGCCTCAAACAAACCTTGTTGTCATAGATATTATTGCTGAAATGTATGCCAGAGGACTTTGCATGTTCTCCCCGTGTCCGCGTGGGTTTCCTCCGGGTACTCCGGTTTCCTCCCACAGTCCAAAGACATGCAGGTTAGGCTAATTGGAGACTCAAAATTGCCCATAGGTATGAGTATGAGTGTGTGAGTGAATGGTGTGTGTGCCCTGTGATGGATTGGTGGCCTGTCCAGGGTGTATTCCTGCCTCTCGCCCGATGCATGCTGGGATAGGCTCCAGCACCCCCCGTGACCCTGACCAGGAATAAGCGGGCTAATGGATAATGGATGGATGGATGGATGGATGGATGTATGCCCGATGATCTTTTCCAATTTTCCTTTTGAAGATTTTCTAGGAATTTTTTTTCAAAATCAAAAAATTTCAATAGCTTCTGTGGCATGGTACCAAGTTGCCTCAAACAAACTTTGCCATCATAGACATTATTGCTCAAAATTACGACTGATCATTTTTACAGGAAAATGTGAAAAAGTAATGTAAATGTCAAGAGCTTCTTGTAACCTGAGGCCTGAGACCAATGTCACTATCATACAACTTCGTTAAAATTGCTATTTTTTTCCCATACTGTTCCAGTGTAATTTACAGCTAAATCTAGTCCCACGCCACAATTCCCATAGAGATCCATTCAAATGCAGAGACGTTATAGTATTGCTTGTAAGAGTGCCAGAAAATAAGATATCAAGAGTCTTTTCATGTTGTTGGGTCACAGACATCAGGATGTCATGGCATGCAAAGGATATGCGACCAAATATTAAAAATGATAACTTTATTCTATACATAAATGCAAGGGTGCCAATAATTGTGGCACACATGCTTTTGATAAAAATAATTATTTCTTGATGAGATTTTTTTTTCTCATAATAAATTTACTTAAATTAAAGGTTGGATCTTTCTATTTCATTCAGTGTGAGATTAAGCTAATTCACCAAACAGTGAATTTTGTATAACACCTTTTACTCATCTTTACCAGGGGTGCCAATAATAGTAGAGGGCACTGTATATCTATTAATAAATATCATGTTATTACCTTAACAAGCTATTGAAGTGTGACTGTTTTATTTATTATCACTTAATACATTTTCGTAAGTACAGAAAAAAATTGCAATTTTAACGAAGTTGAGGGACGTTGCATGATAAGGGATGTTGCATTGGTCTCAGGCCTCAGGTTACAAGAAGCTCTTGACATTTACATTACTTTTTCACATTTTCCTGTAAAAATTACAAAGGAAAATCGGAAAAATCATCAGTCGTAAATTTGAGCAATCATGTCTATGATGTCTATGAAGTTTGTTTGAGGCAACTTGGTACCATGCCACAGAAGCTATTGAAATTTTATTGTTTTGATTTTGAAAAAAAATTCCTAGAAAATGTTCAAAGGGAAAATTGGAAAAGATCATACATTTGAGCAATAATACCTATGTAGTGTCGTTAGGTACATTAAGAATTTGGCAGTGAAGACAGATAGTTAAAATGTTTTAAGTCATTGCATGGAGGCACCAATGAATGTGCAGAATATACACTACTCACAAAAAGTTAGGGATATTCGGCTTTCGGGTGAAATTTCAGGATGAACCTAAAATGCACTATAACCTTTACAGGTGAAATTAATTTGACCTTCTCTAAACTTTTGAATGCACATGTCCAACTATTCAATGTTTCAGTACTTTTTGCACAACTTGCTGTTCTCTAACAAGGAGCTGAACGGCAAAATTCACAACAGGTGTTTGATCCATGAATCGACCAATACATTTCCTGGTTCAATTAGAATTGGTATTTAAACAGTCCTCTTCATCATGCTGTTCACATTTTGACATCATGAGACCAAGACGACACCTAACAATTGATCAACAGTACCTCGCCATTGCGAGGCTTCAAACAGGATGTTCTCAGAGGGAAGTGGCCACTGAGCTTAGAGTGTCACAGAGTGTCATCAGCAGGTTGCAACAGAGATACAGAGAGACTGGAAGAGTCACAGAAAGGCATAGAAGTGGACGTCCTTTGGCCACATCCCACACTGATGACCGCTTCATTGTGAACAGTGCCCTGCGGAACCGGATGATGAATGCCACTCAACTCCAGGCACATTTAAGGGAGGTGAGAGGCACCCAAGTGTCACGTCAGACCATTCGAAACCGTTTACATCAGCGTGGTCTGAGTGCTAGACGACCTGTAAGGGTACCTGACCACACCACCAGGCACAGGCGTCATCGTCTTGCATGGGCCAGGGAGCATTTACGCCGGACGAGGGACCAGTGGGCCTCAGTGCTGTTCTCTGATGAAAGTCGATTCACGTTGAGCAGAAATGATGGCCGCCAACGATGTTGGAGACGTCAAGGAGAGCGCTATGCATCAGCCACTGTTGTCACCAGACGACCCTTTGGTGGTGGCGGTGTTACAGTGTGGGCAGGTGTGTCTAGTCAATACAGAACTGCCCTACACTTTGTGAATGGTACAGTGACAAGCCCATACTACCTGAATAACATCATTAATCCAGTCATTGTGCCCCTGCATGAACAACACAGGCCTAATTTCATCTTCATGGACGACAATGCTCCAGCTCATCGAGGTCGCATCATTAGGGAAAGGCTGCTGGAGACTGGGGTACCTCAAATGGAGTGGCCTGCACTTTCTCCAGACCTGAATCCCATAGAAAACCTATGGGATCAGCTGACTCACCGTGTAGAGGCTCGTAACTCTGTACCCCAGAACCTCAATGACCTGAGGGCCGCCCTTCAAGAAGAGTGGGATGCCATGCCTCAGCAGACAATAAGTCGACTTGTGAACAGCATGAGACGTCGTTGTCAAGCTGTAATTGATGCTCAAGGGCACATGACAAGTTATTGAGACATTGACATTTTTGTTGTGGTATACCCACCACTGTTGTTGGCTTTTGTTTCAATAAATTGTTTGAGATGAGGAAATCACCATTGCATGCTTCTACTTAAATGCCCTACTTTCATGATACGTATAATATCACTGTAGCGTGAACTTACATTTTCCATAAATTTCACCCGAAAGCCAAATATCCCTAACTTTTTGTGAGTAGTGTATATATTTATATATGGCTTCACACTAGGTGCAAAAGTATAATTAATCAGTCTCATAAAATTAATGATTAAATCATGACGATTTCAATGTTAAATATTAAAATAATAATCAATAACTTAATCTGAAGGCGTAAGTTCTTTTGGAGGATAGGCTCAAATGTTTATCTAAACAACAATCAGACCGACGACCAGGTTTGATAAAATACAGTTTATTAGACAACAAACACATCTAAACTAACATCCTAAAAACAGTGAATGATATGGAAAGTGAAATGAAGTGTAGACAAAGAATGAGGCATATAAGTTCACAGTTCTATTTCTGTATGTGCACCAGACACGTGGTGTTCAGACATCACAAGACCGTACCTCGAGGGGGAAATACAAATCTAGCTTTAGCATGAAGCTAACGTGGCCTGAAACCTGGCGTGTACTGAGGCTATAGAAATTTAGCTACGTCAAGCTAAATCCCAGGCCCCTATTTGTTTCTAATGGGTTAGGTGTTAGTAGAAAGATTGCATGCACCGATCTCGATTTAAAAGGGAGGCGGATTGTAAATTAGTTTTAGAGTAAGTTAGAGTATGCTCTGTAACTTTAGCTTATGCGAGGCTTATTGGCTGTCGATAGCCTGCAAGCCATGTGTTGAGTTACAAGTTAACGTTACTCTAAATAAACACAATGGATACAATTAAATATGTAATTACATTGACAATAAACATTACACAAAAGTTCTCCTAACTATTGCCTTGGATGTTCATGTCAGTCTTACTTTACTAAAGTTGCTACAGGCGAGTCCATGGCTCTGATGATGTCCGGAAAGTTCTTTCCTTTGGCAGCATCTGGACCTATGGTCTGGACTGGACTTTCTCTCGGTTTCCTTGCGGGTAGAGCAGCTTGCTTGCTTCTAGGTCCTTTGGTGAGTCGTTGCTGGAAACTTGCCGTTGGAGTCCTTCTGTCAGTTCAACAAGTGGTTTCTTTGGGTTCCTTTGCGGTTTGTGGTAACGTAGGCTACACACGTTTCTCTGGATGTCGCTTTAAGGCTACGTCTTATGACGGTAGCTCAGTGTAGCTAGCCGTGTTAGTGGCTTTCGCGAACACGCTAACTGAGAGCTGGGTGAAAGAGCGGTCTTTGTGGCCGCATAACCCGAGGGAGGGAGCAGTTCTCCCCGCGTGTTCCTTCCCAGCCGGGAAGATGGACAGGAGACGAT
The DNA here is from genome assembly GCA_029718625.1 of Synaphobranchus kaupii. Lineage (NCBI taxonomy): Eukaryota > Metazoa > Chordata > Actinopteri > Anguilliformes > Synaphobranchidae > Synaphobranchus > Synaphobranchus kaupii. The sequence continues at coordinate 50,423,485 of CM056377.1, forward strand.
TCTTCCGACAAGTGAAAATGGTAAGAGGGGAGTGGGAACAGTTTGCTCAAAGTTTTATAGAACCGGGGACTCAGTCCTGATTGGTCAAGGATCACATGACTGCCCAGGATCACATGACTGTCACATGCCGGTATATGTAGTCTTTTGAAATGCAGTCCAGGGTCACATAAATGCGGGGTGATTCCCACTAGACATGCACTACATTCCCCCCTTGGTTCTGAGGGTGATGAATGGCATCTTTGTCCTTGGAAGCACTGGTTAGGGAGTTCAAGGGAATCAACAGTTCATGAGAAAACACATTCAGTTAGACAGTTCATCGTTGGACTGACAGCATCCAGGCAATTGAATGTATAACTGACTAACACATATCATACATCACAAAAACTGTATATGTGTATTTTTTAGAATACTGGTACACAATAGTGTGACAAAGGGGGTCAAATTTCAAATTCCTTCAAAAGAGCTGACAAGCACTTTATTGGGTTCATGGATATACATAGTATGAACTAAAATATAAGAAAAGATAGCATATTGACAGCAAGTTTCTGAAAATGGTATTAGAATACACAAATGCATTTTGTGTAACGGTTGTCGCGTGGTGTCCACCAGTAACCTGGTTGGCACAGTAAGTGCACATATGTCTTATTCCTTCCTATGTTTATGAATACCACATGGAACAATAACATTGCAAACCCTGTTTCCACTTCATTCACCTGATCATGTGGTAGAATACTGCATCCATCTGAGTGGACACTGCGACGTGCGTTACGTAAGAAAATATAAACGGTCGTTGCGTTTTTGACACCACGATGTTTTTGGTATATTTAATTTGAATATCAGAAAAAATAATTAACTCGCCCCAAAATTACTGCTACCATAGGATACCCAATTAAGGGTTTGTGTAAAGCAGTAGGGGTTTGGAGCCTCCGTGGTTAGCTTCCGGAGGTGCTGATCCCGATAACGGTCGTTGTGGCAATTGACACCAAGCACAACGACCGTTACCAGATCTTTGCTAGGCAGAATATGAGACATGTTACTGTATTTTCTTCTGGTATTCATGAATATTGTTCCCTAAAACATTATCAAAACGTATATGTATGAGGGGCCATATGAAGTTTATTTCTGAATTAAATATTCATGACTAAATGTGGCACAGTTTTCTATGTCACATTTTTGGTGTCCAATATGGTGGTAAAACGATGACATTTTGTTTGTCGTGAAAAAAAGTTTTTGACTTTCAGTCTTTATTTATATCTGTTATTTATAAGGTTTCACATGATGGGTAGGTTTTTGTTAAGAACAGTGTATAAATTGAATAATCTGAATAATAATCTTGTCCCTCAAAATCTCTCCAGTATTGAAAAAATACACTGGACTGCACTGGAATAAACTACTACACACAAATAAAATGAGAACTCAGAGGTGAGGGACCCGGTCCCTGCTAAAGGAAGTTTGCGTTAGTTAATTGTGTGTGAAGGTTAGTACATGCAGTAGAAATCTGGATGAGTTAGGGATGAGCCTGAAGAGCTTCAGCGCCACATCCAAGATTGATATGTGTTTTCTCTGTTGCGAGTCTCTGGAAGGCATCCAGCAGATGATAAGAGTAAGACTTGTCCTAGGTCTGCGCTGAGTGTGATAGAGAACATTAGTGTTGGTCTTAACATATGGTACTGGCAGTGTTATACCAAATGTACTCGCAAAGTTTGCACTGTCGTTGTGGATGCTAAACACAGGTCTTCTATGGGTTTGAGGCAACCTTGATTAAAATAAATTTAGTTTTACCAACACCAATATGAGAAGGAGGCAGATACACTATAATTGTGGGTTGTGCTCAGTGTCACACTCCTACTCTGTAGTTGCTGTTGCTACAGGCGATTCAGATTAATTGTGAGTACATTAACTGGGCACCCCCCTTTGGTTAAGTAGAGGTGCACGGAGTGGGAAAATTATTAAAAATGTGAGAGATGTCTCACTTGTAGATCCCTCCCCCCTTACCCATGAGTACACTCAGTTAAAGTAATGGTTCAGAACGAAGACCTGGGTTTCTTAGTTCTGCCTATCAACATACTTTTAGAAGGGTAAGGGAGTTCAGTGGCTGAGACCAGGCAAAAAGATTAATAAATGACAGTACTGCTCTTTGATGGAGTCATCTCAGTCCTCCCTATGGCTACTATTGTACCTAGGTCTCCCTGGCCTATCTCTCCAATTGTCATTAGAGCTAGGATGGGGATGGAGGTTTCTGGATATGCTTGACTGGTGTCTCAGAGCCGTTATGAGGGGAAGCACTCACAGAGTTGCTAAGAGCACATTCATTTTCCTTACCCGCAGGGCGATAAGAGCAGTCCCAGGCTTTCTGAGCCAGGTTGCGAGTCTCACGCGTAGAACAGTTGTCTAGCTTTGTTTGCAGAGCGACAATTGTTCTAATTGAGGGATAAAGGTTATAAAGGAATAGGCCTTTAAAATTTGGGTTTTCCTCTTGGCCCCTAAAAACCTTTCCTGCGAAGTATGTGTTTCGCAGCCTCTCATAATAGTCACGAGTGGCGATGTTTTACCTCATGTGCTGCTTTTATTGCAGACACGGGGTCAGCACAAACAGCATACTCAGTTACCAGAGCTTGGCAGAGCTCAGGGTAGCTCTCTCTGACCGGAGAGGGTTGTTCCTCGATGTAATCATAACAGCTCTGACGCTTGTTTTCCGTATGAGGAAAAGCTTCTCTTGAGCGGTTGCATCAGGCATAAAAATGAGGGCACAGTCAACCTCACGAAGGTAGCTCTCAATGCTACTATTTGGGGTAGCAGGGTTAAATTGTTCAATGTCGCTGGCTAGGTCACTGAACCATTTCCAGTGGGAATAATCAGTGGCTCGAGGTTCTACTCTTTCTGAGGGAGCTGAGCTTGTGGAGTCACGCGAGTAGGTGGACGTGCAGCTAGATGCACAGTTTGAGTGATGTCCCCCCTTTCGCTGAGAAGAGGGGAATGACTCACAGTCTTTGGACTGTGGTCTCACCATTCTGTTAGTTGACAACTGAACACCTAACATTCTGGTGAGGTGCAACTGAATCAGGGGAGCCCCGGTCTGCCGACCAATGTATCTCCCTTTGGCCGTAAGGCGGGTGAGCTATACGGCGGTCAGGTGACCGGCCTCTCACCTGGTGACGAACGGACGAGCCGGAAAAACGGGACTCCTCTCCTCTGAGATGAGGAGTGGATTCTACTATCTCCTCTCTGTGGCGAAGAGAGGACGTATGGGTTTTCTCTACCCGGTGTTGGGGAGAAGACAACGCTAGAAACAAAGGAGGCAAAGAGTTACTGCTAACACTTTCTGTTTTTCTCTTGAGAGCGGAAAATGAAAAAGGTTTCTCCCCTACCAGCTGTTGGTGAGGAGGAGAAAAATAGCGAGAGTCACTATGTGACTCCTCCGATTGCTTTGTGTGGCGAATCAGATGGGGTGAATGTTCATCTGAAAAACCGGAGTCACTGTGGGACTGCCATGTCTCTTCTTTCTGGTGAGAAGAGGGAGTCAGTATACCATAATCAGACTGGCACAGATTTGGCTGAGAAGACTCTTCTCCAAGAAGCTAAAATGGAACACATGTACAGTACCAGTCAAAAGTTTGGACACACCTACTTTTTTTTTTTTACTGTTTTCCACATTTTAGAATAGTAAAGACATCAACACTATCAGATAACACAAATGGAATTATGCAAAGACCCAAAAAAAGTGTAAAACAAATAATAAACGTCTTATATTTTATATTCTTCAAAGTAGCCACCCTTTGCCTTGATAACAGCTTTGCACATTCTACCTGGAAATAAGGTATCAAGAGTCTTTCGATATCCTTTTATACAGTCATGATAGCATCACCTGTTTACATGTGGAATACCTGTTTACCACAGAAGTTGGTTGAGAGAATGGCAAGAATGTGCAAAGCTGTTATCAAGGCAAAGGGTGGCTACTTTGAAGAATCTAAAATATAACACTTTTTTTTATTTGTTTGCATAATTTAATGTGTTATCTCATTGTTTTGATGACTTTACTATTCTAAAATGTGGAAAACAGTAAAACAAACTTTAAAAAACCTATGAGTAGGTGTGTCCAAACTTTTGACTGATACTGTAGGTCCAGTAGCGGGGCCTACATCAAAAAGGGAGGACAGCTTCTGGTCGTCATGGACCTTGATGTCAAAGGAAGCGTTACGGTGACTGTGGGCACCAGTCAGTGTTAATTTTGGCAACTGATTTTTAAACTGACTTTTTTATTTTAGTCATCTGAGAAAAGTGCAAGTGAGTTTTAATCACATTTAGTCAATTTTATCTTTCATAGTTTTAGTTTATTTCAGTTGACAAAAAACTATCTGGACATTTCATCTCCTTTTAGTCATCAATAGCTATGGACATGTTGTTCTAATTTTAGTCAACAAAAACTCCTCGTTTTGGACAACAATAAATCTGAACATTTTAGTCTAAAAAAACTAAACATTTTTGTTGACAAAAACTCAAGTCTAATTTTCATCAGATGTAAAAGTAGGCTGTTCAAATTGGACACAAAATGGTAGAAGGTTGTAGGCAGGTTGTATGATCAGGTAAACTATTTTTCAGTGAAGGAGGATACCACTCATTTTAATAATTCAAATGTGTTACTTATATCACCACGGACAGCTGAAGTAAATATTTCTGAGTGTTTGCTACTTTCTCCATACAGCAAATAGCTAGCCTTGCCCCCTGTGCCCACCAAATGGTAAATATTATATAACATTATATTATATTTTATGTTCTCCTATCATTTTTTTCCACGCATTTAAAACCAAATTAACTTTATTTCTTACACTGCTTACACATTGAACTAGGTAATTAAGGTAATTTGGATGTAAATGTTCAAAGGTTTCATTCATTACCATTACTTCAGTGATTCATTTTAAGGAAAGCACTCCTTTCCAGGGTGAGCCTTGCCCTTTTTCGGTGGTCACAGGTAAGGCCAATTGTGGCACTAAAAACCGGCTCTGCAAAGGCCTGGGATGCAGGCATCGCTAACAGGTCCAGGGCAAGAGGTTTTAGATGAGGATAAATAGTTGAACTCTGCTTATATCCTACAGGAGTTTTCAAAATGTTGTTTCATTTTTAAAGTAGTAAATTAATTTATAATTTCAGAGAAATATGAATAGGTTACTATAATTGGGACGTGAACTACTACCACTAGGGGACGACCGTGGATAGGGTAAGCATAATTGACAAGGAGCAATAATGAACGCAAATCCATAGTTTTCTTATTCCAGGATATGACATTCTGCAGAAATATAGCCCAGCTATAATTACAAAATGAGCTGGAATTCCTAGAGCAAGTTGCAAGTATTCAACATGGATTTTACATGTTTAGATTCCTACGCTTTTCTTATCAACTCATAGGCTACGGCTAAACGTCCCATTGCACAACAGTAGGTCTATAGCCTACATAGCTACAGTATTTGCTGATGTGTCCTGGTGGAGATATTGTATTTATGCCAAAACATGAAGTTATCAAGTTACTTTATAAGTCACATGCACACTGCAGCAATTCGTGCAACAGTATTTTGGGGTAAAAACTCTGCCTCGGATAGAAACATGTACCTTGTTCGCCCAAACCTCTTGTGGCAACAAATAGTCGAAATGTTTTGACATTTTAAGTGAAACATTACATGCAGGGAAATTGCGTCTACGTAGACCGTATTTCGCTTGACTTTTGAGAAATGCATCCACATTAATCAATTTCCATGTTGTCTTTGAATTTGCAACTGATATGAAACTTATATATAAAAAAACTTATAAATATAAATGTGATATGGAACGTGTACGTTGTAGACGCATTTTAGCCGGGCTAAAAGATATCTTAGATGCTTAGATCTGATTTAGCGGCTCCTTGGATGAACTAATAGACGTCTAGTGCCCAGTGGGGATTATGATACAAGCTATGGTAAAGGCATAAAAGTATGGTAAACTTTTAAATGTTGGCTACGAGTTGGTAAGAAAAGTGAAGGTAGTCCTGTCTAAACATATAAAAAGCCACGTGGAATACTTGCAATTTGCTCGAAGAATTCTAGCTCATTTTGTAATTATAGCCGGGCTATATTTCTACGGAATGCGATGTCGCACCTGGAATAAGAAAACTATGGGTTTGCGTTCATTATTACTCCTTGTCAGTTACGCTTACCTATCCACGGTCGCCCCCTAGTGGTAGTAGTTCACGTCCCAATTATAGTCGGCCCTATATTTCCCTGAAATGATAAATTAATTGTCTTTTTGAAATATATAAATTGTTTCAACTCTGTCACATTTGGTCTTCCATATACAATCACTATCATATCTCGAAATCCATTGATAATGCGTTGAGTGAAACAGTAGGTGGGATACTGTGCAAAAAAAAAGTTCAAATGCTGAAATGTAGGCCTAGAAAATAAACAATGTTGTACAAAATAGTTCACAAAACAATTAATAAATACGCCTAATACAAGATTGCCCTAAACTCTGCCCATCGGCTTGGGGAATCAGGGTAAAAGCAGACTCACCTCCACATCAGGGAACTTTACCATGTCATATCAGATAATATAAATATCTGCGTGATGTAACTTTAGGTGCCTCTTCAGATTCGTGGTGTTTTTCCCCATCTGGTTTATCGCCGCATATTTCTTCTCCCGCTACAACAACAGTACATTCGGGTTTTCGTTCCTTCTCATCGTATATGAAGTGAGTCTATATATCCATCCTTTTCTTCCTTCCAACTTTTGACATACTAGTGTAGGCTTATGCTAGTATTACCTGTTTTTCGGGTTGACAAAATTAACACTGGCACCAGTGGCTTCTCTCTTCCACCAGTTTACATTAGCTTGAGCTTGCGTGAGCTCTTGCGTGATTTTATACAGCTGTCTCTCACGGCGGCTGACATTGTGTTCAGCCCATTCCTTTTCTTGAGCTAGCACACAATATTCATGCCTATGTGTGGCTAGCTCCTGTCGACAAGCTATCAAATCTGATCTAGTGAACTGCAACTCCTCTAGATGGCGTATATTTGCATGCTGATGGGTCATAGCATCTTTAGTGGTGGCTAAGAGCTCCTTTTGGAGAACCTGGTTGTCCTTAACCTTGCTACCGATGGACACTTTCACGTTTTGTAGCTCAGTTTCTTGCTCATTGCTTTTATGAGCAGTAATGCTAACTTGCCTAAAGAGGTTTAAAACTAGGCAGGAGAGTAGCTTCTGACGGTCTAAGGACCAAACCTGAGGATTGCTTTCCTCATTAATTAGGGTGGCGATTTCCTGGCTACAATCACTGTAGCTGCGCTTATCCAAGGCGCCCTGGTAATCTGGAGCCAAGCCATGGGCCATGCAGAGAGCGAAATCATTCCATGCTAATGCGTTCCATCGTGCTCGCTAAAACAAAGAAAAAAAAATACTAAATCATTAATTTAGTTATTTAGATATAGGATGTATTTGTAGAAATCATCCAAGGTTCAGCGGCAGTACAGAGTAATTAAGTGTTTAATTACACGTGGGGTATCGAACCCAGGTTACACCGAAGGCAAAACTACTTTCAAGCGAATCTATAGAGTAGACCATTCACTCTATTCAAGTACTCACAAAGAGAAAACACCAACTGTATTACAAAGATAGCTACAGTATTATGGCGTGTGTTGGGTTACAATTACACTCGATGCAATGTAACCACAGCAACTTCACAGGACATAGGTAGCACACGTTATTCACCAGACAGTAAGGGGATTTTAAAATGGTTACTCAAATGGGGCAGAGCAAGGCTATGCTATACCACTGAAAAAAAATGCATGTTGAATTTACATGAAAAGAATTGTGGACATCGGTTCCACATAATTAAATCATGTTCTCTCAACATAATTGATCCATTTCAATTTACTCAATTCATATTTGTTAAATCAACATGATTTCTTCATGTAAATTCAACACAATATAATAAATAAATCTCACACCATTGAGTTATATAACTTCAACATAATTTTGTAATGTCCATTCTACTTGATTCATTACCATGTCTCCAACATGATTTTTATAGTTGGTATTGCGTAAATATATTGCGGACATCGGTTCCACATGATCTAATCTTGTAAATACAACATGAACTGTTTCCTCTAAGTGTTTGAATGCAAATGTGTAGATGGCAATAAATCCATAAACAGACAAAGCAGAAGCCATTTCTGTTACCAAAATATTAATTGTAATTGCTCATAAAAACGACAAGTTACAACATTCTGACATACAGGAGACTGTTCCCCTTAACAAATCCACCACAGTAAGAACATGTATACAACAAATGGAGTTCCACATGGGCATATCTGATTTTGTATAAACTTTTTAATTTTGTAATTTTTGCAAATCAACAATAATAGTGAATGTTGCTGATTAAGTATGAAAGTAGTCCATTTCAAATAAACTCCTCAAAAAAAGTCCGGAAACGTTATTTCGGTCGATTATTCCTCCCCTTTAATAATACCAATTGGTATTGTATTTTATATCGTTGGAAAGCCTGATTAGTCACCTTTACAACGAGGTACAACTTGTAAGGATCATGCATTCGTGGAATGAGCAACACAGCTAACCGTGTGGGTAGCGGCCCAAAAAAATGTGCCAAAATCCCCTGCAATATTCTTCTGTTGGTATTCACTCTCGTTTTGAGCTTCAAGGGCTGGCAGGTGTATGCCAGTCACAGGTGTGTGACTGGCATACAGTCACAGGTGTGTGACTGGCACCTAATTGACAGCACTTGTGTGCATGGGTCCTGCAACTTTGTTGAGTTTGTGTGTGCTCCAAGCATAAACATGCCACGTTTGTCCCTTCAGGATAAGGCCCGTGCAATAGGGCAAGTGGAAGCTGGTGTTCCGGTACGCAGAGTGGCAGCATTATTTGGTGGCAGCCCTGGTACCATTTCCAAACTTAGGACCAAGTTCCGTGAGACTGGTGTAGTCAAAGACAGACCACGAAGTGGCCGTCCCAGGAAGACAACACCCCAAGAAGACCGGTTCCTCACCCTTGCTTCACTGAGGAACCGTAGGCTTTCTTCCAGAGATTTACAGGCAAGATTTGGTACCACAGACAGATCTCTGATCAGACGGTGAGGAACAGACTGCACATGGCCGGTCTTCGTGCTTATAAGGCTGCCAGGAAGCCTGCAATGACTGCCCTTCACCGCCAGGCCCGTTTGCGCTGGTGTCGACAGCACCGACAGTGGAACCTAAGAATGTGGGGCAACGTCATGTTCAGTGATGAATCAAGGTTCTGTCTGCGGAAGCTGGATGGCAGGATCAAAGTATGGAGACAGCGTGGAGAACGCTATGCAAATTGCTGCACAGATCGCGTGACACCTTTCAATGGGGGCAGTGTCATGGTGTGGGGCGGTATCTCTCTCACAGGCAAAACAGAACTTGTCATCATTGAAGGCAATCTCAATGCAGTGAGATATCGGAATGAGATTCTGGAGCCAGTGGCGATCCCATATCTCCAGAATCTGGGACCTAACTCCATCCTCCAGGATGACAACGCTCGCCCCCACAGAGCCAGGATCATCACAGAGTACCTCCAGAATTTGGGAGTGGAGAGGATGGAATGGCCTGCCGTGAGTCCAGACCTCAACCCAATTGAACACCTGTGGGATCAGCTTGGGCGTGCTGTACGTGCCAGAGTGACCAACGCAACCATGTTGGCTGACTTGCGGCAAATCCTGGTTGAGGAATGGGATGCCATCCCACAGCAGTGTGTGACCAGGCTGGTGACCAGCATGAGGAGGAGGTGCCAAGCTGTTGTGACTGCGTATGGATCTTCCACATGCTACTGAGGTCCCTGACAGTGTAAAATGAATAAAGTGTAAAAATGGCCAATATGTGTTGTTTTTTCCTTATTACTGTGGGAGAGTGCAATCATCCAATCCACCAAGCAACTCAAAACGAGAGTGAATACCAACAGAAGAATATTGCAGGGGATTTTGGCACATTTTTTTGGGCCGCTACCCACACGGTTAGCTGTGTTGCTCATTCCACGAATGCATGATCCTTACAAGTTGTACCTCGTTGTAAAGGTGACTAATCAGGCTTTCCACCGATATAAAATACAATACCAATTGGTATTATTAAAGGGGAGGAATAATCGACCGAAATAACGTTTCCGAACTTTTTTTGAGGAGTTTACATTTTGTCTTGTTTCCCATCGTTTCACCATTTCACTGCATTGATTATGAAAGAAATAGAAAATAAAATAGAAAAATATATTTAATCCAACAAAAAAAAAACTTTCCTGGAAAAAGCCACATTGTTATCAAGAGAGAACATAGTAAACATGCTAGATGATGCTACAGATACAAATGTCCACATTATCCTTTTCCGTTTCAGTGCATCCCAAATCTAAGAATTTAAGAAAAGATTTAAAAAGATTTAAAAATCCAAGTGAACATTTGGAGTTGGGGGTTGGTTATTGCTTTCACTGTGTCAGAAATAAAATAAACAAATATAGGTGGTGGTGTTTTTGATGAAAACCTTCTGATGAACCTCAAGGGTGAAATTAATTTGGGGAGGGTAGATCAAATTTAAAGTGTACATTAATCCAATCAACATGGCAGCCACAAAAGCCACATTGTCCAGGTCCAGTAGCACAGTCAGGCCCATGAAGACAATCCTGATGTCTTCCAGTTTGTCACTGACATTGTTTCCTTTGATGATAAAGATCCCCACCATGGTCTCCTTGGTCGCAGCCTGGATGAGGGCTTGGTCCGTGGCCTGTAGAACACACATTCAGATCAAAATGAATAAATAATACAAATTTAGTGTTTGCACAGGAATAGGGCCATAAACAAAACTTAAATGTCTGCCCTCAACATTATATATAGTACTTACCACATAATGCCTCAAGATTTTCTGAACCATCATCACCACCACTATAAAGACTTGGAAAGTGCCACTCAACAAATCAAACAGGGCGAATTAAGGTCTGTGAAAAGATGTGTAAACAGCATATTTTGTGAGACTCCAAGTAATATCATAAAAGGTGAAATCATTTAAATTACATCATTCATATAGCTAGTTTGGTCATGTTTTTTGAGAAAGGTAGAATGGGGCTAGCTATAGTAGTTGCAAGAATAGCAGAGGCAGAGAGCGTGCCCCAGTTGAATTGACGCCTAGCCTATGAAAGTTTTTTGAGAACAAGTGCATGCACGCTATCAAGTACTCATACGAGAATATGTGGTCTCACAGCACATGCCCACAGGCACGCTAGTATTTTTTTTTGTCCCAGTCTGGGCAAGCTAGCTAACGTTAGCTAACTAGCTAGTCAAATTGCAGAGCCAAGTCGTTGCCCCTTGCTACTTAGCTAGCTAGTGGTGTGAGCCAAGCACACTATAATACCACCCAGTTTAGCAATATCAGTGTCACATCACTGTTAATGTAAGCACCTTATCTAGGGAGGTCGAACGTTCTGCCCACAATGTAATCACAATGGGCATTCCACACACAAAACAAAAAACAAAATTGACGTCTGGGCTCATTTCAACATGTCATTTAACAAGGAAATCTACTAAACGAGAGTAGCTTAAGCTATTCATTTGTTTCAGAAGTGTACTTACACTTCAACAATGTTATTTTTTTACTATAGAAGCCAGAAATTATAATGCTAATTAGACTCTGTTTACGAGCATTTGTGCCTATACTTAACGCTGTACCGAAATCAATGGGGTCATTATAAAACATCCAGCCACATTGAAGTCGTTAATACACATTTTATTACAAGAAAAACTCACTGTGAAATGTTTTAGTTGTTAATCGATCGGTATGTATCGATACTTTCGTCTATTTAGGTGTCCTGAAAACGTTACATGTGCTGCGCGTCCTGCGGGACAGAATTCTACAGCCACTTCAGAAGCAAAATGGCACCAAAAAAATAAGGCGCTCGCCACCTTAATCGAAATAACCCCAGAAGGGATTTTGTAATAGTGAAATGAATGTTATTCAAATTGTAGCCAACCCCTGTCTTGACATCATGCCGATTGTTCAAATCCGATCGGTCCAAGATATGCTGGCAAAGAGGCGCTCTGAAATGTTTTCTGATGTGGCTAGGTCAGTAAACTCCAGATGAACAACGACATTTTTACATGTAGATCTTCATCAAAATCTCGTCTACAGTATGGTATAAAGCATTTTAATATTGCGAATGGGTGTTTTTTTTAATTAACATGAAAAGGGAACATGCACCTTATAGATTCCGAATCCAAAAACTGAGAATTCTGATAACCAGTGCCAGCTAAAGTCGCAAGCTGCTATGTTTTTCTCTGGACCATATCGCCGGTAAACTCAAGATGAACAACAACATTTTTACATGTAGATCTTCATCAAAATCTCGTCTACAGTACCGTATAAAGCATTTTAATATTGCGAATGGGTGTTTTTTTAATTAACGTGAAAAGGGAACACGCACCTTATAGATTCCGAGTCCAAAAACAGAGAATGTTAGGTGGCGCTTTAAACACTTTGTTTATGACTTTTTTTGCTGTGTAATTGGTTCTACAAAACAACATGCAACATACAGCTTCCAATCAAAGGCCCCCACCCCCTACCCTTTTACAGCTTTTACCCTACCCATAACTGTTGCTGTTAATATTTTAAAAAATTATTTCTGCTTGGGACCCAAGAAGAGAACAACACTGAAAACATGGTTGTCTGTAGACTAGATACGTTAAAATTACATTCGCAATTGTGTGCCTTGTGCAGATATAATTCTCTTTTGATAAGAAAGTAGGTGGCTCTGAAAAGAGCCTTTGGGGTGTGCAATAAGACCATCAGAGCTGTAAGGACAGGGCTGTGTAAATGTTGTCAAGAAATAGCCTGTTACCTTCTAAATTTAAATGTGTCCCATCACTGTCTAAATGATTTAAGCCAATGTTAGGATGCATAATGCAACCCATACCCATGTCTGACAGAAAGCCAAACATGGCCCCGTTTAGCCGTCGTCTGGTCCTTTCAAGGCCATATCTGGTAGTCGCGGTCTGACCCCGCCAGTTCCAGCGAGGGAGGATGTCCGAAAACATCAATTTGGTTTTGGGAAATAGCAAATCGATTTCCCTGATGTCTGTCTTCATGCACCGCATTAGGCTGATCCTTGTATTTCCGTACGTGCCAATGCTGTTCCCACCGAGGTGAATCACCATCACATCTGGGTCGTTGCGGATGTCAGCCCGTTTCGAGCGGAGAAGAGGCATTAAGTGTTCTCACCTTCTGCCCCCTCTGCCAGCCCAGGTGATCTGGCAATCTAACCCCAGGTTCTGGTCCAGTCCAAATGCTCCTAAATGTGCCTGCAGCCTGGCGATAAGCGAGCTCCCGATGATCCAAACGCGTGGTAATGAGCAATCGGTCATGCTGTCAATAGAAATAAAAACGTTTTGTGGCGCAAATACTGTATTTATAGCTTTATTATGCAATCGCTATTCGCTAAATTATCTCTATGCTAACCCACGATTGGATAGACTGTCCTCAAGTTGTGAATGGTCGAATGCATTACCTGAACAAAGCCAATAGGGTTCAATAAACAAATTATGAAATAGCCGCGCATTGTCAAAATGGGTCAGACCCAGACGCATTAAGTAGGCTAATCAATGTTACTGTTGCGAATACAATGTAATTCTGAAGCCGCGGGACCCGCCAAGTTTGAAACTGAGACGTTTGGCACGTATGGCATTTTGGGAGTACATATTTAATTAAATACAACACGCCATAACAATATATGTGAGTAAATGTGTAGAGTATATTAGTTTTCCTGTATGAATACAGTGTTTCCCCTAGGATGGAGTTGTAGCAGCGGAGGTGAAGCACTTATATACATATATATATATATATATATATATATATATAATTTTTTTTTTTAAATTCCCTGACGGGAGGTTTCTTTGTCTCTGCCGGCACCAGAAGGGCTCTCGAGGCCTAAGTACATACAGTACAGTCAAGGACAACTACAGGCAGGGGTGTAGGTTTCATTTGAACATTGGGGAGGGACCACAAACAGTAAATGTTCTTTGTGATGATAATGGAGGGGGACACTAATAATATAGCATCCAACAGTAGCAAACCATGACTATTGGACCGAGGCCGTCAACCATTCCTGTGAGCAAAGCAATACGAAGTATTGGGGGGTCTGGGAGTCCTCCCCCAGAAAAATTTGAGCCTTTTAAAACTCATTTCCTGCATTTCTACACAACCTCACCCAGGGCATTTTCTAAAATAAAATGTTTTATTTATGAACATTTTGGAGAAGTTTTTTTTTTTTTTTCAAAGCACTAGGTGAGATTTGAGATGCTTTCATATAAATCTAAAGCCATGGTAGGCTAATCAGTACATTAGTGGATAAGATATTAGAAGTTTATAACATTTTAAACTCTGTGGTTCTCAAACTCGGTCCTGGGGGTCCCGTGCGTATGCTGGTTTCTGTTGTAACCACAATTGCAATCCCAAAATTTTAACAAGCTGTTAATTTTTCTTAATTAGGTGTTTTTCATGTTTAGAGGGATTATTTACCCTCTTAAGACAAATTATGTCAGAAATAGTTATGCATACCATGAAGACTATGCCATGTTCACATTGTGCTTACAGTGCTATCTTGCAAACAATAATACAAGGTAACATTTTTTTTAAACTGATCAATTTAAAGACTGAGGTGAATCAATAGGCTCCTAATTCAGTAGTTGAACACTTGTGTTTTAAGTTCCTTAATTTTTCCTTAAACTTATTAACACAATGCAGGTTTGGCTCATTATCATTTGCTTTGTCTTTTGAATTGTTCATTATTTACCAAGTCTCTAGTTTTAGTTGCCAATGTGTCCACAATTTCACCAATTAGGAGCCTATTGATTCATCTCAGTCTTTAATTTGTTTAATTTGATCAGTTAAAACATTTTTACCTCTCTTTTTATAATGGTTTGCAATATATCACAATGTGAATATTTGACTTTTATTATTCATGACATGCATAGCTATTTCTAACATAATGTGGCTTCAGAAGGGAAATAATCCCTCTAAACATGAAAAACACCTAATTAAGAAAAATCAACAACCTGTTCAAATTCTGGGATTGCAATTGTGATTGGAACAGAAACCAGCATATGCAGGGGGCCCCAGGACCGAGTTTAAGAACCACTGCCTTTGGTGGTAGTAGTCGACATCCCAATTATGGTATTCACATTTCTCTGAACTTCTAAATTAGGCTACAGTGTCGCCGCTTGCGAATACATCAGCCTCTCATGTTGCACTGCAGGGCAATAAACATTTTAAGGAACCAAATAGCCTACATTTAAGAAGCTACAACCTTTTTCTGATGAACCCTGAAGAAATTCTCTATTCAATTGTCCAGCAACGTCGACATTTCCACAGTGCTACCTAACGTTATCGCACTCGCGGCTTTAATACATTGCTTATTGTTATGAAAAAACATGTACTTTTTTAACGTATATATAAGGCATAGACTGTAGAAAAATAAGGAGTAGTTAGCTAGGTTAGGAACAGCGCCTACAGTAGCCTAGCCCAGGGGTTCCCAAACCGGTCCTGGGGGACCCCCTGTGTATGCTGGTTTTCGTTGCAACCACAGTTGCAATCCCAGAATTTTAACAAGCTGTTCATTTTTCTTAATTAGGTGCTTTTCATGTTTGGAGGAATTATTCGCCCTCTTAAGACACATTATGTCAGAAATAGCTATGCATGCCATGTAGAACAAACTCCCTATGTCTCGTTGTGCTTATTGTGCTAATTACACAATCAATAAACAATCATTAATCACCAATTGCATGATTTCCGACAGTTGTGCCGGCTCCACAAACCACACGAGTTCACTCTCTCTCTTGCCGGCAGCGCCTAAAACCACGCCCCTCTACCACACTCACGAATTGTCTTCTAAATGCTTAATATGCTATAGATAAATAAATATAGATAGCATTCATATCAGGAGTCATATAACAAATTACAGGTTACAAATTACAGAGCGGTACACTCCTGATTCCTACGGTTTTTGCAGGTTCCTCTGATATTACAATCATCCTTACCCTATCTAGAACCCATTAAAAAGAATGGCTAGATTTGTTTATTTACTGAGAGTACTGGCATCCATGACAGTATTAAAGTGTAAACAGAATGATCAATCATTAGAGTTAGTCATAACGGATACAGATAATATGCACATAGCCCATTTGGCTGGAAATAAGTCTCTGTGTTATAGCAATGTGACATTAATATTTGCCAAAATGTCAAGAAGATGTGACCATTCTGGTCTAGACAGGAAGGTGCGAATGTCAATAAATGCTTTTAATTTAGCAATTGCTCTGAGCAATTTTTCTATTTGCATGAGTAATATTCTTTTTAATAACAGCGGAAGGAAGCCCCCCCTCTTTCTCGCATTCTAGTGCTGCCTGCATCTTTCTGAGATGCATTAAGATTCAAGAGGGAGTCTGCATTTCTCCTTCAAGTGAAAAAAGATTGTCGGGAAGCAATTGGCTGTAATGAACAGCAGGGTCACCTAGTGAGTGCAATGTTAATGAAAGCTGATATTTTCTACTCCGCTTATGGAAAACATAATGTCTGCAAATCATATGGTCATATTCAACTGCTGCTTACATGCTCATCATGCACCGCTTACCCCAAAAGCAGAAATCTTATGACAACTAGAGGATTACATGCAAAATCATCATCCTTTCAAAGAAAATATCTTTTGCTCCGACGAAGGTCTCTGACCGAAACGTTAGTAATAAAGTTTTCCGTGTTGCAAGATAGCAGTGTTGCAGCAGATCTATTTTTCTTTATATTGAGCTCTCGCGTTTTATTTGTTAGCACCTGCATACACGCTTATGTGCCGATACTGTCTTCTCAAAAGAAAGTATCTGAAAAATATTTGTGGTTGATGAAACTGTAGCAGGCATAACACGTCAGGAAGGTGGGAAGTGTTCAGTCCTCTGTTCTTTAATATATTAAAACAATCAATTCCACTTAATCCCCTCATATTACTGTGAAAAAGTTGTTTGATGCAATAACATGCTTCAGTGTGTTTGTGAGGTAGGCCTCCATTATTCTCTATGTTGATGGAATTCAGAATGTATCTCTAGTTCAAAAAATGTACTACGACCTAGAATATGGTATGGTGAACATTGCATATCTGTGCCAACCCTGAAAATCGATGTATTCAGAAATTTTGTAATATCAAAGTAGTTATAAATTTGTGTTTATTAGCCTAAGATATTTTTCATCTTTATTCAGCAAGTGATGATTCCTCTTTATTCAGGAGAAATACGTATATGTTTTGATAACTCATGATGCAAGATCATGACAGCTTCTTTTATTGGGGAAAGGTTTACACGGGCACAATGAATGTGTGCATCTGCAAATTGTCCTTTTTTTGAACTAACTCATCCTGTTGTACAAGGCATATTAATATTTGTATTTTTTATCGTTATGGAAATTTATTTTTCAAATAGTCCAAAAATGCAAGATTGTTATTACGCATCATTAAACACCCCTGCCTATCTCACACACATTAATAATAGATATGATAGATATATGATAATAACAGATAGCTACATTTGCCAGTAAAAGAAAATCTTCATGTGAACTCTGCACTGTACTGCGTGTTGCTAAAAGGTTGAGGCGGTAGGGAAAAGCAAGCATGAGCCATACCTACAAGCATTTATTATCTGTTTCCTTTTTTGCTGGAGAATTTCTTGAAGACATTGGCTCCCGACAGTTTACTTACTTTCTACTGTATTTGTCCCCTGAGGGGGCGATTAGTTGCGCAGCAGAATGAATATAAAAAACATAAATAAAAACAATAAAATCCACACATATCACAAAAAAGTGGCAATGATCTAGTATGTCAAGATACAGTAAAGCAGCAATAATATACAAAAACTGTCAGCTCAATATCGGGCATCAGTACACACACATGGAAATATCATAGTCAGCATTAACAACATCATCATTATGAACATCATCATCCGCATTGACTAACTGCCAGGCTAAAAGGACAATCAGCAAGTAAGCCTACCTCTGCATTTTCCCTAAATTCAAGAGGGAAATGGCTGTGGAAGTAAAGGAATGCTTGCCAGAGGGAAGGGTCTAGAACTCCTGATGAAGGTGGTGGTCAGAGTCAGAGTTTGCCTTTCTCGATACCTGTTTATTGTAGAGGTCAGACAAGCTGCTCTGCTGTACACCTGTTAATCTTGCTGCTAACTTTGACTATTCTGGCAAGTGCTTTTTTTTTTTACTTAACACCAAGATGGCCATACCAACATATCAGTGAAAATGTCAAAATAAACTCTATGTACGAGTTGTAAAAGAGAGTCATCTATCAATCCTATCAATCAAAGACCTATCAATCCGAAACTTGGCCAGTTTCCTGAGATAAAAAAGGACGTTGCTGTCCCTTCTTCAACAGCACGTCCGTGTTGTACTGAAAGGTCAGCTTATTGTCTATCGTGGTGCCAAGATATTTGTAAGTGGCTACAGGCTCCACCACCTGGCCGTCAATAATAGTGCTCTGGGGAGGAGGGTTACTAAAATAGTCAACAACTGAACCATGGCTTGCGCTATCCTCACTATGGAGACAAAGGCTGTGTTCCATTATGCATACTTCCACTCTAGTTAGTGCACATAGCGCCATTTTGTTTGTCATTAGTGCGTTCCGAAACGCAAGTATGCAAAAATCAAGTATTCTAAAATCCCCGGATGTGGACTTCCATAATTGACAAGACCCAGAATTTCAAGTGTGCCTCGATACACACTTGTATGGGTTTTTCGTTCCCAGAGATCATTGCACTAACCGTAGACTGTAGAAAAATAGCGTAACACGGCATGTAACCTATTTTCATACAGTCTATGCATGTAACCAAAACTCTTACGAGAGAGACAGCTTCACTCAGTTAAAATGTAAAACACCGCAACCAAAATTGCTGTGGTAGCCTAACTATAGGCTACAGGTGTGCCATTTTTCGACTCCCCTGCAGATTAATGCCCTGCGCCTTTCTTTTGCTTAATTTCTCCAGTTAAAATGTAGGCTTAACAATAATACTGTGGATTGTGGTACGAGCTATGAACCAGGAATTGTAGATTGTTCTATTGATTGTGGTCGACCATAATGTAAAAAGTACACATCTTTATGTAAACATGAACACATATTTTTCACTGACAGGCAGAGGGTGGGATATTTTTTAAGTGTCACAAAGCGAAGTGCAAGGTATGACACTCAACAAAATTAGCCTACAGTAGCCTACGGTGTCTTAATCACGTCTCTTAATAATATGCTATTATTTAATATCATACTGTGCTGTCGCTTCAAATCGTGACACTTGAATACCCCACCTAGCCTACAATTCATAGCTCTGCTCTTACCACAAGCCAGAGTATTCTCGTTTTCAATTTAATTGGATAAATTAAGCAAAAGAGAAGCACATGCGTTTATGTAAAGGGGGTTCTGCAGGGGAGCCGAAAACTGTACCGTTAACCGAAGCTGAGCTTGTGACAGTTACTGACAGCATGGCCTAAGCAGTATAAGTATAATATGTCTGCATTATATTTAAGGCATCTTGCTAATCCGTTTTACTATTGGTATGAAATTATCTGGCCTGATTCCGCCACTGTTTAGATCGGGCTGTCCATAACTGAGATCATATGGTTCGCACACAAAGTAGCTAGTTTCACCATGGCAGTAATGTCTTAAACAATGAAAATGCTAAATTTGGACAATATTTATTGTAAATAATGCCATACACCATAACATTTGTATTTAATTTCAAATGCTTAGGCCTAATCGTGCTAACTGTACCGTAACTAGATTATCGAGTAAGGTAATTCATGGAGGTGATTCTATCATTTTTCCTGTGTAAGGTCAAAGGTAGGCTATTTTGCTGACTACGTCATCAAATGTGTTCCAAAATTGAAGCATACTTGCACTCTTGCATACTATCAAGTGTGTTCTAGCTAGTGTAATAATGTACTATCTAGAATGCAAGTACATAGAACGCAAGTATGCATAATGGAACACAGCCAAACTACAACTGTGTCGTCTGAAAACTTCAGGATGTGTCAGTTCTCGTGTAAGATTGGACAATCATCAGTGTACAGTATATAGAGTAATGGGGAGAGGACGAAGCGCTGGGGTGAGCCTGCAGAGGAAGAAATATGACCAGAGAGTCAGAGCAACTGGCCTATAGACCTTAGGATGGTTGTTCTTGGCAATAGAACATGACAGTAGAACGTGACAGGGATGACAGTAGATTGCTTCCATAATTTGGACACACCCTCTGCTGGCTGAGTGACAACTTAAAGATGTAATTAAAGATGGGGCCTAGTTATTCTGCACAACAGGTGAGCAGACGGCTGCCAATGTTGTCAGGGCCAGGGCTAGTTCTGAGTTTACAGTGCTTAAAAGTATGAACCATACTTTGGTGGTTTGGTGGGGGGTTCAATTGGGCGATTGCTGGCTTTTTACCTGAGCTGTACCCTAGTACCCTAAAATCTCTGTTGTGGGTGAGAAACAGTCACTGCTAACTTACGTACATAACTGATAGCTTATGAGTCATATATATTATTTTTAAATATGTGATTATATGTGACCGGTATGCGACAGTAAGCCTGTCAATAAGAGCCTACATTCAGTAAGTAATTAATCTGAATTCAATAATACACATGTTGCTGCATATTGCTTTTCATCCCAGCTGATAAAGTGAATAATGTAGTTATAATGAATATTATTTCAAGGGAAATTATACAGCAAACACCCTTTGCAAAGAATCATGGTGCAGGACATGAACTGTGTATCTTTTCTTTGTAATTTTATCTTCTGTTTGAACAATATAACAGAATCAGAGAACACATGCTTCTCTGCACTGTCCTGTAATTGACCAAGGGGTTTACAGCAAAAGTAGGGGTGAAATATTTTCTTGTTCAAAAAATCCTATATTTCTATCACATATAATTATTCCTGTTGTTTAGGGAAAAACAATCAGACGGTAGTCTAGTCTGTTCACTATGCATTGAGAAAAGTCCAATGACCGAAATGATTGCATTAATGCACTTTTGAGCATGGTTTTAGTACCAATGTGAGTGAATAAAACTAATTTTAATTGCATATGCGTACATTTCTTGTGACAAAACAAGCTCAGGAAAAACTGCCATGCAAAAAACACCACATTTGTACTCATTTTGGCTAGTTAATGCACACGAAGCTTTCTGATTTTAAAATGTAATTTAATAAAGGTTAATGGTTGTCAGTAATGCAGGAAGTATTTCCTCTGACACACAGCAAACTACACTGAGACAGTCAGTGATTACAAGGCTTCGGGATTAGAGGAAAACTGGCTGGTATTGAAGTACACTAGAACAAGAAGAGACTTTGACAGGACTGTGGCCTTTAAATGAGATTTAATGCATTCCAGGACTTAATGTCTAACATTAATGTACCATCCGAGCCCCAAAGTGCCTTTGCAATGACTTTCAGGGAGAGCTTTCTAGGCACCTTTAATTGTTGTACCTTTTTGTTCAGGCTCTTTTACTATGGCCATAATCCAGGACTGGATCCTGACTGGACTACCGACTGAAAAGGTCCTAGGCTTGCGGATCATTCAGCACACACAATGTGTTATAAGACCGTGGTACACTTTCCAGCGTGTCCCTCTGCTGCACCACACAGCACAGCTCCTTCCCATACCAAACAAATGTAATTATAGGGTGCTTGCAAATAGCCTCTGAAAAATATTGGGATCACTCTGGGTAATTTAGATGACAACTCTTCCCAGTCCCATTCTCATGAGTCTTTTGAGTCTTTTTTTTTTACACACAGTTATACCCCTTTACTTCATCACCATGCCAGGGAAATGGGACAGTTGGCAAGTGGGGTGTTAGTGGTGGGGCACTGGATTCTCATTTAATTGTCGTCAAGGTAGTCATGGTAACATTTAATGGGAACAAGAGTATGCTTTCTATACACTCATTACACTCTCATTGCATGTGTATCATATTTATCTATTTCAGCTGTACACAAGTGGCTGGTGGTATTGGCAGACAGCCTGAAGATGATTTGCCCTATTTAACTGCAAGGGTTTCTAATTAGACAGTATAAAATATCAATAAATCTAAATGTCATTCCTCTATTCTAAACAGTTGTTCAGATGAGAGAAATTCTATAACTCAAATGAATTTGAAGATATCAAATGCATAGTTTTAATTTGAAACCTTTCTAAAGTGATTCCAAGTTATAAAATTGTAGTTTGTAAGTTTATAAACATGCTTAATCATCCATAAAATGTCAATAAATGAGGAAATGAATTAAAATGTGTGTAAATAGTTAGAAAGTTAAAAACCATGCAACAGAGCGATTGAATAAAACTTGCTTTTGATTTATAATCCAAAGACATGGAGGTTAAGCTAATTGGGTGGGGCATTAACAGGGCGTTGCTGTAAAAGAGCATGTGTGCTCAGTCAACCTACCTTGTATAAATAAAGGTTAATAAATAAATAATATTCCATGATTCTGTTTATCCCTCTGCCTTCATTAAACATGAAAGTATGACATATGTGTATTAAAGCACTTGCTCCCTGTGTGGTATCTCTCATGCAGATAGAAAAGTTTGCTTGGAACATCTATAGGCTGGTTAAAAAGCTCCATGAGTGAGTCACCCCTGAGGTGCTGGGGCCAAGTAGGAAAGGCAGGCCACTGCTTAACGACAGAGGAAGATACTGCTGTCCACAGGTGGATCCAACCTCCAATCCCACTAATTTCTAATGAGTACTGCAACCAGCCTACCCAAGACTATCCACAGACTGTATATAACCAACTGGTGACACTGAAGATGAACAGAGATGAGCATGGTTGCAGATTAGCTTCTGTGTTGCAGTATAGTGACGTCACACATATTGTATAACTTACTCACATAGTTATACAAGTTAAGTGATATTCCTGAAAACAGATTGGGATATAAAGGGATACCATGTGTGTATGACAAGTATGTTAATACACTGAGAGGAAAAAAATATTTTATTTAATTATTTGAATAAATTTAAAACATGTAGCATTAGGTAGTTAAGGAACCAATCAAACATATTGAAGCATCAAAATACTATTCCATAAATTTCAATCAACCCTAGGACCTACATAAAAGGTGGTGCAGTTCAATTAATTGCTTGTTGCTGTATTGCAGAATATTAATATTGAATAGACTATTGATTCTTGTAGGAAAGGAAGGAAATATTCCTTTCTTCTCTGTGTAGCACCTTGGCGACTGATTGAGATGTCCTCATAAGGAACCATGTGGTTGTTTACTTAGTCGCTTAGCTAATCATTTAATTTGTTATGATTCAACTTTTTTGCTGTGTACAGCTATTATAAGCTCCTTATTTTAATTCCACAGTGCACAGCAATGACATGAAATGAAAGGTTGATTGCAGTGCAGTACCTCATACTTCAGCAAGTTTTATGTAGACTACAAGTAAAACAAGCAACCTATTGATAAGGCTCTAGCCAGCAACATCAGCCTTTCCAAATAAATACTTGCTTCTTGTCAAGCAGAAGAGATGAGATGATTCCCAAAGTATTCCAGGAGCACAGTAGAGGAGCCACCTTGAATATGTCTAACCCTTAGCCTTTCCTACTGCTGACTGGACAATGACCCCTAAAAATAATTGCATGGATGGCATATGGAAATCTACAGACTAATGCTTAAGGACTTTAAAAGGACAAGGGGAAAATATTTGTGTTCTGAAAAAATGACCCCCCTGGACAACTGTTGGATTGAAACCAGAGAGTCAGGGATAGACTATTGACCTGTCATGTTGGAGAGCATCTGATGAGGAGCCTTGGATATACTGAATGCTCTGCTAGTAATAGACCACAATGATAGTGGATTGTAGGCAGACCCCAGGGTCAAGCCACTGGTGATCTCACTTTACCTTTCAAGACAGTGCCCTTACCCATCAACCCTTACCCACACACACTAAATTCCATTTAGAACAACAATCAGTGGAGAGACGTATCTCTCATTGATGGCAACTGATAGCCTGTAGGCAACGGGTGTGTTATTTGAAGGATGCAATGCAGATCCCCGACTTTGATTCAAACCCACCGTACCCCTGGCAGATTGAGGTCAATTCTTTCTCACTACCGTGCACTCTTGGGAAAACTGGCTTAGACTTGAACCTGCTATTACAGGACCCATCCTGGTTGAGCCTATCAGGAGCCAAACAACTCCCCATATCTACTACATATGTCCTCACAACCAGCTGTAAATTGTGAGGCTGCGCATGCTTTTATTTGAGTCTTCTTTATAAATAGAGATCAGTGCTGGAGCATTGGGATATTGTTATATGAGCTGCAGCAATGCTGCATCAGTGGAGACCTCGTTGAACAAAATAACAGTCGGTGTTAATGAGCTATTCTGGTCCACAAAGACTGGACACTGCTGTGATGAGCACAACTGGAAAAAGGCAGCAACAAATAATCAAATTGGGGGGGGGGGGGAAACAGTTGGTTAGGCCTGTCGGACACTGCAGCGGAAACAATTTGTCCCTTGAAGACCCCAAGGCCAGGCTGGTGGGAACTGGGGTCTAATTTAGAGATGCACTGTGTTTGCTCTCAACTGGCAACATCCACAAAAGGAACAATCTCATTTCATTTTAATTAAGCTACTATTGCTGTCTGTAACACCACAGGTCAGCAATGATCCTATCAGCCCTGTGGCAATTAATTTTATTATTTTGCTACCAAGACTCTGAGAGGAGAGTAGTGGGGGAAACTGCTACTTGTAGATATAACCCTCCCACCCCCACCCTCCTGTATCCTTGTATCCCTGTATCCTTTAGTTGTGCTGCAGGTAGTGACAGAAAGATGGAGCTTTACAGCAGCAGTGTGTTTACGGGAGCTAGAGAGTACATTTCTCACAGAATATGTAGTTTGATTACTTTTGTTTACGGCAGTCAAGATCAAACTGGAATTTTTTATTGATGGCGCAATTTTATAATGCTGCGTAGTGGGGGGAAAAGCTTTGCCCATAATAGCAGCAATTTCACACAAAATATATATCTTCAACATCTGTTCTTCAATAGAAAACTGTACATGTTCAATGAAAAAATGCCTCGATACAAGATAGAAGTCCCAGTATGTTGCAATATAGCCAAGATGCAAAAGTGGATCTTTTCTGAATCACCATCAGGCTGCTTAACTGCTGCTGTCTTTGAGTCCAAGTAATTTGAGCTCCTTGTTTCTGTGTAAATGATGTCAGACATTTTCTCCATTACTGCTGCCTGCTTAAATGACATATTATCACTTACATTACTGGATCCTGACAAAGTCAACCTTAAAAAACACTTCGGACCAATAATTTGGTACTTTATAAGTTATAAGATGGGATTTGTCAAGTGACTGACAATTCCTTTAGCTCATACGTGAGCCAACTACCAGAAATAAGCATATAAAGTCATATAATAAAGGCATTGTCAAATTCCACGTAGATCAATGTTCCAAATAAGAACCAAAAGAAGTCTAAATGGAATGTTCTGTAGGGTTATTGTTGATGGAATGTTAGAAATGATTTAGTTAATCACAAAAATAGTTTTTATATTATATTAAAGGCCCTTACAAAAATATAGGCCGTCCTGCAAATTAGCAGCAAACTATCCAGTTTTGTAAGGGGGATAACTTTTTTTTTTACTTGGACCCATTTTTCCAAACTACTTCCACCTTGCTGATCAGTAATGATAATAATTAACTGTCACGTTAGTAGGCCTATGTTTCCCGAAAGGTAAGGTAACATTACGTTCCTAGCCACTATTCACTTATCGAACAGGCTAAATGACAATATTGTTACACCGTTTTCCTTAGTTCGGGGAATATAAGCTTCAGGCCATTTCCATGGTAACGCTTGCGGAGTGGCGATACGCGTGTGTACTTTTTCCCCTTCAAAGCCCTTCACACGGTGCACGGTGGACGGCGTAGAGCGGGGAGGCGACTCTGCAAGCGATTTTCGTCCCCTGTGTAAAAAGCCCTTTACAATGGAGTCCAATGGGGATATTCCAAAATATCGGAAACACCCACAAAAATGGAATATCTACAACGCCTGGCAAGAATTATGGAATCACCACACTTAGAGAATGTTCACCCAGATTTTTTACTTCGTAGCAAATTAACAAATCACAGATATAACACAAAACTATTTTTGTTTAATAGCTGAACATTCTGGCTTCGTGAAACATACCTCAAACATTGAGGAAAAAGTTATGGAATCATCAACAAAAAAAAATCACAATTCATATTTTGTTGCTCCTCCTCTGGCTTTTATGATGGCCTGATTTCTTTGAGGCATGGACTTCACTAATGAAAAACAATATTCTCTATCAAGCTGGTTCCAACTTTCTCGAATAGCGGTTGACAGATCAGCTTTGCAGGATGGAGCCTTGTCATGGACCAATTTTTTGAATCTCCACCATAAATTTTCAATCGGATTGAGATCCGGACTGTTTGCTGGCCATGTCATTGAGTTGATATGCCTTTCCTGAAGAAAAGCTTTAACACTCTTTGAGTGCAAGATGCATTATCATCCTGAAAAATGACTTCATCATCACCAAACCTATTTTCTATCGATGAAATGAGAAAAGTGTCCAAAATTTCAATGTATACCTGTGCATTGACTGTTGAGGTAATGATTGCCATCTCCCCTGGTCCTTTACCTGACATGCAACCCCATATCATAAATGACTGGCAAAATTTGATTGCTTTCTTCAGGCAGTCATTACATTACATACATTACATTACAATTATTTGGCAGACGCTTTTATCCAAAGCGACGTACAATAAGTGCATATTGAAGGTCATTGACGCGACTACAAAGCAGATCCGACAAAGCACAACTTTCTCACAGCGTAGGAGCTATCCCTAGTAATGAACATGAATTGTACACACAGTCAGCTATATATTCTGAACTGTAAAATAAAAAAACACAAGTTAAATAGAAAACAAGCAAAAAACAGGAAGCGAGTACTATAGAATGGCCCTATATAGGTAGTTTAGTCGAGGTAGAGTCTGAAAAAGTGCGTTTTCACACCACAACGGAAAACAGACAGTGTTTCAGCTGAGCGCAACAGAGTGGGGAGTTCGTTCCACCACTGGGGAGCTAGGGTGGAAAAGCTCCACAGTCGGGGTCGAGCGGGAGCCATTAACATGGAGGGAGGGAAGTGCAAGTCGCCCTGCAGCAGCAGAGCGAAGTGGTCGAGCAGGAGCGTAGTGCTGGATTAAGTCCTGTAGGTAGGAGGGGCCTGACCTTTTGGCTGCAGTGTAGGCCAGGGTCAGAACTTTCAACCTGATCCTGGCCATGACCAGCAGCCAGTGGAGTGACCCTCAGCAGGGGGGTGATGTGCGAGAACTTCGGGAGGTTGAACACAAGCCGAGGAGCCGCATTCTGAACCAGTTGTAGGGGCAGAATGGCACAGGCTGGTAGGCTTGCGAGAAGGGAGTTGCAGTAGTCCAGACGTGAGGTGACCATGGTCTGGACAAGAAGCTGGGTGGAGTAGGTAGTCAGGTACGGCCGAATCCTTCTGATGTTGTACAGGAGGAACCTGCAGGACCATGCCGTTGCACTGATGTGTTCTTTGAAGTCCAACTGGTTGTCCAGGACCACCCCCAGGTTCCTTGCAGAGCAGGAGGTGGTCACCATGGTTCCGTCGACGGTGATGGACAGGTCTAGAAGCAGGGAGGTCTTGTATGGCATGAAGAGCAGCTCAGTCTTGTCGAGTCATCTTTATATGTTTCATTAGAATGGCACCAGACAAAGGTTCCAGCATTATCTCCTTGGCCAATGCAGATTTGTGATTCATCACTGAATATCACTTTCATCCAATCATCCACACTCCATGATTGCTTCTCTTTAGCCCACTGTAACCTTGTTTTCTTCTGTTTAGGTGTTAGTGCTGGTTTTCATTTGACTTTTCTATATGTAAATCCCATTTCATTCAGCCAATTTCTTACAGTTCTGTCACAAACATTAACTCCTGTTTCCGCCCATTTGTTTTTCATTTGTTTTGTTGTACATTTTCTATTTTCAAGGCATAATTGCTTTGAGTTTTCTATCCTGCCGCTTTTGACGTCTTCCTTGGTCTACCCATATGTTTTCCTTTTATAACCTTTTATATTTTGTTTATACTTGCACCAAATTTTAGACACAGCTGACTGGGAACAACTAACATCTTTTGCCACACTCCGTGTTGGATTTCCTTCTTGAAGGAGTTTTATAATCCTTTCCATTGTTTCAATTGACAACTCTCTTGTTGGGGCCATGTTTCCTTTCAATTAGCCAAGTCCAACAGCTCGTTAAGGTCTGTAAGCACTCTCTTTTAACTGTAGACTAATTAGCATTTTTGTGTCGGTATTTGTTTTAGGAATGCAAATTACAAGGTGATTCCACAATTTTTTCCTCATCATTGAGTGATTCCATAAATTTTTCCTCTACTTGATCTGGAAAAAAATATGCCATTCATTAAAATAATTGAATTGGATAATGCACACATAGGACATGGACACATAGCTCAGAAGATTTCAAACACTTCATTCAGATCCTCAACACGCACCATACATCTATCACAATTAAACACACCACACACTATGAACATATAGATTTTTTGGACACTACCACATACAAGGGGCCCTCATTTCCCCAAACACACACATTAGACACTAAAGTTTTCTTTAAAGACACAGACACACATGCACTCTTACACAAAGACAGTCCTCCACCCCGAAACATACATTTCAGAGGCCTGATTAAATCCCAATTGCTAAGGTTCAACAGAATCTGCACACAGATTACAGACTTTGAGGAGGCTACCAAAACCCTCTTCAATGCATTAAAACCAAGGGGGTATTCCAGATCGTTCCTCAGACAGATTCGGAAAACCTTCTTGGCTACAAAACAACAGGACACTAGAAAAATAATTCCACTTATCACCACCTACTCAGCCAAATAGCGAACAGAAAAATTAAACAGAACCTGGCCAGGATTCTGCAAAACACAGACTTGCTTCAGGAATACAAAATCGTTTAGGCCTACAAAAAAAAAAAAAAACCTTAAGAATCATCTGGTTAGTAGTAAGCTACCGGAAATCAACATTTTACCCACACAAGGCCCGATATTTTACAAACAGGCCACAACGGTGAAAAACAACACTACAAACACAACATACCTTATTAAACAAACACTCACAGTTAACACATATAACTGCATATATGTCATAAAGTGCAAACAATGCAACATAATATAAACTCCTCAAAAAAAGTTCGGAAACGTTATTTCGGTCGATTATTCCTCCCCTTTAATAATACCAATTGGTATTGTATTTTATATTGCTGGAAAGCCTGATTAGTCACCTTTACAACGAGGTACAACTTGTAAGGATCATGCATTCGTGGAATGAGCAACACAGCTAACCGTGTGGGTAGCGGCCCAAAAAAAATGTGCCAAAATCCCCTGCAATATTCTTCTGTTGGTATTCACTCTTGTTTTGAGTTGCTTGGTGGATTGGATGATTGCACTCTCCCACAGTAATAAGGAAAAAAACAACACATATTGGCCATTTTTACACTTTATTAATTTTACACTCTCAGGGACCTCAGTAGCGTGTGGAAGATCCATACGCAGTCACAACAGCTTGGCACCTCCTCCTCATGCTGGTCACCAGCCTGGTCACACACTGCTGTGGGATGGCATCCCATTCCTCAACCAGGATTTGCCGCAAGTCAGCCAACATGGTTGCGTTGGTCACTCTGGCACGTACAGCACGCCCAAGCTGATCCCACAGGTGTTCAATTGGGTTGAGGTCTGGACTCACGGCAGGCCATTCCATCCTCTCCACTCCCAAATTCTGGAGGTACTCTGTGATGATCCTGGCTCTGTGGGGGCGAGCGTTGCCATCCTGGAGGATGGAGTTAGGTCCCAGATTCTGGAGATATGGGATCGCCACTGGCTCCAGAATCTCATTCCGATATCTCACTGCATTGAGATTGCCTTCAATGATGACAAGTTCTGTTTCGCCTGTGAGAGAGATACCGCCCCAAACCATGACACTGCCCCCATTGAAAGGTGTCACGCGATCTGTGCAGCAATCTGCATAGCGTTCTCCACGCCGTCTCCATACTTTGATCCTGCCATCCAGCTTCCGCAGACAGAACCTTGATTCATCACTGAACATGACGTTGCCCCACATTCTTAGGTTCCACTGTCGGTGCTGTCGACAGCAGCGCAAACGGGCCTGACGGTGAAGGGCAGTCATTGCAGGCTTCCTGGCAGCCTTATAAGCACGAAGACCAGCCATGTGCAGTCTGTTCCTCACCGTCTGATCAGAGATCTGTCTGTGGTACCATTGTGCAAATCTTGCCTGTAAATCTCTGGAAGAAAGCCTATGGTTCCTCAGTGAAGCAACGGTGAGGAACCGGTCTTCTTGGGGTGTTGTCTTCCTGGGACGGCCACTTCGTGGTCTGTCTTTGACTTCACCAGTCTCACGGAACTTGGTCCTAAGTTTTGAAATGGTACCAGGGCTGACACCAAATAATGCTGCCACTCTGCGTACCGGTACACCAGCTTCCACTTGCCCTATTGCACGGGCCTTATCCTGAAGGGACAAACGTGGCATGTTTATGCTTGGAGCACACACAAACTCAACAAAGTTGCAGGACCCATGCACATAAGTGCTGTCAATTAGGTGCCAATCAGGTGCCACACACCTGTCACACACCTGTGACTGGCATTCACCTGCCAGCACTTGAAGCTCAAAACGAGAGTGAATACCAACAGAAGAATATTGCAGGGGATTTTGGCACATTTCTTTGGGCCGCTACCCACACGGTTAACTGTGTTGCTCATTCCATGAATGCATGATCCTTACAAGTTGTACCTCGTTGTAAAGGTGACTAATCAGGCTTTCCAACGATATAAAATACAATACCAATTGGTATTATTAAAGGGGAGGAATAATCGACCGAAATAACGTTTCCAAACTTTTTTTGAGGAGTTTATGTAGGAGAGACAGGAAATACAATCAAGACCAGATTGGCACAACACATACTGTATATAACACAAGAAATCATAGGAAAACAGACACACACATAGTGGCTCATTTCCTACACCATGGACTTGAAGCAGTAGAAATATCGGGCCTCCATTCAAACATTAACTGGACACAGGAGGACAGACGTAGGACAGAAAGACATTGGATTAGAAAACTCAACACCATATTCCCAGGCGGATTAAACAAACGCTGGTAAAACATCAACACAAGAGGGACCAAATTCTTCCTACTTAAAGGCTGCAGTACACTGAATGGCCAGTGCAAACGTTTCTTTCCCAAGGGGCCCTCATAGGGGTAACTTGGGAAATAAAGATTTTTTCCTAAACCCTGTATATCAGAGAAAGGTAATGCTTAGTTGGTAGCAATCATAGAAATAACTGTTGTGAGAGGAATCCAGCACCTTACACTGTGTTTATACCCTCAAATTATGCATTCTAAAACCAGCGATTCTGCCCAAATTTTTTTTTTTCAAAACAAAGTGACTCATGACTTGAACCAATAGAAAAGATAGACCGGTTCATGGAGCGAAGCAATCAACAATGAGATTGACCTTGCACATTCACATAAGGCCAGCTTGATGCAAAGGTTGCATCACCGGAGCAGCCTCTGCAGAGACACCGGCGCTATATCACGCAAAGAAAAATAAAAGAGAATTGGATAAAGCTCGCTTGAAAACTAGTGTAAACATAGGTGCTCATTTTAGAAGGTGGCGACATGTTCGGGAGCAGATTGTTTTGAAGATAGATGTGGAGCTTGTTTCTACTGGGCAGGTAGGTCAAAATTTCAACACTAATTTACCTGGACTTTCTGCTTGCCAGTCAATTGTAATTACCTATAATGAATCGTAGGTAGGTTGTTATTTTTGATAACGTTACTGCATTCTGCGGCTAGTTCTTGGAAGAAGGAAATATTTGCTTACGTTATCTGTTGTGTAGATCGCGTTTGCTAGAACCGGCTACTCGGCTATAACCATGCATGCCAGCTGTAATCAGATAATGCCTGATAATTCAGTAACCAGATGTTAGGATCCTGTACTTTGTCTGTCTGTTTATTCTTTATTATTATTTTTCCTGATTTCTTTTCCCTCGCGATTGTCAGTCCGCGTTCCATGTTTTCTGAGATTCCACTCCCTGTCTTTGTCATTGCACTATTCGGGTGATTTTGGGAACATTCGGGTTTCCTCTGCATTTCGTATCTCGTTTTCTTCCTTCTGACTTTATTTATATTTGTATATAATACTAATGTACTAATACTAACTGTTAGATTAGATTTAATACTAACCTGCTAACAAACTAACGTGTATATAATACTAACCAGCTAACCTACTAACATTAGGGTTTTAGAGTTCGCTACTAACATTACTAATTACTAATTCATCTTGAGTTTCTACCTGCAGCTGTCATTTCCCTCCTTGTTATCCTATCCCTGTATCTATCTGATTTCACATTCTCTGCACGTGTGTCCACTTTCGCGTTCCTCCCCTCCGAGCTGTGCACTTGTCTACCTGCTAACTCCAGGCCGTTTGTTATCATTGTGTCTATGTGTATTCCTGGTCCGTGTCTTACGTTTTCTCGTTATTGTACTATCAGCTTCCCTTATCGTTTCATTGTGCTCACCTGTGAGCGATCTCCGCTCCCTGTGTCTGCACACCTGATTCCCATTATATCTGTGTCTCCCTGTGTATTTAACCCCTGTTATTTCAGTCTGTCTTTGTGAGTTCCTCACATGATATTTTGCTTCTGTGTTACCTTCTGTTTTCCGAGATGCTGCCTGAGCTGTTTGTTTATTCTGTAGTTTCTGTTTCCTAGTTTTTGTTTCCCTAGTTTTTTGCCTGTTGTTGTTTTGTTTTGTTTTCTTTGTGTTCTGTTTTGTTTTCTTTGTGTTCCTCCTACGCCTCCCCAGTTTGGACCCCTGCCTGTGTTCTCGCGACCCTGTTTTTTGGATTCTGCTTTTGTACCTTTACTGTGCCTTCCCGGTTACGACCCCTGCCTGTTCCTTGACCATTCTTTGGACTGTGATTTGTTTAGTTGCCGGTCTCCCCCGGTTTTTGACCCAGCCTGTCTCACTACGGATTGCTGCCTTGCCCTCGTTAAACTTCGGTTTTTTTGTACTTCTGCCTGCGTTTGGGTCCTTCCCCCCCCCACCTGCTCCTAACACCAGATAATTCAGACTAATGCTAGCCTTGTTCGGGGTGGGGTTGGGAATACTATGAAGAAGGATTACTGAGAACTTTTTTTTTTTTTTTACATTTTACTTTAAAGGTTGTATCAGCGATTTTGGGTGGAAACATAAATGATCACATTCATCTGATTTTTCCTCACGATCCGCTAGCTGCCCGCCCCATAAGCAGGCCGTCAAAAAACCGCGTCTCTGTAGGCAGCCTATGCTCCGAGATCATACACAAAAACAATGGTACTACCAACTACTCAAAACCAAAATAAACAGTATTCCAACCAATCACAATGATCTGCACAAACGTGACGTCACTTCTGAAGCGAAATCCCAAACAAACATACTTATGAATAATTATGTTATGTTTTAAAAAATAGTGTTCAAGCATCCAGAATTATAACCACGTTAATAACGTTTGTAAGAAACCAAACCGTTTGTAAATCCGTCAAGATTTCAACGAGATAAGAGTATTAGCGTTTGTGCAGATCATTGTGATTGGTTGGAATACTGTTTATTTTGGTTTTGAGTGGTTGGTAGTACCATTTGTTTTGTGTACGATCTCGGAGCATAGGCTGCCTACAGAGACGCGGTTTTTTGACGGCCTGCTTATGGGGCGGGCAGCTAGCGGATCGTGAGGAAAAATCAGATGAATGTGATCATTTATGTTTCCACCCAAAATCGCTGATACAACCTTTAATATACATTATACTTTACATTTTCCAGATTTGGGAGGGTTCTGGGTTGTACTCAGTGCAGTTATCCAGCTAACTACATAGTATACCCCTGAGACTAGAGCTCAGCCTAAATTTATATATCTGGGGTCTTTATAAAATTTGCTAGCTATAGGCTATAATTCAGCTAGCCATCACTGTCATTTGTACTGTTTGAGTAAAACTGACTTGCTTAAAGTTGGCTCCTTTATTTATTTTCTCCTTTATCAGTTATGAAAACCAGCCTACAATTTCAACACCGGCCAAGCAGCGTGCTTTGCCAGCACCACCATCTGCTGTCAGAAAGGTCCTATTGTAAAACTTCTAACTTAGCCGAGTACCGGGTATCTGGGATAGAGGGTAGCCTAACGTTAGCCTTGTTCAACAATGAAAAATGAAATATCTCGCAAACGTTAACTATCGTGAACCATCAGGAATAGCTTTAGACTTAGAGCTTAGCAAAATCATCACTTGAATAGCGAGTTCAGTGACTAAATGGTACATGTTTCATTGCGTTATTGTTAAACTGCAACAGAAAAGATTCCATTGTTTTGCCTGGACTCGTAGCTGACATTTTTACTGTAACGTTAGCCATACCAGTCTGTAATACTGTAATCGTACCTAGAAAACTTGGATGCTCATTTACGATGAGGTCTGTGGAAGCAGTGGGGTGGGGGCTGTGTCTCTCTCTGTGGGGATGGCCAAGGGGTGGTCCGACTTTGTAATTTTTTGACAACAAATGTGACCATTGAGAAAGTTGTGTACTCCAGCTTTAAGTGAAAAATTCCACTTAACGACACTTTTTGTTCCCAGTACCTTTCACGGAGGTTAACCTGATATTTGAATCACAATATTTAGATTTTTTTGATTTGTGTAAGTAAACATTATGGTTACCCTGCCTACTGCAGGTTCTGTATCGTTGGTATGCTGCCAAGCTAGCAAATGGACACTGTACCATCACTTTGGATATGGCTTCAAAAAAAGTAAATCACTTGCACAGAGGGAGTGAAGGAAAGATGGAGGCTGATATAGATCTATCAATTTTCACACCGCTTTTCACACTGATAAGCCACTATTGATGGTTACGAAAGCAGTAGCAGTTTGGCCTAACTAAAAAAATATTGCTGAATTTATAGTGGCAATATCAAGAGATTCATTTGCACACTTGTAGGATTCAAATTACACTCAATTTAATGAATGAGAAAAACCTGATGAAAATTATGTTTCCACCACTACCGGAGCCAACATAGTTTTTTTCATTTATTTTATATTCAGTGAAGAGGAGGAAGCTATTGCAGGGTATTTGGCATTCAATTAGATAAATTCAATTAAAGTTAAAAGCTGTGCCTAAAAAAATCAAGCCAAGTTTCAGTTGGAAGGGAAAATATTTACGAAGAAGGCCTGTCTGTCTGGTGCAAGGAGATCAGCATGCTCAAACATTGCTGTAGAAAACATTACAAGAAGCAAAGGACCAAATTTCCATCCCTCTGCTATCAGACATCCCAGAGCAGAGTGATCCAATGAAAAGAAACAACACTGCTACCAGATGGGGCCCCTTTTTTAACCAGGTCTTATAACTTACATTTTATGTACTTTCACCACCAGTCACTTTTACATTTCAGAACTTGCAAAAGCTTCTACATTCTTGGCCAAAATACATTACATTACATTACATTACAGGCATTTAGCCGACGCTCTTATCCAGAGTGACTTAAACAACTTCTTATCACATTTATTCATTTATACAGCTGGATATATACTGAAGCAATTCAGGTTAAGTACCTTGCTCAAAGGTCCAAGGGCAGTGTCCTACCCGGGAATCAAACCTGCAACCTTTTGGTTACAAGTCCAGTTCCAATACAATACTCCTGTATGGTTATGCCAATCCTTCCCTATACCAATACCGTACCATCCTGTATTCCAATGCTTCCTCAAGGCACTGTCTTGGCCTGCAGTTTCGACAGCATGCCCTCCAAACTTTTCTGAAGAATCACCTGTAAGATATCTTAAACAGATAAACAGAACATACCAATTAAAGATTAAGTAGAAAAATATTGTCAAAAATAAGTTAATATTTTGAGTTTTTGACACAGTTGAAGGGAACGGTCATCAAAATGAGACCTAGACACGCCAACCTCTAGAAAAAAGCGCTGGAGACTTTTGTAGTATTTCACTCCGGTTTTATTCACAACTGTTTTATCCAGTAGAGGACAGTATATCCTTATCAATGGTGTTTGCAATTTCTTAATGGATGCTTTGAACAATAAATTACGTAACAGCATTTTAAATTTTATCAGTGTAGTATGATGCAAACTGCTACAAAAAACGCATTCGCTGCCGGGAGTTTTTCATCCTCGATATGAAAGTAGTACTGCTTGTAATATGCAGTTCTTCTCGCTGGCTACATATGTATGTTTTTCCACTCGATCGCTGTCTTGTCCAGTAGGCTGTAAGATATTGTTATTTTTGCATTTCACACACTGTAGTGTAAGAATTCATTGGTGGCTCAGTCATGTTTTATGTTTGATGTTTTCATTTTCATTGAAGCTAGAACATTTGGCAGTATTTTCCTGTTGGTGGAATATTATTTTATTGTAATGTTATCATACATAATATAGGCTATAGGCATAGTATCTTTCTGGGCTATACTTGTCACTTAAGGCATGGAAAATACTAATTCCAAGTTACTGTGCGGTGATATGTGCTAGATGAATGTCAAATTTTCCTTGGAGTCATTATGAATGGAAACATTTTTTTTTTAAACTACAGAAAAATGCGATCCCATGGGGAAAAAGAATACATACTGTAGAGTACAGGAAAAAGGGATGTTTTATTAAGGTACAAGAGTGAATGATTAGGCTACATACTTAGGTGTGTGTAACAATGTTTTTATCTTAAACCATCAGAAGGGGCAAATGTATGTGCTTTATAATGGACAAAACTAATTTTATTCATTTTATGACATGTTTTGGACCCATAGATATCTACCCCCCTATACTGATGAGAAGATAGTAATTCCCACTTGAAAATGATGCAAAAGTGAGTTTTATGAGCCAGAACCGTTGATTTGTAGTTAAATATATAATTATTTTATGATTTAGAGCAGTGCACAATTTAACCATTTGGATTGATTTGGACAGTATGTAAAATGTGCAGAAAGCAGTGATTTGTAAATTCTCTTTTACATATATTTAATTGAAAACAGTACAAAGAAAAGATATTTAATGTTTTACCTTATCAACTTTATAGATTTTTGTAAATATACGCTAATTCCGAATTTGATGCCTGAAAAAAAAGACTGGGAAGTAAAAAAAAAAAAACATTTTAAAAAACACCTGTATGGAACATTCCACAGGTAAACAGGTGATGCTATCATGACTGGGTATAAAAGGATATCTAAAGACTATTGATTTTTTTTTTTTATGTACTCTTACAAGCGATACCATAACCTCTCTGCATTTTAATGGATCTCTATGGGAATTAGGGGGTGGGACTAGATTAAGCTGTAAATTACACAGGAATAGTATGGAACCCATGGTTGACTAAATGGCTGTAAGTCATCAAGGGTCTGCCGTATCAAACGAGCCTCAAACCATCACTCTGCTGCCAGATATACAGTAGATATGGATGGATTACTTGAAGGGTGTCATGGTTTTGCAGCTTGCCGTTTCTGTTCTGCAGACATTTCCTTTCAGGTCTGCGCCACGGCCCTCCTGCCTTTTCCGCCTACCCGCACTCATTCGTTTCACCTGTGCTAGCGTCTGCTAGTTATTTAAGCACAGCGACTCCCTGGTTCGTGGCTTTTGTGTCATTCTTGCCACGCTAAGCCATGTAACGACGGTATAGTATTTTGGCAACCACTTGTTCTTTTGCCTTTGCTAAAAGTACATGTGGGGTCTGCCTTAGTGAGTTAGGAGTTCTTTCCTTTTACAGTTTTCGTTTTCCTTTCTCACTCATTTCCTTCCTTGGTTTTCCTTCCCCTAGCTCTGTTGAGATAGTACCTTGGTTTCGCCTAGTTGGGTTGTTATTTGTTTGGCTTATGCCGGGATTCTTTTCCCTTATTGTTTATTTTCTCTGCTCAAATCTATGAGTTTTTGCCCACTTTTCTGGGTTGCTATATTTTGGCTGTATGCCGGGAGTTATTTTCCCTTTTTGTTTACTTCTCTCTGCTCCATTCACAGACTCCCTTCGCCCTTTTAGTGGTTGTTTCCATGTTTCGTGGGACAACTTTCCGATCCCCTTTCAGTCGTGTCTGGTCCTCCGAACCTGACCCCTCACAAAGGGTTGTTTCTCCTGATTCATTTTCCTATTGAACTCTATGGAAAAATAAGGAGGAACAACCCTTCAAGTGATCCATCCATATCTACTGAATATCTGGCAGCAGTGTGATGGTTTGAGGCTTGTTTGATACCTCAGACCCTTGATGGCTTACAGCCATTTAGCCAACCATGGGTTTCATACTATTACTTCCACTGTGTTTGAGCTTTTTTTTAAATTATTTTAAACTTTGTTTCAGTAATACTGACTCTTGGAAAATTTACTTCTAAGGGTTACCTTACAGAAAATACTGAGATTATGCCTGTAGTCAAAGAGGTTCAAGAACAATAACCATTTTATTGTCGGGCTTGTATTCAAAAATGTGCTTTAGAAGGGGATAACTCTGCTACAAAATTAAATTATTTTTTTTTAGCTAATATCTTCTTAAAATATCTGCATCAAAACTAAAAACACTGTCACCTACAGTATTAGATAATATAGGTTACATAATAATAGTTCACCTCTATATATACTGTATATCCACAATGGATTAAAAAAGGTAAAACACCACTATCATAAGCATAATCCATAATCCTCAATACATTTTTTAACTGAATTGTATTACCGAATTCTATATTGACAAATTCTTCCTACCAAAAATGCTGGTGGCATGTTTCACTTCATGACAAACAGTTGAGTATGTCACAAGATTCTTTGCATGCATAAGTTGTACAGTACAGTACAGTACAGTACACTATAATACAGTGATACTATGATTGATGACATTGTTCAATTAAAGTTGCTTTCAACTCATTGGAGAGCCTTCTCTTGACTTTCCTAACACCCCACCCTCTTCATCCTTTCCATCTGATCCCTTTTCTCCCTACCCTATATCCTCTACCTTCCCCACCAGCTCTACATTCTTTCTCCAACAACTCTCTCATCAACCTCTTCCATTGGTTGTTGTCTCCCCATAGCTTTCAAAAAAATCTGTAGCCGAGTCATTTGATAGGAAATGTGGTGCTGATTGAGTGACTAATTAAGCATTCAGCAAGCACTTTTTGCGGTGTCCTTTACTAACTGATGTATGATCAAAGCAAACTGAAATTAATTTTGAACTTTAGTTCTGTAATTTGTTGGAAAACGTACCATTAGTTTTGTGAAATAGAGTTTTGATGACTGTGTTAAATATTATTAGGGAATGGACCTTTG
Source organism: Synaphobranchus kaupii (assembly GCA_029718625.1). Lineage (NCBI taxonomy): Eukaryota > Metazoa > Chordata > Actinopteri > Anguilliformes > Synaphobranchidae > Synaphobranchus > Synaphobranchus kaupii. The sequence goes on from CM056377.1 coordinate 50,462,941, forward strand.
TTTGGCTATATTGAGGGGAAAACAAAAATGTAAACATTTTAATGCAACACATTTTCAATATGTATTTAGCAAAATCAGAGCAGTTCTAGGCTGCATTTGGATCTTATTTAACACATTCCCTTCCCTTGCTCTCTTAGCTCAAGTTAGCTATTTTGTGACAAAATCTGGTAAAAAAAAGAATAAATAACGTTGATAAGGCACTCAACCTATTAGTAAAATCCTTCAGAAAGCTCAATTTTAGCTTGGTATCATTGGCACACATTTACTTCAAAGTCAAACCACATGCTTGGAAGCTTCATTTGTAGTAATTCAATGATTAATTGAGACGATTAATGTACCACAATGCATGATTGTTTTAACATGAGGCTTCAGAAAAGACTATGCTAGTGTTAGCATTGCACTGGAAGCAGGAAAATACCAGTTACAGGAAGTCCAGAATTTATGCTTAGTTGGTAACCAATGCTGATGACTCTTACTATAAGCGCTGCTGTAAAACATTGGAGTATTAAGCATTTTGAACCAAAAGTGACTTTACTCTTGCTTTCACCACGATGAATTCTCAAAGAAAAGTATTCACTTTTTAATTAAATGTGGAGTTCTGTTAGAATGTGGAGCCTGATGAATAAATGTGTCAGTGTCACAAGATTTGTTATGAAACCTATGGAAATATCCTTTTATGGAACTTATAGAAATAACTATTATAAGAACTATTATATTAAAGAGAAACCAATTTCCCAGACTTTAAAAATGCCAATTGTCTTTTGTTTCCAACTTTTTTCACCGTGTTGTGTTCACCATGGAATACATGTTGTGTTCAATGCTGCACCAGCTGGAACACTAAACAAAAAATGGAAATTCTGTTCAGTTCCTTGTAACTAAATCCAGCCAAACTCAGGGAGCTGTCAGAGTTCAGGAGAATGAAAGGGCTTAACCTTTTTAAAAGGTCTAGACCACTACTTCAGAGGAACTGTAATTAGCAGGGACATCCACTGCCTGATTATCCACATAATAGGCATACTAAACAAAGGGGATCTTGACTGATAAAAAGGAAAAGTGCCCACACAGTTCAAGGTGCCAATGTGAATTCCATGACAGCATCACAAGTACAAGGCATACCTGATCAACACTTTGTCTTTGTCCAAGTAGACCTACCTAGTTTAACCCTCATATTATGTTCGCATTTTATGACGCCTTTTATGTTTGGGGTCAAATTAACCACAAAAGTTTAAACTGACACAAAACTATTGTAATGGGAAAAGTGTGTCACCTCTTGTGTGTCTCCCAATTGACTAGCCTTTTATCCACAAATATAAAAAATCTGTGATGAAACTTCTCATTTTAGAGCCTGAGGTAAGTAAATGTTTGTGAAGTTTAAAGCCTGTATGGGAAAGTGCCACCAGAATTACCCACAAAAAACAGAGATAAAAACTACATTTCATACAGCCACCCCAGAAATTACCCCAGAAAACACCTTTGTATACAAAGTTGGTAAAGGACTTTTGAAAATATAGCATTATGTTCATCATGTGTTTACTTTTTAATCCCAACAAATTAGAAGAAATCATATAGTGTCAAGATGAGAAAATAAGGTTCGCTGGTTTTTAAGAGACATCAAACATTGAATAGGGTCAAATTGACCTGGAACATAATATGAGGGTTAAATGTTGCCCTTGAGGTGCTACATTAGAAGCTTTAAATATGTATGAGATATTTTTGTGATTCATCATGTACCAGTGCTGACTCATTGATATGCGTATCGCATCCTTTGATACGGTGGATCTTGGTTTGATACCCAGTTTCTTATGGCATCAACTGTGTTGACACAACTCAACAAGGGATATTTACTTAGGCTGTTGTAGTTTGCCACATGCCTTGTCAAAATAGGCACGCCCACAAGCTGTTGATTTAATAGGGTATTCATAAAAAGTAGCAAATGGAACAATCACAAAATATTTAAAATATAGGAACTGCCATTCAAAGTTTACATTGCATGAGTGCTGACCGTGAACTGATGAACATAGAAAATAAAATGCATATTGTTTTTAGAGCAACAGCTGGTACACAAAATTTGAAATGAGATATTTCAACTCCAGGTGCCACTGTCAGATTGAGGCAACTAGGAAATGCAATGTGGAGAGAAGATCCTGTGCTGTAAAAATGGTGATTGTATTTTATATTTTTTTGTCTTAATTAGTAGTATATTTATAATTATGAATTAAAATTGACATGTTGTCATAGTTCAATTCCAAAATTATTTCCATGAGTTATGAAGGAGTTAGACAATAATGTTCTTCTGAAAATTTGACCTCATATCTGTTTCACTAAGGACTACATGACTGAATGTTCTTTCAGTGATTAATTACCACATTACTACATTCACCCAAACTTAAGAACCACAATTTGAGATGTGCACATCTTGTCATGTAATGTAATGGGTTCACCACCTTCCACGCACTACTAATGTCTTGTGGCTGGCCAGTTTATTGGCCATTTATGTTTCAAGTGCTCAACATCCTGCTTGCATTGCCCCACCGATCCCACCACCTCTCGAATCTTGGCCCGCATCACACATTTGCAAACACGGTCAACTTGTAAGGAGTGCAAACAATGTAGAGGCATGGGCTGCATTCAAATCCAATTTAACACACTCCCTTCCCTTGCTCACTTCCCTCAAGGGAGCCATCTTGTGACGCAATTTTCTACATGCAGCAAGCGAACCTAAAATGTGCTCTGCAAGGGAGGAGTGACGAGAAACAAACAAAAACGGAACTGAACCGCCCTCGCAACATTTCGGAATTGCAACACCATAGAGTTGAAATGTGACTGCCACATAGAAGCTTGCATTTTATAACTCTTGGTGGAAGGGAGAATAAACGAGGGAGCGAGGGAATATAATTACTCCCTCCCCTTTGTTAAATTGGATCCAAATCACACTTGGTCTGGCTGCCATATTTCATCCTGGCATTTTGGGGATTCCCCCCTTGAAGCAAGGGAAGGGACGCCTTTTGGATCCGAACGCAGCCAAGGTGCTTGGCCACGAGCATCTCCAGCTATTCTTCATTAGGTTAAAAACTGCTTTAGGTTTTTACTCTTCCATCTCCATCACTTGTATTTTTGAATTAGTATCTGCTGCTGGTACAGGCACTAATTATTATACCCTTGCACCTGTCTCTGGATTCAGCTGTCGTTGAGTTTCATATAATTAAAACTCATCTGACAATAGTTTGTAGCCTACTTCACCCATTTTGCATTCCAAAATGTAAAGTAGAGGGAGATAAACACCTTTTCTGAGGTGGCTTGCTGCTTCATCATTTAAATGATGAAATTACCCCTGATCTCAACACAATCATTCTACGAGCATAGCCAGAAAAAATGCATTCTCATGTGTGTCAAAAAAAAAAACTGTAAATCACTCCATAAACAGAGTACTTTTGATGGAGTGAGTGGCCAATTCTTGTTTAATAGGCTAATGTTTTTAATGAGTTGTTGCAGACAATCCCATATGCCAGGGATCTCAAGCTCAGATCTTGGAGGGCCACTGTGTCTGCTGGTTATTCATGTGTTCCTGCACTTAAGTGCTAATTTAAGTCATTGATTGGCTAAAGAGTCTGCACACCTTGTTTCCAAGGCCTAAATTGGCTGCTGATTGAAAGGTAATCACAAAAATGAGCAGAGACTCGGCCCTCCAGGACTGGAGTTTGAGACCCTTGCCATATATGGATTCACTTATGCACAAGACATTTTACTTAGCATTGTATTATGGTAAAGTCTTTTCTTCTCTTCAAATATTTTTCCGTTTTAAGGTGATGACTTCACATATTTTACAAATTTACAAACCGCCTCCTGAGTCAGTGCTTTCATTTGGTGCTATTTCATAATAGAAGTCTAATTTATTTTTGAGGATTTGGAAATACTAGAAATGCAGCGTAAGTGCAATTCTAGTGCCAGTTGACCAGAGGGTGTGTGTTTAACATTAGCATTATGACATTATCATATATTTGCTCAGTCTGAATAGGGCCTTATTTGACAGTAGGCTTACTTGTTGCAAAGCCCTCCAGCATGGAATGGCGTAACTGGAATTGTGTAGCTAACTGGCTATGTAAACTCACAATGGGCCCAATTCAGACTTAGCAGATTTAGGCACCTGGTTAAACGTTTTCTTCCAAGTTAAAGTTAGCTGGGTTTTCTAAGCAGGTATTCAAACTCACCTTGCACATGTGCTTATGTTCTCCATATGAGAGGCACTTCCTATTGTTTATGGTCTGTCCTTCTTTCCCGTTTCCTTGTTTATTTTCCTGGTAGGCAGGTGGAATAACTCTTTCTGGATAAACTCATGAACTCTGCACTCATTTGTTCTTGTTTTGTGATTAGTCTTGTTCTCCATTAAACACATTAATTAAACAACTCCTCACACCAATTAATGAACCTGATGTGGCATTGGGCCATCACAGAGGCCTGGAAATTGAGCTGGCAGAGAGACTAGAGAGGGTATTACTGGTCTTACTGGGTTGTGGAATTTTTTCTTTCACTCACCAATATACAGCAGACTTTTGAGCTTTAGCATTCAGGTTTTCTTTTTACAGCTATAGCTTGAGTTCTTTGCCAAAATATTTGGCAGCCAAAGGGGCGGGACATATTTACACACAATCAGCAAAATGTTTAGTGTTCAATAAATTCAACTGACAGTGTACATTAATCTCTGACAGAGAAATTATATCCCTGTATTACTCATTTGCAAGGCTCAGGGCAAAATGTGTTAGTGTTAACCTCTAGGCTGTTTTTACATATATATTCTTTGGTGTGCTGCCTCTTGTTTCTTTCTTTTGCAAGACAGTTTACATCCTTTTCTTTGACGTAACTGCCGTAAAGCACAAGAAAATATTAAATCAATATGTGTATTGTAGTTTTTTACTGTTAGTGTAAATATTGTACCAACACTAAAATTAAAATGCTTTATTCTAGGGTTGTCAAACTAAAGTCCTGGCAGGCTTCAGTGTCTGTTGGTATTTGTGGTTTCAATCAGCAGCGAATTAAGGCCTTGAGAACAAGGTGTGTAGATTCTTTAGACAATCAGTAACATACAGCACTAATGAATCACTGGAACGCAACAGAAACCAGTAGACACTGCAGCGCTCCAGAACTGGATTCTGACACCTGTGATTTATTCAGATAATAATGCTTTTTCTTTGCCTACTGTGTAGTATGCTGCCATTACTTTAAGAAAATATTAAATGGGTAAATCAATAGTTTTCCTCAGTTTAGCCATTTCATTTCCTTTTTTGGTGTCACTCAATACACCTGTCAAAACATTAATGCATTTGTTAATGCAAATAATCCACATTGGGTAGGGTTTCTCGGAGGCTGCTCATTTTAAACTGGGGCCACATTAAAGGGATAGTTCGGAATTTTGGACATAATGTCTCAATTACGACTTACCCATGATGTAGTTGATTGATGCAAACCATTTTCAGATAATTCCATGCTGTCCCTTCTTTTGGACATATACACATTGCTAATGCTAGCGCAACTCGTAGGAAACTAGTATCATCCACTACCAAACGCACTTAAACACTCCAAGGTGCACCCAAAGCAAATAAAATACGACGACAGTCTATCGGGGTTATTTTCAGTGATTATACCATCATTTTTCAAGTCAAACTATCGTTGAATCCTTTACTTTGTGCTCACCTAAATTCTCCGTGGAAGTACGGCGTTAGTTTAGTAGCTAGGTAACGTAAAGTAGCCTATTAGCTCTGCCGGCCAAAAACAATATCGCGTGTGTGAAAGAATCAGACTCGTAGTATTGTTAGCTAACGTTCAGGTAAGATGGTATTTCGGTGTGTATTTCAAGGTTGTTCAAATCATGCAAAAAAAATGGGCACCACAAAGTTTTCACCGATTTCCAGTGGAAGATCAACAAAGAAAACAGCTGTGGCTTCTTGCTGCTCGCATGGATGTCACCAATTGAGACGCTAAAAAAGTTTGTAGTGACCATTTCATGGAGGATGACTATGTGAAAATCAAAAAAGGACGGGCGGGACACCCTCTACTGAAGGAGACTGCTGTGCCATCACCTGTTTTTCTTCATGCACCGAAAACAACTGACGAGCAGGTAACTAATAAATGATTGCATGTGTGATCTATCTATTCAGCTAGATAGCTAGCTAGTTGCCACGATTGGGAAGTCATGGAAGTGGTCAAACTTTTCCTGCAAATTGGTAGCCAGTGTGCTTGCTTGTATATGCTGTGTTATTCTGTAGCATGTTTGTGTTTAGCTGACTTGTTGTCTACCAAATATGTAACTTTACAGCAAAACGGATTGTGTCGGCAACTGTGGAGTACAGCAGATAGCCTACAGGCAGATACCCTGGCTAATCTACAGCTAGCTCCGCCGCCGTACTTCCACTGAGAATTTAGGTGAGCACAAAGTAAAGGATTCAACGATAGTTTGACTTGAAAAATGATGGTATAATCACTGAAAATAACCCAGATAGACTGTCGTCGTATTTTATTTGCTTTGGGTGCACTGTGGAGTGTTTAAGTGCATTTGGTAGTGGATGCTACTAGTTTCCTACGAGTTGCGCTAGCATTAGCAATGTGTGTATGTCCAAAAGAAGGGACAGCATGGAATTATCTGAAAATGGTTTCCATCAATCAACTACATCATGGGTAAGTCGTAATTGAGACATTATGTCCAAAATTCCAAACTAACCCTTTAAGCTTGGGCCACATTGCACGACTTTTCCAATGGTAAGCGACAATGAAAAAAATGAGTAGCACACATTTAACAACTGTCATATGCAGATTTTCAGTCTCTTGTGTCGCACACACATAACGACAACTGTTTTTGAGGAGCACAAATCTAAACGACAGAGAATTGACGCAGACGGATGCAGTTCTCGCATGAACGTGATTTCTCGTGGTAGACCTGCACTTGCGAGAATGTCTTTTTTCCGATATTTTGAAACCAAAACAACCATGGAGCCCATACAGCTTGCAACTTTGTCAGTGTTGTTGTGGTAACTTGTAGAGTTGACATTGTACAGACAGACACACGCATGTTTCTGCCACAAATCCACAAGTCGCTCCTCATTTTTAGTATTCCAAAAAACATGTTTATTTGGCTCAGCCATCCGCACATTGGATTTGATGTTTACTTCTGTATTTTTCCACCTTTTCCTTCCTCTGTCGCAAATTCACTTTTCATTGGCTATTGAAAAATCCCGTAGCGATTTCAGTCTTTGGCCAGCGCAAACCACAAGATTACGCACAGACTAATCCCGATAAAATCAAACATGTTTGATAAAATCATGGTGTTCCCGACTGGGATCGAGACAGACAACAGTCTTTCACTCCCACACACATAACGATTTCAGCTGCGACTTTACAGCGCAACTTGCCTGGACTACCACAGACTCTGCCCGATCGCAAATCATTGCCAAATCAGGCTAAAAAATTGTGTAATATGTCCCCAGCTTTAACTAGATAAGCAGATTTAGTTTCTACTCTATGGTTGACACAATTCGCTGTAACTTACAAGTTTAGCTAGCTAGTTGTTATCTATCTGATGTACACCTCAAGCTATGATGAAGATAGTGGAGGACAAAGAGGATTGTAACCCAGCTCTTGAGGGAGGCATATGTTGCCTGAGGGCCTTGTTACACAAAGCCATTTAGATGCAATACAATTTGTATACAATAATTGTCTGCGATGTGATAACATGCAATTTTACTGCGACATAATGTGATCTGTGGACAATTCAAATGCAATTTAAATTGCAAGTAATTCAAGAAATATCCAGTCATGAGCCTGCCATGCCATTACATTCTATTACACACCTAGAGTAGTAAAATGTTACAAGTTGACTAGTATACCGATTAAAATCTTCATTTATTAAAACGTAATATAAAGCACTTGGAAATTGCATGAGATCAGTTGCTTGAAGCAGATCTTTGTGCATCGAGTTGCAACAGTGTTGCAAGTACATTGTATATGGATATTGTAGTGGGTGTAACATGAAGTAACCTAAAGGGGATTTGGTCACTAGCAATAAAAGTTGACTAAATTGCTTTGTGTAACGGGGCAGAACAGAACTCCCAATACCTCACACAAATGGGCAATACCATTAATGACATTTCATTCATCAAAAATTCAATTATGGCAGATTTTTGCTTCTGTGCAGTTGTCCCCATTACAGAACTTGCCAATTGTTCCCATTATGCATGCCAATATATCATATCAGAGCATCTATCATATCTAAGAGAGAAGGAGATGCATAAAATAATAAGGTGAGAACATAAATTCATGAACCCAAAATGATTGGAGATATCGTGTTACAGCAACTAGTCGGCTTTAACAATGATGTTGTTTTGCTATTGAAAGTCTTTTGATTGGTTGCTTATGAGTCAATGATTGACAGCATGCGGCAGCTTCACCAATTGTGGGGTTAAGGAAATCCCACTCTCCCATCACTGTAAAACAATAGAGTATTTTATAACATAACACAAGCAACTTATGTTTATAAATTCCAACTTTATAGTCTGACTAAGCAAGTTAAATGTAACACAAGAATTGTGACAAGAGAAATAATGTCAAGTTAATTCATAGGAGCAACTAAGTCTTGGGAATCCCTTTTCAGAGAAATGCATGAAGAATATGATTTTAGGGTTTCTAGCAGTGCCAAAGGGCCAAAATGCCAAAGAGACCGAAGACACCGCCACTTACAGTGCGCTTGAATACAGGACAATACTGCAAACATTTGCACATGTGGTGATTTAAAAATCAATGATTGTATGTTTATATTTTGTCCACCCACAGCAGGGAATTGTTTTTAGGTGAGAGCTGAGCTTTTACCACATCAGGAGGTTGACTGAACAGTACACATCTTCCTCTACCAGCTAAAACAGCACCAAATCCCAGACCTCAAGTGATTACACAATTCTGTTCCCCCGCTGTATTACTTTACATAAATTACACCCATAATGACTGCAAAGTTCATTGAAATGTAGTGTTGTTTTGAACATTGCAGCAGGTTGAATTCAAAGTGCAGGAGGCCTCAGAACATAGGCTGAGTGTTCTCAGCAAGGCAGTGGAAATAATTACTCTGTACATAACAGGGGAAATCATGTTTGCTGGTGCAGAAGGACATTTTGTGCTGGCAGTAAAAATACATGGAAAAAACATACATCCATTGTATTATACGTGCATTGGTTCACAGAGCTTTGAACATGTATAGCCCTTATGTGGAATGAATTCCAAAGTAGGGCTCCCACGGGCTGCCAGTGTGTATCTGATGAAAGAGTCATTTTGTGACCTGTACAGGGTAACCTCTAATTATCTACTGTCACAGAAAAAAAATATGTTTCTGTGAGGAAACCTTTTTCATAATTTACAGAGGCAGTCTATGGCAGGGATCTGTATCTACAGTCTCTTGTGGTTTTACACTTTACTTGCAGATTTCTAAGGCCAAAGAAAATGCCTTAGAAACAGCTAAGAAATGCTGCTAAAGGAAGGCTGCCAGACAGTGACTTGAGTGAGGCATTTCAATTCTGAGCAGGAAATGAGGAACCTGTCCTCCAGAGAGACTCATCCCTTCCCTGCAATGTCGAATATGGTCACGAGTCCAGCCAGCAATATGTGGGAAACTAACTTAAAAGTTCTATTTACCATGTTCAATCACACAATTTCCTGGACAGATTCTGTACCAACGGTCTATTTAACACAAGTGGTGCCACCAAGGCATAGAAAGTCAGGTCCCGTCACCTGACTGAGCCATTTGACTGTTAACTTTTGCATGCTGTTATCTCTTCTTATCCACTGCAAAAACCCAATCTTAACAAGCATTTTCATCTTGTATTTAGACTTTAGAATCTTATTTCTGTTACTTTTTTGCTAAATAAGACAAAAAGAATGCCAGTGGGGGGAGAGTTTTACTCATTTCAAGATTTGCCTGTCACGGTTTTTCCATCACCGCCCCTTTCTCCGCTGAAGGACTCTCGCGGCTCCTGGGCGGTTCCCTTCCGTGTCTTATCTGTGGTCCGGTTATCTATTTGCTCACCTGTTTCAGGTGATTGCCCCGGATATGAGTTTGCCTGTACACTAAGCCAGGTATTGGTATAGGAAGAAAGCGACCACTTTATTTTAAAGCAAGTGCTTTAATTTCACGTGGGACTTGCTTTTAGTTGTGTTAGAGCTCCGTTAATAGGATTTTGTTTATCTCTTTTGCACTATTCCTTCCTCGGTCTTTCTCGGTGCGGCTCTTTCTCAGACAGTCACCTTATTTCTTTCTATTCCTTACCTCTCTGTTTGTATACTCTCTTTGTTGTGAGTGCGAGAGGTTCTATATCTTACTGTTTTCTTTTTCACCTCCTTATTTCGGCCGTTTGTATTACGTGCTGGAGGTGTCTGTTTCTGTTTCGCTCTCTCCCGTCTGCTGGCTCTATTTTATGAGTCTGGGGAGATATCAGTTGTCATACTCGTGTCTTCGAGTCTCGCCCTCTTTTGGTGTAGTTCTTATTTGGCTTTATGCCATTTCCTTTTTGTTTTGTGCTAATCCCTTTGCGGATTCCTCATCCCCTTTTAGTGGTCCTCACTTTCGTGGGCGGCTTGTTTGATCCCTTGTCCTGTCGCGTCTGGTTCTCCCTAACTCGAACCCTCACATTGCCAGTGGGGTTAGCTAATTTTACTTGTCAAGCGAAAGTTAACTTAAAACAAGATAATATTTTCCACTTTAGAAAAAAAAAAAAGATTTTAAGTCTCAATAGAATACTAAAGCACTTTTGTCCAGAATACTGGACATTTTTTGCAGTGTGGAGTGACCAGCAGTTATGCAAGTGCTCAGGAGGGAGCATGGAACTTAGAGCATGATCAATGTACAAGCTAAATCATTGTGATGCCACATTTCTTTTTAAATATCGTGAGAGATTAACTGACTGGCTGTCAGTATGTATATACACTGCCCGGCCAAAAAAAAAAAAGTCGCTATTGCACCCGTCATGCAGAGTGCCCACTGTACAAGCCTCTGGAGGCAGTGTTATGATCTGGGGTTGCTTCAGTTGGTCAGGTCTAGGCTCAGCAACATTATGCAGCAATAAAATGAAGTCAGCGAAGTACCTGAATGTACTGAATGACCAGGTTATCCCATCAATGGGCATATGCCAGGATGACAATGCCAAGATTCATCGGGCTCAAATTGTGAAAGAGTGGTTCAGGGAGCATGAGGAATCATTTTCACACATGAATTAGCCACCAGATTCCTGACCTTAACCCCATTGAAAGTCTTTGGGATGTGCTGGAGAACACTTTACGGAGTGGTTCGACTCTCCCGTCGTCAATACAAGATCTCAGCCAAAAACTTATGCTACTCTGGATGGAAATAAATGTTGTGACATTGCATAAGGTTGTCGAAACAATGCCACAACAAATGCGCGCCGTAATCAAAGCTAAAGGCGGTCCAACGAAATATTAGAGTGTGCGACTTTTTTTTTGGCCGGGCAGTGTATATATGGGAGCGCCTCGGGACGGGGCGGCAGGGCTGCTGCCTCTGTGAGTCGTTTGGGACGGGGGGGCAGGGCTGCAGCCTCTGTGGGCCTTTGGGACGAGGCGGGGGGCTGCTGCCTCTGTGGGCTCTTTGGGACGGGGCAGTGGGGCTGTGGCCTCTGTGGGCCTTTGGGACGAGGCGGGGGGCTGCTGCCTCTGTGGGCTCTTTGGGACGGGGCGGTGGGGCTGCTGCCTCTGTGGGCGCTTTGGGACAGGACAGTGGGGCTACTGCCTCTGTGGGCCCTTTGGGACGAGGCAGTTGGGCTGCGGCCTCTGTGGGCGCTTTGGGACGGGGCTGGCGGGGCTACTGCCTCTGTGGGCCCTTTGGGACGGGGCGGTGGGGCTGCTGCCTCTGTGGGCGCTTTGGGACAGGACAGTGGGGCTACTGCCTCTGTGGGCCCTTTGGGACGAGGCAGTTGGGCTGCGGCCTCTGTGGGCGCTTTGGGACGGGGCTGGCGGGGCTACTGCCTCTGTGGGCGCTTTGGGACGGGGCGGCAGGGCTGCGGCCTCTGTGGGCGCTTTGGGACGGGGCAGTGGGGCTGCTGCCTCTGTGGGCCCTTTGGGACGAGGCGGGGGGCTGCTGCCTCTGTGGGCGCTTTGGGACGGGGCAGTGAGGCTGCTGCCTCTGTGGGCGCTTTGGGATGGGGCAGTGGGGCTGCTGCCTCTGTGGGCCCTTTGGGACGAGGCGGGGGGCTGCTGCCTCTGTGGGTGCTTTGGGATAGGCCAGTGGGGCTGCTGCCTCTGTGGGCGCTTTGGGACGGGGCAGTGGGGTTGCTGCCTCTGTGGGCGCTTTGGGACGGGGCAGTGGGGCTGCTGCCTCTATGGGCGCTTTGAGACCGGGCGTATTTAAAACAGTTACACTGGTCAATAGACTCTGATAGCATGGATTTTACAATTGTTATAAATTCATTAAGCGTAACAAGGTCCTGAAGTTTAAGTTCCTTTTGCAAGGCATTCCATGTAAAAGGTGCTGAAAACTTAAAAGCCTTCTTTCCCAAGCCTTACCTGTCACCCTGCCTTGCGTAGCGCCAGTGCTGACCACCAGGGGGCAGTACACCAAATCCAATCCCATGTCACCACAATTTATATATAGTCAAGCCGGAAAGTCTGCACACCCCTTTCACCTTCTCCACGTTTTATTACGTTACAGACTTATACTACAATAGATTGAGTTCATTTTCTGCCTCAAACATCTACACACAATAGCCAATAATGACGAAGTGAAAACAGGTTTTTAGAAAATATGCAATTTTATTTTACTGACAAAAATAGGTTATTTAGGGGTTACATATCTGTACACACCCTTAGCCTAATACTCGGTTGCTGCACCTTTGGCAGCGATTACAGCTTCAAGGCATCTTGGGAAAGAAGCTACGAGCTTGGCACACTTGTTTCTGGACATTTTTGCCCATTCTTCTTGGCATATCCTTGCAAGCTCCGTCAGGTTGGATGGGGAGCGTCGGTACACAGCCATTTTCAGCTCTTTCCACAGATGTTCAATTGGATTCAGGTCTGGGCTCTGGCTGGGCCACTCAAGGACATGCACAGACTTTCTCCGAAGCCACTCCTTTGTTCTCTTGGCTGTGTGCTTCGGGTCGTTGTCATGTTGGAAGGTAAACCTTCGCCCCAGTCTGAGGTCCAGAGCGCTCTGGAGCAGGTTTTCTTCAAGGATCTCGGTGTACTTAGCTGCATTCATCTTTCCCTCTATCAGGACTAGATCCCCCGTTCCCGCTGCTGAAAAACATCCCCACATCATGATGCTGCCACCGCCATGCTTCACTGTAGGGATGGTATTAGCCAGGTGATGAGCGGTGCCTGGTTTCCTCCAGACGTGACGCTTGGTATTCAGGCCAAAAAGTTCAATTTTGGTTTCATCAGACCAGAGAATCTTGATTCTCATGGTTTGAGAGTCCTCTAGGTGCCTTTTGGAAAACTCCAAGCGGGCTGTGATGTGCCAAGGAGGGGCTTCCGTCTGGCCACTCTACCATAAAGGCCTGATTGGTGGAGTGCTGCCTGGATGGTTGATCTTCTGAAAGGTTCTCCCATCTCCACAAGGATACGCTGGAGCTCTGTCAGAGTGACCCTCGGGTTCCTGCTCACCTCCCTGGCCAAAGCCGTCTTCCCAGATTGCTCAGTTTGGCCGGGTGGCCAGGTCTAGGAAGATTCTTGGTGGTTCCAAACTTCTTTCATTTGTGAATGATGGTGGCCACTGTGCTCTTTGGGACCTGTAAAGCTGCAGAGATTTTTCCGTACCCTTCTCCAGATCTATGCCTTGACACAATCCTGTTTCTGAGGTCTGCAGATAATTCCTTTGACCCCATGGCTTGGAGTTTGCTCTGACATGCACTGTCAATTGTGGGACCTTATATAGGCAGGTGTTGGCAATCCCCAATCATGTCCAATCAATTGAATTTATCACAGCTGGACTCCAATTAAGTTGTAGAAACATCTCAAGCAGTATCAGTGGAAACAAAATGCACCTCAGCTCACTTTTCGGTGTCATATCACTTGTGTACATATGATATTTTACATTTTGATTTTTAATAAATTAGCACAAATGTCTAAAAACCTGTTTTCACTTTGTCATTATGGGCTATTTTGTGTAGAATTTTGAGACAAAAAATGAACTCAATCTATTGTAGAATATGTCTGTAACGTAATAAAACGTGGAGAAGGTGAAAGGGGTGTGCAGACTTTCCGGCTTGACTGTACCTATATAAATATGAAACTTATTGTTCTCGTTGATGCAATAAAATCATATGGATGCTATGTTTAGCCATTAAAGATACATATGTATGGTTATGCTTTGTGGATATTTCTGGCCTTCTGGACTAATTTCTGATCATTTTGTACTGTTTTATTTACATGAAGCTATTTGCTCCTTGCAAAAAAATAAATCAATGAAAATAAGGCAGCTCCCTCCTATCTGCAGTTTCAGTCATTCAACTCCTGTGGTTCATGTGACCTTCATATTTTCGAGCTGCTTTTTCAGAAGTCAAAAATATTAGACAGATCTAAGGGGGCATTTTTCAGTGAACTTTGCATCACTTGAGGAGATGCACAGCAGACAGATTTGCTTTCCACTCTTGTCATTTCTGTGATATATCAGCTTCCAGCATCCACTTGTCATTTACAAGTCTGTTTTGAAGCTATTCAACTTTTTAAACTGGAAAGGAATTTGTCACAAGAGAAAGTACACCGGATGCTCAAACTTCACTCCTACCTTTAGCGAGCATAGTTTCCAACTCTAAATAGAAAGTGACCCATTGGTATTCAACCATTATCAACCGTGCATGTTTCATGGACTAAACATTCTCAAATTGTGTGATCGTTTCTATATTTTGGTGTCGTGGGCTCAGTGAAAAGGGTGAGCTATGCAGATGTGAATCTCTATCACATTGGAAAACAACAAAAATTGTTTCTTAAAATTCTGTGATTGAAATTGAAAACATTTAAGAAAAATTAAACAGAAGAAAATTACTGCTTGCTTAATATCATATGTAGAGACTGAATAAGCAACAAAATGACTGAATTATTTTTGAGGAAGCCACTTCTAATCTTGTTAAAAGATTACCTATTTATTTATGAGTTATAAATAAATATTATTTGTAATGAATATTAATAATTTTTTTATACTATTTTTTTCTTTAGAGCCAGATTTCTTACTTTTAATTTTTTATAATTACGTTATTTGGGAGTGTATAGTGTTTTTCCCCCTCTGGAGTTTTGTCATAATCTTCGATTAAAAGGATGATAGCTTGCCTCCCTATACTTTCCAATGAAAACAAGGGGCATTGTTTGTGACAGTTATCCTCGATTGTTAAACCTTTACCAGCCATGTCAACATGTAACCATAAGAATATGGTACAGGCTTCAGTGTTCAGTGTGGAGCAGTGGAGCAATAGTGATAAGGGCATTTGACTCATCTCCAAAGTTATGGACTTTCCCTTAACTGTTGTAGTAGACATCCAACCTGATCAAAGCATAGATTATGTTGAAAAGGACAGGAGTGGATATAGGAACATCTGTTCCTCTCTGACTCCAAATAATCAAGTTGTAATTAATATTCATGAAATCAACATGTATTTTTTTTCATTATAGCCAACTTACTATGTCCTGTTTTACTATATTTGAAGTACTTCTCACAGGCTTAATTAATTATTCTTTGCACTGTGCTTGTATTTTATTTCAAGCAGGTGGTAAATGTAATTTGATCAATGCTTAATGCTCTATCATGACTCTGTATTCAATTGAACACAATTGACTAAACTGCGGTAGGTCTCACTTTTCAGAATGAGCTTTAAGGTTGGAAAAAGATTTAGCTCCAGTTCACAAGTTCCCTAATGACACAGGTTTTATAGGTAGATTTCAGCAAGTTAAATCACATATCTGGCCACGGACGGATGCAGGAACTAATCAAAAGTATAGATGTAATTTTTAGCTACAGCTACAGGCCAGTGATTAGACATTAAGAGAAGCACCTGCATTTGCTCAATTCATATTTGAGTCTGATATGTGAAAAGGAGTGTGAAAAACAAGCCCCCCCCCCCTTTCTAATACAATTTCTACACTTTTACTCATTTACATTCATAACCAGTTATTTATGGACTCCTAATAAAAATTAGACAGCGTCTTTTTGATAATATTTAGCCATTCTGTCGATTTTAATTTGTTCAAATATAACCTTTTTTCTGAGAGCTCCCTTAAGGGTCTACCGTGTTCCTCAGCCTTATTAATTCTTTATCTCTGGAATGGGATATCATTGTCTCTATACCTTGGTCAGCAGAAACGGCCTGTGCATTGCTGCGATAGAAGCTTTTAAAGCTCTTAAAGAAAAGTCATGACCACCCAATTCAGTCAGGAGTCACAGTACCTGCCAATAGATCACATTTTATGACCAAAAACTAACATCTTAATGTAGGTGGTAGGTTGTGATTAATGCTGCCGGCATGATAAAAACCTTTCACGTTAGCATGGGATCCTGGTTTATATGCGTGTGTTTGAACAACCTTTTTAATAGCAAACTGGGCTCTCTTGGCCTTGGAAAACAGCCTGGAAATTAAGATGGCATATGCCTTCTCAATGTTTAGTTGGACAACAGCAAAAAAGTATTTGGGGTAATATTGATTTGTTAAATGATGGGCGACACGCTCCTTGTAATCTACAGGGTCAGGCAAGTAGGTGGGGAGAGGACGACACGCTCTGGTCTGATCCCCTGCTAAATCCTACATCATCTTCCCGGCTCATTCACATTCAAGGCAGGCTTAGGCCAATCGGAGGATATTTTCTGGAAAGCTAAGCCTCCGTCGACAAAACTCAGTACAGTTTGGGAAAAGCGCTCACATTTTGACCTGCCAAGCAGAAAACAAAAGGCGCTAAAGCTTTCGGATCTCGGATACACCCTGTTTGTTTTTACTGCATGGATGATCTGGATAAAATGTGAAATCCCTGGAACGCACGGGGGAGAATCCCAGGGGCGTAGCGCTCATCGAAACTTTTCTCTTCTCCTCTCAGGTGTCCTTTCAGGCTTAACTACCAGGCAAGAGGGGGGGGGAAACTGTGGTCTATTTAAATAACCTTAATAAATTAATTTAAATCAAAGGCTTTCTTGTGGGTCAAATGGGTACAATATATTATTTATAGATTTACATGTATTTTTGCATTGTAATGCAGTATAGATAGGTGAGGTAGTAACTGCATTTTTTAATCTACTCTCTATTTCATTGTGTGTGATGCAGATTGTGAAAGGGTTCACAGTGGTTGCCATTTTCACTGATTCCCAAGAGCAATCTCTTTTATAAGCTCCTTCTGAGCAGAATGGTGATATTCATCATATAGAGCACCATGTAAGATTTCCCAGCTTTGCTTGCCCAGATCTTGCATGGTAAGGAATTCTTTTATTTACCCCATGAAAAAAATTTCTGGCAGATGACTTTTTTTTCCAGGTGGCCATAACGACAGAAGGCAAGACTCAGGTGTCACACTAGACACCCTAATGTAGGGTGCTTTTTTAATGAGGCTGCTCCCAGCCTCATACGGGTGTTCCCTGACTCTGACATGACATCTCCCAGAGCCCAGAAGAGTATTAAACATTGCCCACCATGGGCGAAGTTTCAAACACACAGTTTACTGCAAATGTCTTTCTTGATGGATACTGTATTCTGGTCTTAATGCATTGTGTTCATTTTAGTCTCTCACATAACATACACTGCCTGGCCAAAAAAGAAGTCGCCGTTGCACCCGTCATGCATAGTGCCCACTGTACAAGCCTCTGGAGGCAGTGTTATGATCTGGGGTTGCTTCAATTGGTCAGGTCTAGGATCAGCAACATTATGCAGCAATAAAATTTAGTCAGCTGAGTACCTGAATGTACTGAATGACCAGGTTATCCCATCAATGGGCATATTCCAGGATGACAATGCCAAGATTCATTGGGCTCAAATTGTGAAAGAGTGGTTCAGGGAGCATGAGGAATCATTTTCACACATGAATTGGCCACCAGAGTCCTGAGCTTAACCTCATTGAAAGTCTTTGGGATGTGCTGGAGAAAACTTTGCGGAGTGGTTCGACTCTCCCGTCGTCAATACAAGATCTCGGCCAAAAATGAATGCAACTCTGCATGGAAATAAATGTTGTGACGTTGCATAAGGTTGTCGAAACAATGCCATGACGAATGCATGCCATAATCAAAGCTAAAGGCGGTCGAACAAAATATTACAGTGTGCGACTTTTTGTTTGGCCAGGCAGTGTATATTTGTAATATACTGTTTAGTGGCAATAAATATTTATTTTCAGAATTTTTTGTTCTTAAACAAGTTCAAACAAAAATCTCAAACAATTTATGTTTTGAAAACATTAGACATTACATTCCAGAACCATTTTAACACTTCACAAAAATGCCTTACTGGGAATTTCCTTGGTGGAAATTTTCCTTTATGGGAACGATTATGCGGCTGCCAATCAAGGTGCCCATTCACCCCACAATTAAGATATCTGGTTCCTTGCGTTTTGATTTGTTACCAAACATCTTTCCACATTGCAACGTATGTTTCCCTTAAAGGGATAGTTTTTGATTGGCCCAGTTTTTGTGGGCGATGAAGGATATTTAGTACAGACACAGATGGGTTCATGGTTTAAAGTAGAAAAAATGCTTCAAGTAACACTAAAGCAGCTTGTACAATGTTTTGTCTCCCTAGAGGCTGTACATACAGACATTCATTTTATAGTGTTTATTCACAATTATAAACATGAAAGTCCATTAATGGGTATTAATGTTAGCAGCAGGTGCTTCTTCAGCACAGCAAATTTCAATATTACAGTACATTGGCCTCATAATTAGCATGTTTATTTCTGTTTTACTCATTTAACCGTAGCATTCTTAGGGGAGGGATTGTTATGTCAAAAAAGGGTTAAGCTGAAAAACTTCACTTTATTGCACCATAACTTGTTTCTAAGTCATAGAATCTTCAGAGTATTTAGCAAAGGCTGCAAGGCACTGTGACCCACTCTGTAATATACAACCCTCCACATTGAACTGTTTTTCTGTTTTATTTAGCTTTACTGGTGATAAATTCCTCTTCAGGGGAATGGGTGGGAGACCATGATTACTTCAGAGGGAAAGGTGTGAGGTATGACCTACACTCTGACCCTGCAGCCATGCTGATTTACAGCTTTAATCCCCCACTGCCAAGTCCCTGGTAGCAACATCTTGGTCCTGAAATGACCTACAATTCCTCAAAGGTAAGGCCACAGCCAGTGATGTCCAGCAGCGCATCCATACACAATCCTTTTCAATCACAGAAAGTCAAAGATTCACTTTCAACTGAAATACTACATGTTGTTTCAAGAAGGTCTGTGTTTTAAATTCAGCCTCTTCCTGTTCTTGATATACACTGTAGAGTACCTTTTTGTAGTATAATGACCAGCGATGTGAATTAGGTGCTATAGCTTTTTCTTTCAAGAGTTTTGAAGTTTATATTATGTCACTTGAAAGTGGGCTGTTTGGGTGTGTCTTTGCTTAACGTTGATGTTTTTACTTAATTTATCTGATTTAATTTAGATTTTAATGTCATGCCCTTTTGGGAAACATGTATAATGATTTTTTTTAAATGCATCTGAAGAATAAGTACTAGAATGTAACCTTCCAAAGGCTCAACTATAACATTACAAAGGCAACATTTGGGTTCTTCAAAATGCTTGTCTTCATAATGTTTTCTTTATTTTTTAACAACTTTTTATTCTATAGTAAGGTAATGGTGGTAAGGAACATATACTGTGTGGTTACCCCCTTGGTCAATTGAGAGCCTGTAGTTTACCTATGCTATTTATGTAGCACAAAATATACATTGTCTTAATGGACACATACTATCAGTTTGATATCCTCCAAAAATAATTACAACAATTTTGAAACACTTCTTGGAGCTGGCTTTTTTCTACTAAATTGGACTTGCAGTTAAACGCCAATATCAGAGCTAAACTATAAAAGTATTCAGGGAGGTGCCATTTTATACATTTTACGATAGGTCATAATCAGCTGCACACGCCTACTGATCAGACAGAGGTACTGCCAACTTGCCAAGAGAGGAGGGAGGGCAGAGGTGGGAAATGAAATAAAGATAAGCTCTAGGCTGTTACAATATGTGTTTAGAGAAAGTATGAACTGCACTGTACTGTATCATACCATACCATGCTGCTACCCTTGATAACCACTCATATTCAATGACCTTTTACTGTACAAAATTTACTTTTAACTGAGTGTGAATCTTCAACTGATGAGCAAACCCCTGCCATATGTATGGATAAAAAATGAAAAAACTGCCCTTTGATGCTCTCTCTAAAGGGTTCCATATTAGCTTGAAATTGATTCTCGGTCCAGTATTGCAACACCTGGGACTTTGGGATTGATCTGAAAGGCAACAGTGCCACTGTGCCTAAATCAAATTATGTCTCCTGTTTACTGAGTAGCCCAGCTTCGCGGCTATTATTTATGGCCATATTTAATGTACAACAGCTGCTCAGTGTCTAATAGTGCTGCTGCGGTTGCTTTACAAGTGCTGTACCAAGTCCTCTTGGTGGACGGGCTTGTATTGACAGACATTACATGTCTCGTATGCTTTATCTCTGGGGCAAAGTGCTTGCAGGGTGGACATAATTCAGTCATTTTGTGTATCATTTATGTTGACCCTCAGCAGGGCACTGTCAGGCTCTGAGCACACGGACGGACGGGAGGACCGGAGGGTGTACAAAAGAGGGTAGCAGCTTCAGCCGTTGGAGCCAGGGTGAGTGCAAGATATACAGCATATGCAATCTGTGTTTTTGTGTGCCTTGTGCTAAAATATGGGGACTGATTAAATGACTCCTGTAACTCTGTGCTGGTGGGACACTGATGACAAATAACTTCCTGTGGGGACTTGGCACCAGTGAGCCATATATTTAAGAAGGGTCACCTTGCTGTGGTCTCACACCCTGAGCGCAAAATAAGACTGGATACTTTTTTTATTGAGGACACAGCACAGGCACAGCTCAGTCATATTTTCGACTGCCGTGTTTTCCCTCAAGGCCATTCTTGGTTTTATCTTGACCCAAAATGGATTTTCATGGATAATTCTGGTCTCTGGACAGATGTACTGTATAAACAGGTAGAGGTATAGGCTAGGCCTATACAACATCTAGCCTATAGCTGCTATAAGCAGCCATGTATTTAAATCAAGGGCGTAGCTATGTAGTGAACATTAGTGTAAGCAGTTTACTAGCTAGTTCATATGCTGATATTTAAAGCTAGCAAGCTACCCAGGTTAGTAACTATTAGTCTAATATTACATATCATTAATCAGACCCAATTGTTAACTAGCTGTCTTAGACTTGTTAGTATCTCTTGTTATAATGAGGTAGCCTATGATAGAGCTGTGTTCTGTAAATAGCTATCCACGTAATTAATGCTATTTAGCTATGGTTAGCTATCCATTGGCAATCTAGCAACAATCTTCCAGAAAACAGCCAGTGTAACTGCTCCGTTGGCAACCATCTATTTCCAGTTCCGTTGGGATTGTGGTGTATATCGACTCCTTATTGGATACAATGCTGTCAGATGATGTGCATTTTGCGCTTGCTTATGTATAGTCACTGGTATGTTAGTTAACTAAGTAGCCTCTGAACAATACTGGTAGCTAACAAGGCTATCTAACTAGCTAGCTAGCAGTTTTGGATTACACTAGATAGCTAATGTTAACTAGCTAGGTGGATACACTTACAAACCTAGAAAAGTGATTAAGACATGTTAAATATGGTTAATACTGTGGGATTAAATGTTCCTTAAAGAGTTACATACATAAGAGTCATATAATTAGGTAATTGCTAGAATGTCATATTAGCCTTGGAAATATCTAGGTAGATCTAAATACATATCTAGCCAACTACCTAGCAGTTGTGATTTAGATAGCTAATGTTAGCTAGTTAGGTACCCAAATACAGCTAGCTCGTGAGATGATAAAGCCATGTTAAATTTGATTCAGCTCATATCACATAAATGTTGGATTTATCTAATGTTGTCATTAACAGATTGTTGGAATGCACTGCAAGCAGGCTAGTAATGGCAAGAATGTCCTACGTGAATGAGCACATAAAGAGAATGTGTATACAAGTGTCAAAGTGCACAATCATGTGATAGCGTTCTATCCAATAAGGGATCGATATAGCAGATGGAACTGGAAATAGATGATCGCTCATGGCGCAGGGGGCGCCAATGGCGCAGTTACAACGAAACACTTAGAAACCGTTTTTAAAAAAATACTGGCTATTATGACATAATAATTGGGCATTAAAAATTGCATTTAGTTGTATTTTTATGTATATATATATATATATATTTATTTTTTATATGTAATAATGACTGGCATAAGGCACCTATGAGACCCAATGTTTAGTTCAGAATGCTTTTCAGACTTCTCTAATGTTGCATTAAGGGTCACTTTGTGGTGTTCTACCCAGGACCTCTCCTTACACTTATACAATCATCCAAATGCTGCACAATAGCCTCTGTAATTATAACATGATTAAAGGAATGTAAAGCCCCTGGTGGGGAAGTTTCCCAGTCTGATGACTTGGATTGGCTAAGCCCTGTTGGCTAAGACCTGTGTGTGTGTCTATAACAGTGAATAACACTGTCATAGATACACAGAAAAGCAAGCAGCAATTATAGGGGCATAATTCAGGAACACTTTTTCCGAACTTCTGAATAGAAATATGTACATAAAATATGTGGTGGGTATGTTTGCAGCATATAATGGTTTTGCACAATATTTGAAAACTTTAAACCACACATGTGCATTGCCTGTGTTCAGTCATTTGATTTTGTGATTTGAAGTAACCTAATTAACTGCTGTCACACCAACAATATTTCTGGTGCATCCAGAATTTTGAGAGTATTGAGGGTTAGATTTCCTTGCATTAACTATAAATAAATAATGCAGAACTATATTGAGAAAATAAATTAAAATGGAGCCACGCAGCTGCTACCTAATGGTCACAAAAGTAAGGTCTACATATTCTGTGTCCTCATACCTTTTGAGTGTTTGCAAACCTTCAGAGAGAGAGACACATTTGTAAATTACAGACATGGCAACAGGCAAAGAAGAGCCAGTTTGGTTGCTTCTCCTCTGAAGACAAGGAAAGAGGAAAAAGACAAGAAGATGGTGTGACCACTGCACAGGTCCACAAAAGAGGATGGAGAGTTTAGCTCTCTGGTGACAGAAATTTGTGTAATTGACAAGCAGACACATTTCAGCCATTTTCAAATGTCTGCAAACAAATTTGGAAATATGTTGCACAGAATTGCACCATATATTCAAAATCCAATGATATGCAAATTACTGAAAGATGTGTTGGAAAAGGTTGGCAGTAACTTTGAGAGTACTTGCCAGGTGGCATTTGCAACAAAGTATAGCTCTGAGCTATAGAACAGTCTACCACTATTTCTAAAATTGTGTCTGAGATCTGTCAGGCTATTTAGCTTGGTCTCCGGGCAAGTGTCTCAGTGTCTCTTTAAAGGAAACATGCGCCATATTGCCCAAGAATTCCATATGCCGTGGAACTTTTTGGCTTGGAGATTGATGGAAAGCATATACAAATCAAGGCAGCCACTTGGTCAGGTAGTGACTACTTCACCTACAACGGAACCCAATAGATTGTGCAACTAACTGTATGTGATGCCTAATACAGGTTCACTGTTGTGGACATTGGGGTGTATGGCAGAGAGAGCAACAGAGATTTGCTCCAGGAAAGCACATTTGGAACAAAACTCTTGGCAGTCATTCTGGGATTGCTGGTTGCACATAACTATTAAATTACACACTGCTCATAAATAATATATTTGAAAGTTGCACACATTAATACAATAATGCCATGACTCGCATCTAGACCTCAGTACTGTTGGTTGTTACAAGTTTAGGAGTTTTAAATTAGGGCTCGCTCAATATATAAAAAGATGAAAAGATCTTCAGATTTCTGCTGGGGTGCTCACTGCTCATCTTTTCAGTGTGTCACTGACAATTTGCATTCTCATCATTAACAAGTTATTTCTCGATCAAACTGATTAGGCTACAGTTTGGGGGATCATCCAGTGGATGCTCTTCTTCCTTGACCCAGTCTGGTCAGATTGGTGTGCCACAGTTGGAGCTATGGACGTGCTCAGCCTAGATGCAGTATGGCCTTCCTGAATGGGCAAGTGTACAGATGTTCCCAGCAGATGGAATGAATGTGCGCTTTGAGAATGACTTTGTCTAGGAAGGACTGTTTTCACAGATGGTGTCTTAGTGCTTGGAGGATATGGGAAATTGGCACTCTGAGCAGATGTTGTTAAAGTGCTTGAAGTAGATGAGGTCTCAACACTGACAACATGTTTTAAAGAAGACAGCCATATTGGTAGCTGGGTCAACAGTGATAAATTCACAGGACTGCTTGCAGTGGGTGGAGTTGGGCAAAACTCCTGGGGGATACGACGTCACATTATGCTCATGAAGAAAATAAACGCCACCCATACTAACTTTGTATTTGGGGTTGCACTAGTTTTCTAGCTAACTTTAGTTAATATATCAACAATATAAACCTTCATGTGGCCATTAATTTGTAAACAATCCTTCATGAGGAATTAGTTAGCTTGATATAGTAGCATGATAGCAATAAATAACATAACATAATTTAATGATGAGAACAGGCCATTGAGCCCGACAATGCTTACCATTTTTGTACCACTAAAGGGTACCTGTTTACCTACAAACTAGATAGTATCTAGTACCGTATCAAGCCTGGTCTTGAAAACACCCAGAGTTTCTGCCTCTACTACATGACCTGGCAAGCTATTCCATACAGCGACTATTCGTTAATTAACTTCGTTAATCCCTTTTATGAATTTAAATGCCTCAATCAAATCGCCCCTACTACAACCATAGCTAAAGTCTACTTTTACTCAGCTTATAGACATTAAGTATCACAGGTTTTTCCTCATAACTTTTATATTTCATACCATATATTTCATAACACATTTTGTTGCCCTTCTTTTAACTTTCCAGAGCCTCTATATCTTTCTTATAATTTGGTGCCCACATTAAATGGTAGATTATTTAACCTATCCTTATAAACTCATGTAATCATGAACATTTTATCAACATAACTTATTACTTCCTTTTGAAGGTTTATGTGCAAGTCTCTAAAAAAAAAGAAGTAAATGTAAAGTATAAAGTAAATGTAATTGTACAAATCAAAAGTGATTCCCCGACCATTAACACCATCTCTTTTTAATGCAGTTGGCTTCTTTAAAGCAGGTACCTTTCATGAATTGGACACCATTTGGAAATATTTGTACTCCCACATGGATGAATCGTATTGGTGTCACCTCATCGATCAGCTGCTTCTCAAAATCTCTCATTTTCCTTTTCAAAGAGGGGGCAGGGCAAGGTTCAGATTGTACCCACAACACTTTTTTTGGCGATATTCAGTTTTATGTGCAGACTGTAGAGTGGACATATGGACAGTGTGGATCCTCACAACTATGCATATTATAAATTAGCAATAAATTCACAATTTGCTTTATGTTTTTTTATTTATTTAAGCTTTATTGTATGTTCCTGGTTTGCACGGTTTTTATGTGGATGAAGGATATTTTTGATACATACCGAATTTTCTGATGATAGATTGCTTAAGATGGCGAGTATGGGGGCATTCAGGTATCATGGTCGATTGCAAGAAAATACATTTAAAATAACACTAAAAAAGCAGCATTTATAGCAATATTATGTCTGCAGACAGTGTACATATCGAAAGATAAATTTTATAGTTTTTATTCACACTTATAAATATCAGTTTTTATATCATGCCAGTTCTTCACTCCCAAGGACACATGTAGTAATTTGATATAGAAAGCCATGCCACAATTTCCTTGAGTGCACCGATCTCAGGTTGCATGCAGCACAGGAAATCGTTCCAACTGAAAATAAGATAAAACATATCTTTTGGTAATATACACACATACATACAACCTCTATTGCCATAAAATTAGTGTGCGAGCTGCTTTAGAGTTACCTGAAGTTTATTTATTTGGTTTAGACCACAAACCGCAGATGCTCGCATGCATATCTTCAGAAACCTCTGTAAATATCTAAATTATCTTTCAGTGCCCACAAAAATGTCTGAGCCAAAAACATACCTTAAGATTAAATTTATCCAAAAATAAATTTAAAAAATCTAAAAAAAATACTGGGAATTACCACTTCAAGAATATATTGAGTTTGTGATGGTTCTATGAAACATAAAAAAATAAATCTAATGCAGTGTGCTATGTTCAGAATAGCAATGCTGCTTTTGAGAGCAATAATGTTATGGATTAAATTCTATATTTTACAAATATGAGTAATGGCAGCACATAGACTATTTCTATGCAGGTGTTATGTGAATGAGCCCTACATGTTGTAATGACTAGGACATTTATTCTCGTAATTGATTACCAGTGGTTATTTAACCCTCATATTATGTTGACATTTTATGATGCCTTTTATGTTTGGGGTCAAATTTACCCAAAAGTAGAATAATGTTGACACTTTCTGTGTCACCTTTTGAGTATCTCCAAATTCACTACCCTTTTACCCCTAAATATTAACAATATGTGGTGAAACATCTGAATTTATAGCTTGAGGCAAGTGAAAGTTTGTGAAGTTTAAACCTGTATGAGAAAGTGCCACCAGTATCACCCACAAAAAATCAAAGATGAAAAAATCAAAAAAGTATATTAAAAAAATAATTTTCTTACATTTTATACAGCTACCCCACACACCTTTGTATACGGTTGAGTTGGTATGGGACTTTTGAAAACATTGCATTATGTTTATTGTGTTTTTACAATTTAAAATTAGGAAAAGGCATATAGTGTGAAGATAACTGGTATCAACTGGTCTTTAAGAGATGTTAAACATTGTATTGGGTTCAAATTGACCCGGAACATAATATGAGGGCTAAAGAAAATTTTTAAAGAAATTGAAAGACAGTGAAAACTGGCTCAAATTTGATGGAATGTATTGGCCATGTTTTTTACTTGAAATCTGGAGATATAATTAACCGGATTTATTACATTTCACACAGAAATTAGATAGAAAGAACATTTTAAATATGATAATCAGGCAGATTGGGTTGGATTGGCTAACTATTTGAAGGTATTTGATGTAGAAATATTTCACATGCATTTTAAATTAAACTGAACATAAAAACTATTGTGGCAAGTGTATGAATTTTAGAATAAAAATTTGGCTAACTTGAATGAATCACCTACAACATACGTGTCAGTTCCTAAAAGTTTCCATTTGGACAGAGTGTGAGCAGACCTGAGCCAAGTTTAAGACCTCTACAATAAATGGATAAATGACATATGTATTTAAATTATGACATTCATTTAGACTGCTATAGTGTCACCAACTGTCTGATAAGGCACCTTCTGAGGAACCAGGGATTTCATAGACCATAGACATAGTCCCAACCTGCCTGCAAATTTGGTATGTCTTGGGCAATTGGTCTCGGAGATGGGCGCAGAAGAATAAATGCTACTGACAAAAACCAATAAGGTTCCTGTGTCTGTGGTGCTTGGACCCCTAAATATTCTCAATGACTGCTTTCACATACCATTAAGGGATCCTTTTATCCATGTGATAGTGACATAGACTGCAGAAAAAATATGGACATTGACTTTCCATGGGCTTGTGAAAAGCGTTTTAAAGCCGCGGAAGTGCGGCCATGTTGCATCTCGTTATTTCTGTTATTTACTGTTGTGTTGAAACAAAATTATAATATTATCATCCCAGGGCATATTCCATCTGCCTATTAACATTTTTGCAGCATGTGTGTTTAAAATAAATACATTTGAGAGGTAACCCAGTCCTTGGACGTACGTATGTCCATCTAACCCCGGTCAGGGCAGCAGGTAATCTCTTGGAGAGTAGCACTGAGTACGCAAAATATGCAGATTTCTCTAAAAAAACAGCTGGCTACTGGGACATATTTACTCAGCATTGTTCACCTAGTGAGGTCGAACAGATGGATTCCACTCATAGCTGGTGTTTTGTGAATATTCAATATTGTGTTTTGGGTGATTCAACACCACATGTTATTTATGTTTATTTCTTTGTGTTTGTTTTTAAGGATGAGCCTGATGTGGCTTTTTTGCATGAAACAGAAGGGCGACAGCTTTACAGAGAGGGTATTTTGGGGCATTTCCTCCACAATATTGAAAAAACTATAAACTATAAATGTCTTGAAAAGTACAAACAGCAGCCTCTATTGATCAGAGGCCATACTACAAATGTTGGCTCTTTGGATTTGGAAGGCTAGAATATTTGTGGAAAATTCAGTGAAAAACCTGTGCTTGCTTATCATGCTGGTTCCTTCCATCACTATTCTTTTTTTATTTTAATATAAAGGTAGATGCGGCTTGTCTGCCATTTGAATGATTCCTCCAGTATGTGTAGTCTAAATATTTATTATAAAAAAGATTTCAGTCCTGCTTGGTGATTTGTCTATACAGTGTTCCAGCCATGTGTATATTTACGGTATCATGGCTAAAAGAAGTGTTGATATTGTATGCATCAGTACAATATCAACACAACATCCAACATCAAAGATACTGTAATACAATTTATGTCTCTGGCAATATGGACAATTTATTTACATACCAATTTCTTACACATGAATTTATTAAAGCTAGAGAAAAAAAAAAAAACATTTTTTCATACAGCGCTTCTCACACAGGCGTTCAAAGCTCCTTACACAAAAGACAATAAAATTAAAGTAAAAAAAATAAGCTACTTGAGGTCATGACATATTACTAGTCACAGCTAAATGGATTGCAAACACTCTATCATGTCATGCCTAACAACACCTGCTGTGAATATATTCATGACAGACCTTGGCCTCTTGTGCTTTATCATTTTAGTGTAGAATATAAGCAGGGTTAGCCTGCTAGCTAAATTGACCACATAATGTAATAAAACAGTACCCACACTGAAAAATTACCACATATAGAGCTGGCAAAGTTACTATTCATGGAAGTTATTCTTCATGTAAATGTATCCCCCTCAATAGCAGGCTTGTCAGCATCAGAATTTGTGTGCCCTATGCATTTTTGTGTACCCTGTGCATGTGCATCAATGGCCAGTCTGGCTAGCTGGCAGAACTCTTGACTGTACTTCTCAGAGAGGAACAAACTGAGGTAGCACTGGATTTAAAGTGCTAAATTTAAGGAGAGCCTGTAATTGATATTTGGACTGCCATTGTTCATGAGACTTGGTTCATTGTTGTTAACAGTTAGAGATGTGCAGTGAACAGTCAGATCAGTGAATTGGTAATAAATAAGCAGCTTCCATCTTTAGTCCCTATCTGAAGTGACCCCTACTCAGGTGTAATATTATGCTACTTAAAAATTATGGAAGCTAAATGGTATGTTGTAAAAATACAGGAACTAACATATATGACAATAAATAATATTTTTATATGTAGTTTGCAATAACCATATATTCCACATACAACTTTCATTTTAAACATGGATCATATTAGTATTGTCATGTGGCTTTAGCATTCTTGTATGTTTTTGTACTACACAAATATGTTAAATTGTGATTACGTGTTTTGGTTTGTTTGTAACGCAGTTAACGTCAATGACGTCAAATGACGGAGATCAAATCTCAATGGGCAGACTTTATCAGACCGCTGGGATGCTGAGATGTCAGCTGAGGATGTACTTGTTCTACACAATGATGGCTATGCTTAGTTTTGTGAAGTAGGAATGGTTTATTGATGGGGGAGGAGCTCCAGTTGTAATCTCGTCAAAGGTGACCCCCACCTCCACTTCCACCCCAAAATGAATTCCTGATCAATTAAGTCTTATTGTATGTCTGTGTGGTAAGTGCATGTGAACAGTTACATATTCCTGTCTAGTAACATACTTATTTGAAAAGCTTTTTATCTTGTTCTGTGTAATCCTTTGGTTTTGAACTAAACCTTTGGCTACCATTAATCACAGGGCAGCCTAATTTAAGAATTTTGTCCCACTTTTGAAACTGGTTACACCTTAAACTTCACATTCCTCCACAGTCTTAAGCCTTGCCTAGAAGCAGGGTTTTTTCTCGTTATGTTAAATCTGAACTGAGGTGAGTTCATACAGTAACCTACTATCTGTATTTAAAATGAATTAAATAACTGCATGCCTTTATATTAAACATGTTCCCCAAATCTATTATAGAATAACTATTGCTTTAGGATAAATATTGCTTTTTCATAAAGGTGTGTATTTGCAGTTCATTGCAAAGCCTTTCTACTGTAACATATATTTAGCTTACGGATTAAAAGAATCGAATATGGGAAAGGGCACAGAGTATGAATTCCACTGTGCATTTTGTTTGTTTTACAAGAATCCATGATGACGATGACCTTCCAAGCATCCAATGGAACAAAGACAGTAAAGTCATGCTGGAAAGACACCAGAGACAATAATACCAGGTTTTTCCTGCTCAGGGAGGGGGAAGGGGATTGTGTGGTTAATGTGAGATCACTGAAGGTAAGAGGGTGAAGCAGGAATGGGCGTTCTCATAGTTTTCTCTTGTTGTTTGCCTTACTGTGCGTGGGTCTCAAATGTAAAAGCTCCATTCATCCCGCTGTTCGCCCTCCTGTCACACATGTTCTCGTACAGCATAATGCTTTCAGCGCCACAGGACCAATGAAACCACAGCACACGTTACTCAGATCCAGATTGATGCTTTGGCAGCGGCGGCCTGGAGAGGTCAATTTAATGAACAATGATATTCATGAAGTGTCTGAATTTGGAACGGGCGTTCCGAATCACCCGCGCACCGCGCTGCTCTTTGCGTTCATCTCTTGTGCGCATCAGGGGAAGGTGCAGGCTCTAGCTGTTCTTTCTGTCTGATTATTCAACCGCAGATCAATGCCTTTCCGTCCAGAGTCACAGCAGATAGCCTCGGACTACATGGGAGGCTTTCTTTCACAAAGGGATCCTGTTACTTGTCTGGGAAATGGGACTCTCTGCACACTGTGGAGGTCCCCTTTCTTCTCCTGTCAGATTCCTCCATTCCACTCCCCAGCCTTTTGTTTCTCATACATTCGGTCCGAAGGCCCTAATGTTACAGTGGTCCCTGATCAGTCTGCAGCCAAAGAAGATTGCCTTTCAGATGGGAAGGGATCGCCTTTTACACTTCTGTCAGGGATATTCATTCCCTCCAGGCAGCCATGGTTACGCGAGTGGGGTCTCACTATGCAGCTTTGTTAAGCAGTGGAGAATGCACTTATTCTGTCAAATTCTGTGTGAGCGGGCCACACAATCTCCCAGTCCTGTGGAGACCCCTCACAGACAGTGCTCCAGTGCTCTAGACTGACCTCAAAAATACATTTAATATTTAGAGCAAAGTACCCATGACATTTGTTTGCTCTCTTTATTTTTTTAAGAAACCTGTTCTGTCCATATCTATGCTATGCATATTTTTAGTGTTTGCCTTTTATTGTTGACTTTAGTGTTAGCACAAGATGAAAGATAGGGTGATCCAGCTTGAGCATTTCTTCCAGGCTGCGCTTATGGAACGTGATTGTATTTTCTGTTAAGATACAGAATAAAAACAGTAAGGGGCGAAGGGGGTTTGACAGTGAGTAAACTAGGAAAGGCTCAGCACAAAGACTGTAAGAAAGTGAGGAAAAGGCTAATAAATAAGCTGTAGTACTCAATGAAAGACCCAAAGCACAAGGGGATAAGTGGCACAAAACAAAGTCTCATTACATCTGGCATGCTCCAGCCAATGAGATGCCATTACAACACAATCTATTTGATATCATTGGTGGCTGTCTGCAGACGCAGAATAAAGGCCAAGAGTTGCAGTCGGGTTTTTTTGTGTTAAATCTTGAAACTGTAATACCAGCTCTATTTTACCATCAAGCCAAAATGACAATTAGCAATGGTCTGTTAACCCGAGTCAGAATATGATTGAAAAGAACCTTTCCATCATTGTGCTTTCATTTGTGGAATCTGATCATGTTGGCAGTGGGTCTGACCATATTTAATCTCTCTCTCTCTCTCTCATTTCTAATTGTGTATTAAACAACAATTGTTTTGTCATTTACAAACAACTTTTAATTCTTTTACACTGGTTTCATCATTTATGCTGAAAGAAAATCTATGAAACCTGCTCTTCTTATATTAGTAATGCATGTGCAAAACATCTGTTATTTCCACTGAAATTAATGGTATTAATGATCAGTTGGTGTAACTGGACAGCTCACAACCAGGTAAAAGGTAAAAAAAAATTTAAAAAAACACTTAAACTGGAGCAGCAGCTCTGTAGGTGGATTGAGGGCTGCTGCTGTCAACCTGGACCTTGAAGACAAACTCTCAGAGCCACTCAGAAAGCACGGAGCACTGCCATACACCTCATGTAGATTGCGAAGAGATTGAAATTATATTCCTCAGTATAACCTAGGCCTAATGGGGGAAGTTGGTGGAGTAGACAACATGCAGGTCAAGTGTAATCAGCAGCAGCAGTGTGCATGCTTGATATGAATATCACACTGCAGTGCTGTTAACACCCTCCCAGGAATAAAACTCTGCTTCAAAGGCATGGAGAGTCATAACCCCCATTCACATTCGCAAATCGAGTGGTGGGTGTCTATAAAGGGACACAAGCGTAGGTGTAAATTAGCATATGGCTTACCCATATCTCTAGGGGCTCCTTTCAGAACAGCTGGATCAGGTCAATTCTTATGTACTTATGGAGTTTAATACATGTGCATTTTCTTCAGTAGTTAAAAAAGAGTAATTTCCCATTGTTCTTTGTCTTTAGGTACAGACGAGTGGCCTTTTAGCTGGATTGCTGTGTAAATTTTGGAGTTGTCTTGAGGCAAAAAGCCTGGCAAAACAGGAATAGGCTTACACTCATACTAAAAAGTGAGGTCAATATTGCAAGACATTGACTTGGAACAGTAACAAAAAAATACATAGGACAATTGCAACATTTTCTTTAAATACTTTTATGTCTATTGTAAAAAATTTAGTCATAATTGTTTTCTGTTTGTCATGCATAGGAGTCCGAGGCGCACAACACTGAGGCGCACAACACATCACATCACACATGCCAACCCTCCCAATTTTCCTGGGAGACTCCAAAAATTCATTGCCCTCACCCCTTGTCCTCCCAAAGTCATAATTCTCACACATTTCTCCCACTTCAGAACAAATTTTCACATTTCTTTTGTTATTCATTGCCTGTCTGTGCTTCATATAGGCCCGAATTCTACTTTAAAATTCTACGGTTTCCATCCGGACGACAATACAGCTACACTACATGTGTCATCTCCATGGTTACATGAGGAGAGCTGCTGTCCTGAGTGACTGACTTGATGGAGAGAGAAATGGAAAGTTCAAAGACAGAGAAATACTTGTGTAAATTTCAAATACGAAAAAGTTTCCTTTCCTTATGGAAAGTTTTAAAGTAAAGGAGTATGGCTTTTGTAAAATCTGCTGCAGCATTTTTTTCCGAGTATGTCCATGGCAATGGAAACGTTAGTCCAGCAAATAGGCCAAACTGTAGATATGACCTAGCAACCAGACACTCATTCTAGTCAAGTTGCAAGATAGCGTTTTGCTAGGTTCACGATTACTTGAGCAATTTAGTATTAAAATTCTATTTGATCTTGAATTTTAATTTCAAATTGGTTTCACAGTATGTTTTCTATCATGGGTAGCTAGCTAGCCATTTACCCCATGTGCTTCAAAACTGCAGCTACACTGTCACAGCAAAATCATAGCAAAGCTATCTTGATTAATGAAGTGCTTATACGAATATTTTTATTTAACATAAAAGCACAGCTGCAGTGTGCTTATTATTGTTATTTCCATACTTACAAAATCACCAGAATGCTGAAAAAAAGTCCCTGAAACGCAAATATTTCTAGGGGAGGATCCCCAGACGACCCCACCTAGCTTTGGAAAATCTCCCTATTTCTCATGTTCCAAGGTTGGCAAGTATGCAACACATTCAAATTGTATTGGTATTGGTATTGGTTAATGGTATTAAAGGTATTGGTTGTTTCCTCTTCTAATTATTATTAACTATTATTCATTATTAACTAGTGGTTTGACGAAACCTTTGATCAACATCTGAGGTCGATAACTCAGAAGGGTCTAGAATAACCATTAATAATTAATTGACATTTTGGTGTGCCTGTGAGGTAAATTATCAATCTGGGATTTAGCATTTTCTCCATTGTCTGTCATTGTGAGTGCAACTTGAGTAAACTACATTTAAATTTGGCTGTCAATACAAATCAGCCTCATGGATACATGCATTTCACTCATTGCACCTGGTGTCCACAGGAGAGCCATTAAGTAATTTTTACAGTGAGTGGGTTAAAAGGTGGTGGTTCTGCTTTTACACATGTCCATTTTCTGTTTTTTTTTAACAATCAGCTATATCTACTATCTGAATAATCTATTAGCTCTACTATAGCCAGAACAGTCCATTAGGCAGTGCCTGGGAGATTGAAAAGATACGTTTACTGTAAACTACTTTACTATATTTATAATGATGCAAAATGTTAAAACTGGTTCACTTATGTGTACTTGTGCAGTTATGTGTAAATTACAATTATGTCTCATTCAGCAATAATTATTCTATTAACCCCTTTGCTCAGAGGCTTAATTTTTACCCATTTTTGTCTGTTTTGTACCGTTCTGTTTAAAGCTTTATAACTCCAGATATCAAAGTAACACAAACACCAATAATGGCTGAAATTAAAAAAAGACCCTGGTACCATTTATTATCATGCCTTACCATAAATTATTTTCAGAACTCAGATGTAAATTATGGGTAGTGAATGCGCAACCCCTGGTAAAAAAAAAAGTTCCACCACTCTAGTTTACAGTGAGTCAAATATGTGAATAAGGTTAAACGTTACATTTTCTGGTTTGCAAACCTCCTGTCTGCATGGTCAACATATGAAAGTGATATGTATTACTGCTCAAATCCTATGAGGAAATTTGAAACGGTGTACCTTGGTGTCCAAAAATCTACCACTAATGGATAATTGTGCTTCACGGTAATTCAGGAGATAATCAAAATATTTCAACAGATAACCTCTTTTGACTCATTGCAAATGTATTTGCATCTATATCATTAGATAATTTACAACTTTTGGAAAAGATTAGGGGAATGGTTATAGGTGTCCAACAAAATACCAAAACCTTTCCAAACCCATGGAAACATTATGCAAAGTATCCAAGCTATCCAAACATGAACATAGCTTTAGTGTGCATTTGAAGCAAATTATTATGTCATATGAGGAGGCAATTAATGAGGGGAATGACCCTTAATATTCCTTACCAAATATTTTGCGACTGTGTTTCTTTCTGTTCCTCCGAGTATCTGCCCGAGTTGTTTATTTCCTAGTATCTGTTTTCGAGTTTTTGTTTCCCTAGTTTTTTGCCTGTTGTTGTTTTGTTTTGTATCCAGTCTGTTTTGTTTTCTTTGTGTTCCTCCTATGACTCCCCGGTTTGGACCCCTGCCTGTGTTCTAGCGACCCTGTTTTTGGATTCTGCTTTTGTACCTTTGCTGTGCCTTCCCGGTTCCGACTCCTGCCTGTTCCTTGACCATTCTTTGGACTGTGTTTTGTTTTGTTGCCTGTCTCCTCGGTTTTTCGACCTGCCTGTTTTACCACGGATTGCTGCCTTGCCCTCATTAAACTTTGTTTTTTTTTGTACTCCTGCCTGCGTTTGGGTCCTTTCCCCACCAACTCCTAACAACATGCACTCATTCTAATATCCATTTTTGCGAAAGATGCTG
Source organism: Synaphobranchus kaupii (assembly GCA_029718625.1). Classification (NCBI taxonomy): domain Eukaryota; kingdom Metazoa; phylum Chordata; class Actinopteri; order Anguilliformes; family Synaphobranchidae; genus Synaphobranchus; species Synaphobranchus kaupii. The sequence continues at coordinate 50,498,847 of CM056377.1, forward strand.
TATTTTTCATAATCATCTATTGGCGGCGCTGGACATAAACAACCTTGGGTCCTATCTTACACCCGGCGCTAAGCGGCGCAAACCCAAACGCAAGTGTCTTTGCTATCTTACACCCGGTGCATGGTTCATAATAACGGTTTGCGTTCACGTCGTTTAACTAGAATGTATTCTTGCGCCCATTACAAGTGAACTGGGCGTGTTGGTCTTAAGATGGGGAGTGGCCAGGATTCTTTTTGGCGTATTGCTATCTTGAGCCAGCAGAAAGCGCTTGCGCTAGAACCACCACAAACCTGGTCTAAAGTCATGTCGCAGTTGTTTACATGTTATTTTAACGGCGCATATAAGTGCGTCTACATAGGCGTGTGCACAACGCACGTACCCTCCTGTCTGTTACACACAGGGGCGCGCACAAGCATGACTAAAATATCTAGATCACAATGTGAAATATTATTATTGTGTAGGCTATATCAAAAATGCATAATAATAAAAGGTTCCATAGGTCCACATACCTTTCCCTCAGCGAAGGGAAACGATGCCACATTACATTGCTCTCAGCCCACTCCATCAACACCCAGGCGATGTGCGATGGTACGGGACAATGGCTATCCAATAAAAACGAGCTGATAACACCTATATCAAGTCTAATGCGCAAATTGTCATTTACACCTAATGCGTGAATTGTCATTCAATGGAAAACTCGCGCACTGCAATAGACAGACATTTGAGTTTTGAAAATGCGCTTCAGATGTCATTACAATACAGCCCTGTTTATCTAGGAATACAGCCTGTAAGTAAACAGAATGGTTTGTGACTGAAAAGTTCAAAACCTTGTCCAGTGAATATTGCTTTTATTGTTTTTCAAATAGCCTAGGCTACAGCGGATTCACTGTGCATAAGGTAGTTATAGTTATAGTTAGTCGATAGTTTATGGTTAAAAAACGGTGATAAATGACACCATGTTAACTGAATTGTAACCTTAGCTATTCTTCGTCCTTCATATTTTTTAAATTACAGTGACAAGGTTTCCATACCCTCAGCTTATTAAAACCCAGCTGATTTCACCTGTTATTCCATAACTGAACAAAAGATTTTAAAGAGAACTAAGCGTCTAATTAGAAACTAAAACAAATTTGCAGCACGTTACAATTAATTCACAATTAATTTTAATACCATTATCTGTTTCCCCTGCTGTAAATCGCACTTTTAACGGTCTTCCTGGGAAAGTGGATTGTTTTAAAGCATTACACTACCAGTAAAACAGGTTGGTCACATTTCCATAAGCAGGACATTATAAAACAAGGGAAAATATGCATGAACCTATGGGTTGCCAACCTGACAGCTTTATTGTATTTATTGTCATCATTAAGGCAAAATAACGTTATTTATATTATTAATCAAAATTAGAATGCAGGTAATGAACTTCGGATGAAGCTTGAACATGAGTTCATTGCTTCATTGCATAATCAAACGAAATTCGTTAAACAAGCAGGCTAATTTGGCGTTTTCTAAGGTGAGACGGAAGCCATTGGTAGCTTATTCTCAGCTGTTGCAGGTGCCTTTAACAAAATTTAACCGCATATATTTTGTAAAATAACAGCACTGTCGGAAATTACCGGGAACTCATAATGGTTTGTCCGAATAATATTTATCATAGGCTACTAGTGATCCATATAGCCTATTCCTTGAGCGCACTAAACACGCACGCGCATGTATGTTTCGCCATCATATAAGCAATCCGCCGAGGTGGAAAAGCAGGCTTTTAAAGGGAATGGGATATGACATTTTGATTGGTTTATTGCATGTCACGCCCAAGACACACCTATAATTAATGAAGAGACTAGGTTCAGCCCAGTTGCACCTTGCGCCGTGCTTAGCGCCCAAAAAACACGCCGTTAAAATAGCACAAGTGGACTTGGACACGCCCTAAATGGACTTAGCGTCATGCTCTTAGACCAAGCGTCAAGATCGCCAAGATAGGGCCCCTTTTTTCCGAACAAAGTTGTGTGGAAAAAAATTATTAAGGGAAAACTGAATATGCGTATCTTGCACGACTTGCAGACACGCCTCATTTTCATCAAATCTCCACCCCATTCGCGTAATGCTAAAAACAGCGGATAAGTCCAATGTCTGAATCACAAATAGCTTAAGCTACGCAGAATTTCGGGAGGAAGTCCCATTTGCGTGCTTATCTCAACTCTGAATCTGGCCCCTATTGTTTTTATTTCTACCCTTTGAATTCCACTATGTATGGCATATCAGGACAATTAGGCTACATGTTATGTTATGACTGGAATCTTATAGACTACTACTCCGTATGACAACTGTTTGTTTTAATATGTTTCAATAATTAGACACTAATTGTTCTTAATTTGACTTTTTATCTATTTTTTATCTATTGACGGATGATTTTACCCTCATAAAGCCAGTAATAGCTATGTATGTTGTAAAAATGTCCCACATTTACATCCCAGGAATTTCAATTGGTCAGACAAACTTATGCTTTAATTTACTGTATTGTAGGTACTATATGGCAAATAATTCAGATTGACAGAGGTTCCATTTTTAATTGATTCAATTACAAGTTCACGGGTGAAATTGGTTGGGTCCGTGGATAGGGATAAAGAAGCATTTGTTTGAAACATTTTGCACTTACGCCCTATTCGGACAGGATAAGTTTTAAGGCAGGGGTGGGCAACTCCAGTCCCGGAGGGCCGGTGTGTATGCAGGTTTTTGCTGCCACCACTTACCCTGCTTCAATCAGCTAATTAGTCATACACAACAACACTGATTCACTCCCAGATTAAACCACAATAAAACACTAAAATGCATACAGGCACACAAACACTCATCAGCTGCTGTTCATATCGCAGAATGTAGCTAAAATATCATCCAACGTAAATGTATGGGCTAATTAAATAATTAAGGGCAGAAGTTAGTCTGAAATCCAGAAACAGATACGGCCCTCCAGGACTGGTGTTGCCCACCCCTGGTTTAACCCCTTTGCGCAGATGCAAATTTCACCTATTTAGGGGTGCTCTGTTTAAGGCTTTATAACTCCAGGTGTGAGCATCACATAAACTTGGTAAATGGCTTAAATGAAAGAAGACAGGTGTACCATTTACAATACAAACTTAGATTTGTTTATTTTCATAATTTAAGTCAAAATAAAGTGCCACAAATGCAAAGAAACTTAGGGGGAAAAAAATTTAAATAGTTTTTTTTTATTTTGCTGAGAGCTACATAAGTGAAATCGGTAATATATATACATTTCCTGGATCATAAACTCCATGTCCACAAGTTTTGCTAAATCTGAGGATGATATGCAGAACTACTAAAGGTCTATGATGCAAAATATAGCCGTGTATCCTGTTGTCCATTAGTGTCTCCAAATCTATCCAAATGGCTAAATTGTGCACTGCTGCAAATAAAAAAAATCTATGAAATATTTAACTACAAATCAACAGTTTGGGCTCATAAAACTCACTTGTGCATAATTTCCAAGTGAGAATTATATATTTTCAGCAGTATAGGGGGGTAGATATCTATGGGTCCAAAACCCCTATGCAAAACATGTCATAAAATATTATATTATATTATACATTATAACGCATACACATTTGCTCCCTCTGGTGGCTTAAGATAAAAAACATTGATATCACAGTGTTACATACACCTAAATATGTTGCCTAATCATTCACTCTTGTACGTCAATAAAACATCACTTGTCCCTGTACTCTACAGTATGTATACTTTTGTCCTGGGATTGCATTTTTCTGTATTCTTTTAATCTTTTAAGTTTTCCTATTCATAATAACTCCAAGGAAATTTTTACCTTAATCTACCACATATCAGCGCAACAGTAAATTGGAATGAGCACTTGTCATGCCATAAGAGACTCGTATACATCATTGCCTATACTATGTATGATAACATGAACATAAAATAGTTTTCCACCATCTGTAAAATGCTGCAAAATATTCTATCTTCAATGAACATCGGTAGCCTAGTTCAAAAATACATTTAGCTAACGATTGCACTACAGTATGTGAAATGCACTCAAAATGCGAAAATAACAACAGGGCTATCAAACTTGGAAAGACAGTGCTCGAGTGGAAACACGAACGTACGTATGTAGCCAGCGAGACCAACGGTATTTTAGACGCAAAAATACTTACATATCGCAAAAGGGGAATTTCCCTGGATAATGCGTATTGTATATCGCTTGCGTAATACTAGACAGTTAAAACGAAAACTGCCGTTACGCTGGGCTGTAGTAAATTGCTCAAAGCACCCAAAAAGACTTGGCATATACCGTTGCGACGGTTATAATGTACTCTATTGGATAAAAAAGCCGACAATTAAACCAGAGTGAACTGTAATGCATGAGACAGTCTTACAGGGCATGGGGCTTATTACGCGGCGACGTTTCAGATAGTGTAATAGCGGTATAAAGTGTTGTATATTTCTCAAACCGATTGTACCAGACAATAAATGACAACTGAATTTTGAAAGGAACATCTCGATGTGTAAAACCAATGGTAGGATTGTATATTTATTTCATATTTAGTAGCATATATTGCTAGTAGAATACATGGTAGAATGAGATAGTACTTTCACAGTTTATTTTGCATTTGAGTGAGCAGGGCTTTTCACGGCTTTTCTGGCATACGATCAGGCTATTGTTGGATTTATCTCGTTGCTATGACGTTATTCTAATTTTATATGATGAATAAATATATGTATGAACTCAAACATAGACGCTATTGTCCACTATGTCACGCATAGGTAGGTATAGACTAGGTGGGGTTTGCTTGATAAATGGACTTGCTACAGGGAAATAGTGGCACTTAGAAACTACGTATTCGGCAGAAATCGTCACGAACCGTCTACCAATAAATTTAAAACACAGAGTTTGTGATTTCCAATCATAGTTCGGCTGCAGTAGCAACGAATGTCTGAGTTGAGCAAAAAGCTTCCGCCGGCGCCACCTTCTGCGCAAAGGTGTTAAGGACAATGTCTGTAAAGTAATTGTTATCACAGGATGCCTGTAATATTAATGACCGATTCAGACAGGATAAAGTATCTCTGTAATCAGTGTCTAGAAATGCAGAGATGGGAGTGTCTACTCCATTTTGCGTCACACCAAAAATGTTCCATGCGTCATACAACATTACACATCATGGGCCCTATCTTGGCGATCTTGGCACTTGGTCTAAGCGCATGGCGCTAAGTCCATTTAGGGCGTGTCCAAGTCCACTTTTGCTATTTTAACGGCGTGTTTTTTTGGCGCTAAGCATGGCGCAAGGTGCAACTGGGCTGAACCTAGTCTCTTCATTAATTATAGGTATGTCTTGGGCATGACATGCAATAAACCAATCAAAATGTCATATCCCATTCCCTTTAAAAGCCTGCTTTTCCACCTTGGCGGATTGCTTATGATGGCGAAACAGACATGCTCGTGCGTGTTTAGTGCGATCAAGGAATAGGCTATATGGATCAATAGTAGCCTATGATCAATATTATTCGGGCTAACCATTATGAGTTCCCGGTAATTCCTGACAGTGCTATTTACAAAATATATGCGGTTAAATTTCACCTGCAACAGCTGAGAATAAGCGACCAATGGCTTCCGTGTCACCTTAGAAAACGCCAAATTAGCCTGCTTGTTTAACAAATTTTGTTTGATTATGCAATGAACTCATGTTCAAGCTTCATCCAAAGTTCATTAGGCTACCTGCATTCTAATTTTGATTAATAACATAAATAATGTTATTTTGCCTTAATAATGACACTAAATACAATAAATCTGTGAGGTTGGCAACCCATATTTTACTGGTAGCGTAATGCTTTAAAACGATCCACTTTCCCAGGAAGACCGTGAAAAGTGCGATTTACAGCAGCGGAAACAGACCTGCTCATATAAAGCGCACATGCAGATAATGGCATAAAAATTTATTGTAAATTAATTGCAATTTTGTAACGTGCTGTAAATTTCGTTTCTAATTAGCCGCTTAGTTCTCTTTAAAATATTTTGTTCAGTTATGGAATAACAATAACCATTCTATTTACTTACAGGCTGTATTCCTAGATAAACAGAGCTGTATTGTAATGACGTCTGAAGCGCATTTTCAGAACTCAAATGTCCATCTATTGCAGTGCGTGAGTTTTCCATTGAATGACAATTCACGCATTAGGTGTAAATTACAATTCGCGCATTAGGCTTGATATAGGTGTTATCAGCTCCTTTTTAATCGAGCCATTGTCCCGTACCATCGCACATCGCCTGGATGTTGATGGAGTGGGCTGAGAGCAATGTAATGTGGCATCGTTTCCCTTCGCTGAGGGAAAGGTATGTGGACCTATGGAACCTTTTATTATTATGCATTTTTGATATAGCCTACACAATAATAATATTTCACATTGTGATCTAGATATTTTAGTCATGCTTGTGCGTGCCCGTGTGTAACAGAAAGGAGGGTACGCGCGTTGTGCACACGCCTATGTAGACGCACTTATATGCGCCGTTAAAATAACATGTAAACAACTGCGACATGACTTTAGACCAGGTTTGTGGTGGTTTTAGCGCAAGCGCTTTCTGCTGGCTCAAGATAGCAATACGTCAAAAAGAATCCTGGCCACTCCTCATCTTAAGACCAACACGCCCAGTTCACTTGTAATGGGCGCAAGAATACATGCTAGTTAAACGAAGTGAACGCAAGGCGTTATTATGAACCATGCGCCGGGTGTAAGATAGCAAAGACACTTGCGTTTGGGTTAGCGCCGCTTAGCGCCTGGTGTAAGATAGGGCCCTTGGTCTCTCTTCTCCCCTCCGTCCAGTCTTCAGTCCTACTTAGTTTGCAGTTAAAGTTTTCTGAAGCACCCACAAAATCTCTTTTTGAAGCATCATAATTATAAGAGTGCCTCTGGAATGATGAGTTGTTTTATGGCTGCTGTGTTCAAAAACTATCTATGGACTACTGAAGACCAGAGGTGGAAATCCAGGGGACATAAAGTAAAAGTCCTCTCCAAGATTTTGCTCCAATCACCTGGATTTGCTAATTAACATAATTCTTCAGCGAGGAGGTAGAACTAATTAGTGAAATCAGCTGGTGGAAGAAACACATGGTAGGACTTTTACTTTATGTCCCCTGGATTTCCACCTCTGCTGAAGACCACAAGACTACATAAATAAAATATGTTTGCCATATGTTCTCAGATCACGGCTCATACTTATTTTCAATGTAAATTAAAAGGTAACACAGTATAAGATTCCCTTATCTAACATTGACTAATGCCTTATTTAATATTAACCATAAGATCATTATCTCATTAATACCCAGACTATTCATGGCATGAAAGAATGGAGCCTGCCAGGGTCATATTAAGTATTTATTTTAAACCAGTAAAACACTATTTTACCCAATGTTCTTACCCAATGTTCCATACTCCCACAGTCCTACATTTATTTTAATTGGTAATATATTGAAAAATAAGATTGCCTAGTTAACCAAAGATTTGCGATTCATACTATTGTTAGCTAATCAGGTCAAATCATACTATACATTAGCTAAGTACCTGTGTGGTGTACCTGTTGAGGTGATAAAAATAAGTGGCAGATCAAAGTCAAAGAAAATCTGTTTTTCTTCCACTCTTTCTCCTTTTGTGAGAACCCAGAGAAATAGTTTAATTTTTTTCTAGTTTGCTCTAGAAGATGAAGATAATTCAAGCAAAGCAGCTGTCATCAAGTGCCTGATAGCTACAATATTTAAAATGTGGACATGTTGTTTCTGATACTTTGTTGTAGTATATTTTTTGTGTGTGGTCATTTCAGTCTATGCTATGAGCCATATTTAGTTTTGATTATATTAAGAAGTGTCACGGCTTTTGTAGAATTCTACAAATGTTCAACAAAACATTGATAAACAGGAGTTTTTAAAAGATTGATATGAATATTTAAGTGCATTGATAAACAGCTGATTTACATATTTTAAAACATAAATATGAATAATTACACTTTATCAACTGTTTGTTGACATGAAGCTCTGTCTAGAGGTGCTCAGAATCATAATACTTAATGGGGCAACCACATACACTGCTCCTGAGCAATTTCACCAAGTGCTAATGTAGCTGTTAGCAAAGAACAATAGAACATCTGAGATACAAACCCTTTGGGAATTGGGGTCCTTTCTATGAAAGATTTATAACTTTCCATTATAACCATTACATCATTAGAATGGTTACTTGCATTACTTTTGTCTTTTAAAGAAGATGTCATTTTGTAGATGAAAATGAATAACAATAATTTTTTTTTAATTTTAGAAATTAATAACAAGTGCTTTGCTGGCTTTTTGAAAAATGCAGCATAAGAGGCAACATACTAATAGCCTGTCTATAATTGACAACTGCTTACAGAAAAGTTATGCCTATTTTATATTGTGAAAAATGAAAAAATTACCAACTGTAAGTTAATGTCATCACAAATGTAATCTATGTTATTGGTAAGAGAAACTGAAAACTGTTCTAGAAAAAAAACTGTTCTTGCACTAAAAAGATTTACAGGGCAAACTTTGAGTTCAGAGCATGCTAGGGTTTGTTCTTGCCTTGCCAGACACGGCACCAGTGAACGAATATTGAAAGTGGAGCAGCAGTCTGAAGATGATCACAGATGGCTTCTGACTACCCTGCTCAACAAACTGCTTCTAGCACTGTTAATAATAAATCTGAACAAAAACGTCTCAGATGTAAAAAAAGCCAAGTTACTCACGCATAGCCTACAGAGCGCTGTCTTTATGTCCTTAATTCCAACTTGCAAAAACTAGGCCTGCCTTTAAAAGTATTGATATCAAAATGTGGCCAAGTTACAACTAACAATATTGCCTATCGTACCTCACACTAAATAAACTAGCTCTATTCCAAAGCAATGCTATCCAAACTTTCCTAAATTATTTAATGCAACTTGGCCCTGTGTTTCTTCATCTTAGCATATGAAGAGATTGTGCCTCATGGAACAACATATGATTTCAATTAATGTTTTTAACAGTTGATGAATAATTACACTCCAGAAAGGATATGGTTATACATTGTTGGCAAGTTTACTTTAGAAAATGTACAGGTTTTAAAATGTTAACTGCTGCTACAGATTTCTTTACAATTCACAAGCAGACATTTATATCAAGAAACATCACGTACAATAGAGAAAGGGGGGATGAATAAATAAATGCAGATGAAAATAAGTAATATTTTTAAAATAGCATACATACAGCATTTTTACAAACGTATCCAGACATGTTTGTGGGTCAAGTGATGGCAAATAAGTAATAGTACTAATTTTCTTAACATAATAATAGTTATGATATTTGCGAACAGAATTTTGTGAACACAAGGATATCTATGCTCTGTAGGACCACACAAGTTTTGATAGAAATCCAAATATTCCAAATAAATAAATCAATAAATACATAATAATAATACATTTTATTCATTCTGTGCTTTTCATAGACCCAAAGCAGTGGATGCAGACAATTATTCAAACATGCCCTATAGTGTAGTAATTTTGTGCAACACATCTGAATCAAAGTATTTCCACTATAAATTATTCTCATTTTGCAGTTTGATGTGGAACAGACCACATTCTCTTGAGATGGTAAGATGAAGAAACACAGGGCAAAGTTGCATTAAATAATTTAGGAAAGTTTGGATAGCATTGCTTTGGAATAGAGCTAGTTTATTTAGTGCGAGCTACGATAGGCAATATTGTTAGTTGTAACTTGGCCACATTTTGATATAAATACTTTTAAAGACAGGCCTAGTTTTTGCAAGTTGGAATTAAGGACATAAAGACAGCGCTCTGTAGGCTATGCATGAGTAACTTGGCTTTTTTTACGTCAGAGACGTTTTTGTTCAGATATCACTTATTTTTGATAGCTAACTAATGATGAACAATGCATGAAGATAATGACATCAAGAGAGACATGCATACAGAATAGTACATGCATTCCAAATAAATGCATGCAGACATTCGCGTAACCATAACACCCTCTACTGACGAGAATGATAACATTCTCCTATTACCGATAGCCCACAATTACATAAAAAGAGTTTGTAGATGAGCTGTATTTAATGTCTAATGAAATACAATGAACAGCACCACCTGAACTATGGATCATGAAGAAGCATGTAAATTAATTAACCAAGTCTATATGGAGACATGCATGCACAATAGGCTAGATGCAAACACATTGTAGCTGAAAGAAATACATACAGCCTAAAATATGGAAATACAGTTGTAAAATAGGCGTATTTAGTATTCTATAGAAATAGCCTTAGGCTATTCGACACTGGCTTGTCGGATGCGTAACTCCAAGCTTCCATGTCTGGGCTACGAGCTGCCGAACTTCATAAGCACAGCATAATACCTTCGCAGTTTTTTTTCCCAGTAGTGTAGTCTAACGTTGTCTGCGGGAAATCTTTTGGTACCGGACCATTTAGCTAGGTTTAGTTTAGTTTTCTGTAGTGCAATGGATGCATAAGGCATGTTGATTCGCTTCGTAGTAGCCTAGCTTGTACCTGCTTCCTGACTAGCAGCTGACTGACGTTTCTCTGGAAAAACTAACGTTGGCTAACAAGCTTAATTGGACAACGCATATTTCCCAGGAATCTTAGCCAGCAGGAAAACAATAGATAGGCTACTACTAAGAAAGTAGCCTACCAGAGATTATTCTTCTGATTGTCTGCAGAGTAGCATAGACTAGAGCAATGTTCGAAGGCTATAGTAATTTTTTTTTAAGTGACTAACCATGAATCAGATATGTTCAGGGAATTGGAGGTTTATAAACCCGATCTCTCAAGGCATTGCAGCTTATAGTAGGCTATCGTCAATTCTTAATGTATTATTGTAAATTCTTAATTTTCCTAGTAGTTAATGTTATGGTGACATTGTGTTATGTGTGAAAAGGATAAACTGAACAGAGCTGAAGTGAAGAAATGAATGAAGACATAATAAAGAAATATTGGCCGAGGCGAGCGTTGAAGGTTCAGTTTCCACAGTGAGTCAGACATGACCGTGGCACAATGGACAGCACGCTCCACACAGATTAATGTTTTTGTCGGCATTTGTGTGAGATTAAAACATGTAACCAATGGCATTTTTACATTAATGCAAGAACGCGATGTTATCCAGATGATATTCTGCGTTGAAATTTTTTTCTTTGCTTAACAACTGGCCATGGGATGCCTGTTCCCATAATGTTAGCTAGCCTATTGCATTACTGTCGTGGTGTCCAGTGACTGAATTGTTTAACAGACTACAAGTGAACAGTTAATATTGTATTAGTTAATATTCTTAGCCAGAATGAAAACAATAGATACTACTAAGAATGTTACGACCCCGGAAGTGGACTGGACCCAAATGCACGACTCGAACATAGGAATGCCAAAACTCAATATTTTATTATATGATCAGGGTAGTCCTGAGCATGGGGAGAAAGGCAAAAGGTGGTTAGTGTTCCAAGCCGGAACTGGACGAGCAAGACAGACAACAGAGCGCGTAGCTCTAATAAATTATGCTTCGACCAAACTCCTGAAGCATAGGGAGAACATTAACGACGGACAGTCCAGGTATGATGCTGCGGGGGAGCAGTGGGAGTAGGAGAAGCCAGGGGAGGTTATGGAGACGGTTTGGTGGAGCAGGGGATGAGCGGGAGCGGGAGCGGTAGAGCAGGACAGTGGAGCGGGGTCCGGGCAGGACGCAGGCGTTGCAGCAGGGCAGCGGCAGTAGCGGCACAGCAACAGCAGGGCGGCAGCAGCGACAGCAGAGGCAGGAGCGACAGCACCGCAACACTGGCAGTAAGCGGGCACCACCGCAGAGTGGAGGAACAGGAGCCCAGGCTGCATGCACACACGTCAGGTGGGAGGCAGGGAAACCGCAACACAGGCAGGGATAACAGACGACTGCAGGCTGGCAGACAGAGTTAGTATAGCGAGACGGGAACAATGAACAGCGGGAAATGCTGTTCCAGACTGGAGCAGACTTCGACTAGGCAGAATTGCAGGGCGAGTTAACGCCAGTACAGAACAAGACTTCAGAGTAACAAACTAGACTAGGAGTCAGACAGGACCAGAGGTTTCAGACAATGAGCATTAACGAACTGGCACAGGACAGAGAACACCGGGTGACTAAATGCAAACATTTAATTGGTATCAATTAGGTGCCGCGTGCGAATGTATGCGAGAGTGATTAACAGAGCGGAGAGTGTGGAATGCATGGGATGAGATAAGTGCAGCGAAACAGAGTGACACAAACGGGAAACCACGCCCAACCTGCAGCAAGGGGGAAAACGGACTATGGAGAGACAAACACGAGACAGGGGGAAAGGGAAAACACGGGGAACAATAGGACGGGAGTGAGAACGTAACAAAGAAAGTACATACCAGAGATTATTCTTAGTATTATAATTAAAAGTGTTTGCAGTAAGCTACATTATCTGCAGAGTAGCGTAGACTAGAGCCACATTCGGAGGCTATAGGTTTTTTTTTATTTTTTTAAGTGACTAACCATGAATCAGATATGTTTGGGGAATTGGCGGTTTATAAATCCGATCTCTTAAAGGATTGCAGCTTATCGGAGGCTATTATCAATTCTTAATGTAGGCTATTATCGTAAACTCTTAATTTTCCTAATAGTTAATTTTATGTTGACGTTGTGTTATGTGTGAAAAGGATAAAGTGAACAGAGCTGAAGTGAAGAAATTAATGAATAAAGAAATGTTGGCCGAGGCAAGGGTATGTTGAGGTTCGGTTTCCACAGTCAGTCAGTCATGACCGCAAGAGCAGAGCGTAACACCCTCCCCAAACCAGACAAGAGCGAGCGTCCGGTTTGGGGAGGGTGTGATATAGTACAAGTGAAATACAAGTGAAACATTGAACAGTTAATATTGGAAACCTCTTTTGCCTTTGCAATAAAAATATGTTAATGTGTTAATGTGAAAATAATAACAGTGTAATAAATGAGTAATAAAAGTACTTAACAGTTGCACATTGTTTTTGTGGAAACAATGCCCTGCTGGGCTCGAACCAACAATCCTCTGTGTGAGAGACAGCAACTCTAGCCATTAGGCCACAGTAAGTTCTTGGAAAGCATGAAGCCATTAGCTATACTAACATTAAAAAAACATTAGTATGGGCCGTCGCGGTAGTACAGCGGTAAAAGCGCCGACTTTCAGTCGGTGCGGTTGTGCTCCGAGGATTGGGGTTCGCGCCCCGGTCCTGCCAGATCTGAGCATGGCCGGCGCCCTGTGGGAGCAGCAATTGGCGGCTGCTTCCGGGTGGGGGGAGGGGCTCGGAGAGAATCGCTGCGCGCAAAGCGGCCCTGGGTGAGCTGGAATCACGGTCAGGAGCTAGGAGGAGTCGCGCCCTGAAGAGGTCGCGCCGGCTGACGGGGTTGTGTAGCGGTGATTCTCTAGCGGTTGCTACACGGGGGGAATTGAATTAGAAAAGGGGTTCAATTGGCTACTAAATTGGGAGAAAATGGGGAAAAAATCTGAAACAAATAAAAAAATAAAATAAAAACATTAGTATGAAGCATTTTTATTGGGCGATAAGCTTGATGAGCAGGTATACGGACCATACCCTCAAAGAATAATTCTCCCCACTGGATAACATCGTGACGGAGGCAGGCAGTTTGGCAGGAAAAATAAGAAGAAGAAGAAGAAGAAGAAGAAGAAGAAGAAGAAGAAGAAGAAGAAGAAGAAGGGCAAAATAACCCAAGTTTGGGGCTTTATTGTGTGGATGTGTGAAGTTGTATCTGAATGCTGTGTGGTTACATGAGGTCAGAACATACAGAAGTTAATGTTTTTAATGGCTGAGAGTTTATGGTCATTGTGGTTACTTCTGTAGGAAACCCTGAAAAGTGCCAAACTGGATGGGAGACCTCCTGGGAAAACTAAGTTGCTGCTGGAAGTGGTGTTGGTGGACCAGTAGGGGGCAATCTTCCCTCTGGTCAAATAAATTCCAATGCCCCAGTGCAGTGATGGGGACACTGCGCTGTAGGAGATGCCGTCTTTCGGATGAGACGTTAAACCGAGGTCCTGACTCACTGTGGTCATTAAAGATCCCATGACACTTATCGCAAAGAGTAGGGGTTTCCCCGGTGTCCTGGCTAAATTCCCAACTTGGCTCTTTCAATCTGCCACCTAATCATCCCCCAGTTTAATTCTCTCCCTCTCCACCTCAGCTGATGTGTGGTGAGCATTCTGCCGCTGCATCACCCAGGTGGGTGCTACACATTGGTGGTGGTAGAGGTGAGTTTCCCCCTCGTCACTGTAAGCGCTTTGAGTGTCGTGAAAGGCGCTATATAAATGCAAGGTATTATTATTATTATTCTATTGTCAGTGGACTTTTTCAACGGTATTTTCAAACTTCGCTAATTTTATATAATTTCCATGTAGTTATATAAAAAAAGAACTTGATATTGTTGTCTAAATACCAGTCTAGTTTGTAAATATAAAGGTTGTCCATTATCTGGTGCTTACCCTTTAAGTCAGGGGTGTCCAATCTTACCCGAAAAGGGCCGGTGTGGGTGCAGGCTTTTGTTCTAGCCCAGCACTATGACACCTGATTCTACTTATCAAGGTCTTGATTGAAGAGCACGATTAGTTAATTAGTTGAATCAGGTGTTGTAGTGCTGGGCTAAAACAAAAACCTGCACCCACACCGGCCCTTTCCGGATAAGATTGGACACCCCTGCTTTAAGTGGATCCCACACCTCACTCCAATTTAAAGCAACGGGTAGAATTACATGATCGAAAATTCTTGTCCAAATTCTAATGGGAATAGCAATTTTGTATAATTAATTTTTTATTGCATACATTGCTCTGCTGGCTTTTTCTGTGAGTGCTTTCACTGCCAAATGCATCCTCCCTGATGCGCATATAGTCAGACCAAGATAAGTGTAAGTTTGGGTATGTTCAAGTGGGTTGGTATTTAAATTGAATTGGAATTTGTTTCCCTGTCTTTTCTTAAAGGTCCTCTGTCATATTATTTATCTACAATTTGATATTATTCCACAATGTCTAAGAAACATGTTGATAAGGTTTTTTAAGGGAAAAAAATATTGCAATACATTTTAAAAATATATACAAATCCAGTGAGTTTCTTACCCTTTGAGTTGAACAGGTCATTTTGGGTGGGTGTTGCATGTTTTTTTTTACATGCTCTGTATTGATTGGTTAACTGACCTGGAATGACACAAGCATCCCTCCCATCTCCTCCTGGCCACAAACAAACATGGCATCTGTAAATGAACCGGTATGTTTAAGCCAGAGTCGGATCTCGAATTTAAAGCCACAAGCCGGTTCAAGAATCAAGGGCCCTACAGGAACTGTCAGAATAATTTTTCCATAGAGTTCAATAGGAGAATGAGTCAGGAGAAACAACCCTTAAAGTGATCCATCCATATCTACTGCATATCTGGCAGCAGATTGATGGTTTGAGGCTCGTTTGATACCTCAGGCCCTTGATGACTTCCAGCCATTTAACCAACCATGGGCCCTATCTTACACCCGGCGCTAAGCGGCGCTAACCCAAACGCAAGTGTCTTTGCTATCTTACACCCGGCGCATGGTTCATAATAACGCCTTGCGTTCACGTCCTTTAACTACCATGTATTCTTGCGCCCATTACAAGTGAACTGTGCGTGTTGGTCTTAAGATGAGGAGTGGCCAGGATTCTTTCTGGCGTATTGCTATCTTGAGCCAGCAGAAAGCGCTTGCGCTAAAACCACCACAAACCTGGTCTAAAGTCATGTCGCAGTTGTTTACATGTTATTTTAACGGCGCATATAAGTGCATCTACATAGGCGTGTGCACAACCCGCGTACCCTCCTGTCTGTTACACACAGGGGCGCGCACAAGCATGACTAAAATATCTAGATCACAATGTGAAATATTATTATTGTGTAGGCTATATCAAAAATGCATAATAATAAAAGGTTCCATAGGTCCACATAACTTTCCCTCAGCGAAGGAAAACGATGCCACATTACATTGCTCTCAGCCCACTCCATCAACATCCAGGCGATGTGCGATGGTACGGGACAATGGCTATCCATTAAAAAGGAGCTGATATATCAAGCCTAATGCACGAATTGTCATTTGCACCTAATGCGTGAATTGTCATTCAATGGAAAACTCGCGCACTGCAATAGACGGACATTTGAGTTTTGAAAATGCGCTTCAGATGTCATTACAATACAGCTCTGTTTATCTAGGAATACAGCCTGTAAGTAAATAGAATGGTTTGTGACTGAAAAAAGTTCAAAACCTTGTCCAGTGAATATTGCTTTTATTGTTTTTCAAATAGCCTAGGCTACAGCGGGTTCGCTGTGCATAAGGTTTTTTTCGATAGCCTATGGTTAAAAAACGGAGCTAAATATCACCATGCTAACTGAATTGTAACCTTAGCTATTCTTCGTCCTTAATATTTTTTAAATTACAGTGGCAACGTTTCCATACCCTCAGCTTATTAAAACCCCGCTGATTTCACCTGTTATTCCATAACTGAACAAAAGATTTTAAAGAGAATTAAGCGTCTAATTATAAACGAAAACAAATTTGTAGCACGTTACAATTAATTCACAATTCATTTTAATACCATGTGCACTTTACAGGAGCAGGTCTGTTTCCCCTGCTGTAAATCACACTTTTAACGGTCTTCCTGGGAAAGTGGATTGTTTTAAAGCATTACGCTACCAGTAAAAAAAAGGTTGGTCACAATTCCATAAGCAGGACATTATAAAACAAGGGAAAATATGTGTGAACCTATGGGTTGCCAACCTGACAGCTTTATTGTATTTATTGTCATCATTAAGGCAAAATAACATTATTTATTTTATTAATCAAAATTAGAATGCAGGTAATGAACTTCGGATGAAGCTTGAACATGAGTTCATTGCATAATCAAACGAAATTCGTTAAACAAGCCGGCTAATTTGGTGTTTTCTAAGGTGAGATGGAAGCCATTGGTAGCTTATTCTCAGCTGTTGCAGGTGCCTTTAACAAAATTTAACCGCATATATTTTGTAAAATAACAGCACTGTCGGAAATGACCGGGAACTCATAATGGTTTGTCCGAATAATATTTATCATAGGCTACTAGTGATCCATATAGCCTATTCCTTGATCGCACAAAACACGCACGCGCATGTCTGTTTCGCCATCATATAAGCAATCCGCCGAGGTGGAAAAGCAGGCTTTTAAAGGGAATGGGATATGACATTTTGATTGGTTTATTGCATGTCACGCCCAAGACATACCTATAATTAATGAAGGTGTGTCTAGGTTCAGCCCACTTGCACGCTGCGCCGTGCTTAGCGCCCAAAAAACACGCCGTTAAAATAGCAAAAGTGGACTTGGACACGCCCTAAATGGACTTTACGCCATGCGCTTAGACCAAGCGCCAAGATCACCAAGATAGGGCCCCATGTGTTCCATACTATTCCTGTGTAATTTACAGCTTAATCTAGTCCCACCCACCAATTCCCATAGAGATCCATTCAAATGCAGAGAGGTTATAGTATGGCTTGTAAGAGTACCTGAATCAAGAGTACCAAGATATCAAGAGTCTTTTGATGTTGTTGGGTCAACATAAGGTATTATTAAATGTGATGACTTTATTTAAGTTTATGTTCATTTGTCCAGTTACTTTTGGTTCCCTAAAATGGGGGGACTATGTGTGGCTACAATTGCTATACGATTCAGCTGATATGGATGCAAAAACCCTCAAATAAAAGCCGAAAGTCTGCAATTTAACCTCATAGTCACTATTCCATTTCAAATCCAATGTGCTGGAGTACAAAGCCAAAACAACAAAAACTGTAACTGTCCTAACACTTTAGGAGTGCATTGTATATCATCTGATTATTCTTTAGAGAATGACATTTAATCTTATTTTCAGTCTGCACTATCTACAACTTATTCATGTTCAACTAAGGCATTAATGTTAGTTAACAGAATCTTATTAGAAAGTGGTGCCAATTGGAATAAATGTAGTTTGTATGACTAAGTATGTGTGTCATGGTGTGCCAATGTGGTTTATTTTGGGTTTCAGAGAGCAAAGCAGTGTGTCTAATTTGGTTACACTGGTTTTAAACTAGATACTTAATACTTGACAGGATCTGTTCTTTCACCCATGAAGAACTTGAAATTGAGCATTAATGAGATTATAATCACATGGTTCTAGCAGGGCTTCACTTTAGTCCTCTATAACTGATTTACCTCTATGGTAAATTATTGCTGTGAGAAAACACAAAATAGTGTCAAAGAATGTCTTTCTCTATCTAAATTCTTGTCTGATAGCTGTTCATTTTCATTCTATAATGTAAAATTATATCATGAACAGTCCTGTTTGTTTCTAAAAGCATGTGATGATATCCTAAGTGGATTACCTTGCATTGCCTGTCGTATTACTATACTAGCATTAATGATGTTATCTTCTCCCTTTTTTACTTTGTTGATTGAACATATTAAACTCTCGAGGATCGGACTTGGATTTATTAGTGAGAAAATTCGCAAAAATTGTGATTGCGCAGTTTGGCTTTCATTTTTATGGAACACTGAAATACATTCAGCTCAGATACAGGGGTATTTAAATGCACATTTTCAAGATCACAAAATATGTTTGTGTGTGTGTATGTGTGTCTGTGTGTGTTTTCATAAATTCTTTGCTGTGAATCTTGTGTACCCCATGGCAGTTGAAAGATGAGTATCACTCTCAACATGAAATTATTAAATGCACAGCAACATTAGACAACATTATGTTGTTCAATCAGGGACTTAGCATAATACTGACTCTTAAATGTTGTCTAGACACTTCTCCCAGCAACGAGTCAACACGCACAAAAGCATGCACTCACATTTTCAGCTAATGGTTGTAGCCATGAGTAGTCAGTGTATTCCTGGCTTTGGAACAGACAGCTGCTATAATGCTCGGCAAACAGACTAATCTCCACTGATGTGCTGCAGTGTGTCTTTAATTCTTTAATTGCATGATCAGTATTACAACATAGCGTAAACCTGTGAATTATCATTCAACTTAAACGCAGTGGAACACCTTTGACAGAGATCTTGTAGTACTGTGGACTATCTATCAGTTCCTCTGTGTGTGTCCGTGTGTGTGTGGGCATGTGTGGGAATCTAGGGAACACTTGGGTTGTGCACAGTATCATTAACTTTATTTGGAAAGTGTCATTTAGCTCAGTGTTTCTCAACCCTGGTCCTGGGGACCCACTGTGTATGCTGGTTTTTGTTAAAGCCAGTCTCTTGATCAATTCATTTTGTTAAAAATGTGTTTAGGTTCTACCATAATTGTGTGGGTAAACTTATTTTAACACAATGCAGGTTTGGTAATTTGCTGTCAGTAAACTCCATTCATTTTACACAGATGGTTTCAGGTTTCCACACTCAGCAAACGGGACCCAACTGATTTCACCTGTCAGTTTGTAAATGAATCAATTAAAAATGGAACCTCTTTCAATTTGACTTATTTACCTTATAGAACATGCAGCACAGTAAATGAAAGCATACGTTGGTCTGAATTCCTGGGATGTGAATAGATGTAAGTAGTAAGTAATAGATGTGAGTAGATGTAAGAAGTCTAATTAAGAACAATTAGTGTTGAATTATGAACAACTAGCAACTCATTAGAATACAGAGCTTGTTACTATGGGTGGAACAAAAACCAGCATACACAGTGGGTCCCCAGGACTAGGGTTGAGAAACACTGCTTTACCTGTTTTTATTCTGTAGTTTTTTCTGGGTATTTTTATCATCTAATTTATCCTTTTAAGTTAATAAAACATTAATAATTTAACTAAATAGAAAAATATTTAACATTAATTGGATTTTAAGCACAAACAGTCATATACAATGTAAAAAAATTTTCTCCTGAAATAGCTTAACAGGCCAGTGTGTATGCAGGTTTTTACTGCCACCAGTTACCAATTATTTAATTAGCCGAATCATTTACATGTTCTGATATTTTAGCTACATTCCGTGATATGAACAGCAGACGATGAATGTTCTTGTGCCTGTAGCGTTTTATTGTGGTGTAATTTATGAGTAAATCGGTGTTGGTGTATATGACTAATTAGCTGATTGAGCCAGGGTAACTGGTGGCAGCAAAAACCAGCACACACACCTGCCTGCGAGGCCTGTGTTGCCCATCCCTGGTTTAAACAATAGATGACATGCATCCAGGAAATACAGGTTATTTCTTAAACCAATAGTTTGTTTTTAAGTTACTTAAAATCCAGAGTTTACATGAAGTGTATATTTCTGAAGGCTCAGAAATCATAAATAATGCATTCATTACCAGCATCTTTATAAATAGGCTAATAACTGCAAGGATTTTCATATTATATTATTTTCATATAATATTAACACTTTAAATAATATGTCATCCTTCATACAGCATCTTTATGAAGAAAGACAATGATTTATAAAGCTGTTATGACACTGTAATGAAGCTGTTATACATGCTACATGAAGGCTTTAGAACAATACAATTTATTTTCCATGGAAAATGGGACAGGTTTCATACATCCATAGAAAACAATTCTTAATTTAAATTCTTTAGATGTGGCATGACAAATTACAACATCAGGAAATGTCAGAATTGTTTTGTTGAATTAGTTTTTACTTTGAATGTGTATGTGCTATTTGTGAGACATTGACAAATGTAGCTTAACATCCACCATGTATTCAAAATGCTTCTATGACTAAAATTCGATTCACTCTGGCAGTTTTCAAGACGAGCTTCAAAAATAAATGAACTTGACTTTATGCCATGTTGCTATGTAGACAGTATAATGCCTCCCTAATTCAAAATATTCCAGGATTTGGATCCATCCTATAGTAACATTTGAACTATTACTTGGAAGTTCCTTCAGAAATGCTCAAATGTGACTAATAGTACCCAGATGTGTTTTCCTCTCCCAATGTATATTTCTTTGGTGGCAATACCCTATGGGAAACCGACCATCTGGATGTGAATTTTTGGAATCACTGTGGGGATACATTCGACACCTCCTCTGTCATCACTTGCTACTCCTGGTCTATTAAGCTACCTTGAGTGTGATTATTCTCTGAAGTAAATACAAAGGTAGATGTGTTTGTGTGTGCATGCATGTGTTTTTTCATGTGTGTGTATGTGTACATGTACATGTTTGTGTGTGTGTTTGTGTATGTGTGCATGGATGTATGTGTACATGTGTATTGGGAATCAACGGATTTGCATCAAGTGCTTGAGAATGTCAAGAAGTGCAAATATGAAATAAAACTGACACAAGTCACACAGTTCTGGTGACTGTAGTTATATTCTTGATCTGCAGACAGGCAGTTTTGTGTAATCACAGTGAACTCCAAACTTGTCATTGGTGGGAGTGAGATGAAGATCAGCCGCCATCCGACCAATCAGTCTGGTATTAATTCTAGTGATAGGGTCCATATTTACATATTTTGTTGACGTAGTTCTGGCACCAGTGAAAATTATACTCTTAGTTTTGTTGCCTGGAGAGATATCTGGGAAATATAGTACCTCAGATTCACCTGAAAGGAAAGAGGGTCTGACAGGAGTATGTCTCGACTGGCTTTTTTGACAGCTCTGACATCTGGCTGTGCACCCCTAGAACAGCGTAGTCATTTCTGGAAAAATGATTTATGATTTCTTTGTACAGGGTTGAAAGTGTGCTTCTATACGGGAGCACACAGGAGCCCTGTTTCTTAGGTTCTTAACAGTGCACCATGCTCAGATACTCATTAAATAAACCAAATGCCTCTGCTGAACTTCACATGCCTTACCAGATTAGGCTCAATACATTCTGAGGCAGACACCTAAGCACAAAAGCAGAATGTATATTAGCATTTCTACTATACTTGGTTAATTTAAAATTAATTTATTGTATTTTTTAGTTCTCTGGAGTAGTTATAACATTCTGTGTTATGACATTCAAATGATTTATTGATAACTCGGTAGGATGTAGAACGTGGAGTAAAATATTTAGTTAAATACTGCAAGACAGATGTTGTGTCCTCAAAATCTCAAGATCTCAACACATAAATCCATGATTTTACTTTTACAATACCCCAAGAAACTCTGATCTTTATCTCCTGTTTATCCTTGTCTGCTTATTCCAGGAAATATGTGGAGGAAACATAGTTTTTGGCTGTGTATTTGTCACTGTCAGGGGAATGTGTGCTGGACTTGGTAATGCATGCTCATTAATGACCTTGGAACAGGGTTTCGGACAGGAACATCCAATTCAGAGAGCTGCTGTCGCTAGTTATTTCACATAACTTATACCCGCTGCAATGGGAACATCTGAGTCAATAATAACAATCATCCTTTTCATTGTCCTGGAAGGCTCAATGATTTACAAGTCTACAAAAACATACTTTGGTAACATTAATCTTTATGTGTGGATATATACTAGCCTGTACACAGAATGGTAGTATGTATTTCTGCATGCTTGGGTCAATGCCAACATTTGCTACCTTTTTCCAAAAACTCAGGCACAGGTTAAAGCTTGTTTTCTCACTACCATTAGGGTGAATGGTCTTGCAGTCTGGCATCACTGAGGCATGAACCGTACTGTTTATTTGCAGTTAAGTGCTATTTGGAGAAAAAAAATAATACCAATGAATTACAATGGATTGCAAATAATGTTAAACTATGTAAACTAAGTTTCCACACAAACACTCAAATGATGGGGAAATGACCTCCTGCCATTCTCAAATGCACTGTGCTTGATTTCCACACATAAGCTACTCAGTAAGTGCTCCAGTCAGTCAATAGGTGGACAGTGTGTCTCCAAGTGGCTTGTTTTTATGCTTTAATGGTGCTCAGCGGATCAGAAGATCCTTCCCGAGGTTCTCCGGAGATATCTCTAAGATACCTAATCCGTGGCCATTAGTGCTTGGCCCACGAAAACACGGCTTTGCATTCAAGAAATTAAAAATTAACCAGCTATTATCCCTTTCTGGAGACTCCCTAGGAACAGAGGAAAAACAGATTCCCTTAGAGCTCTGCCACAGAGAAGAAATGACATTAGAAACCCAGTCTACCAAAGAAATGCTGACTGAAGCACGGAATAAAATTTCTGGATGCACCTAATTACTCAACCCAACTAGATAAAACTGCTACCTATCAGACCTGTAAATATGTTCTATGTCTGTAATTATGAGACTTTCATACAGTTGTGCACAAATATCTCATATTTATTCATTTAGCTTATTTATATACTTAGAGATTTTGTTGTGTGTGGATATGTATGTATATAATGCATTTTAACTTTCCAGGATTTGTCCCAGACTCTTCCCGACCAAACACTGACAGCTTCAATGCAGACATTCTCTATTTACTCTTTATTGCCGAAGACTATTATTATTGAGCCTCATGGTGGCCTATTTAGCTAAAGCATTGGTTCTCAGCGCAGTGATGCATCATGCACCCCAAGGACTGAAACTGAATCCTAGCGTTGCCAGTACTGACTATGGTTGAGATTTCTGTTAGGCGGCACATACAGTAGCTGACCATGGTGACTCAACAAGTGCCTGTGGTCTGCCAGCAACAGTTGTACATGAAGTGCAGTCTTCCAGCACAATAGTTGCACAGCTGATGTAATGGAATGCAGAAAGGAAAGGAGTGAGCATACTAGTCTGCCTTTTCCTGAATTGACAAGAGGACAGGAGGAGTCTAATACATCCCTTCCTAACAATGTGATAGGAAGGGATGTATTAGACATTCTACATTATGCACATAATTGTTAAAATATGTTTTATTAGTAGTAGCCAATGGTAGACTCATACAAAATTATTATCAAAAACGATTTTACAATAGCAGCAAAATGACAAACCAAGATGAATGAATGAATAGCTTATTTGTGATCTTGGTTTGGAATATTATTATGTCATTATATAACTCTAGCATTATATAGCCTCTAGCATGCACTGTTATGTTACATATACAGTATACGTATATATATATATACACAGTACACATCAGAAGTGAGTAACTGTGCAATATCACTTAAATGTCAACTGATTCAAAATTGTATCACCTCTCAATAATTGCATTATTTCTAAGTTGAGTTTCTACTTTGAGGCCTGTATTTTCACTATAGTCTTTCTAAAGTATTTGTTTTTGATTGTTCATAAGAGGAAACAATCTACTTGTCAACTTAGAAATAATGCAATTATTGAGAGGTGATACAATTTTGAATCATTTGACATTTAAGTGATATTGCACAGGGGTGTACTCACTTCTGATGTGTACTGTGTATATATACTGTATATACAGTGGAGCAAATAATTATTTGATCCCCTGCCGATTTTGTAAGTTTGCCCACTGACAAAGAAATGAATGGTCTATAATTTTAATGGTAGGTTTATTTTAACAGGTTTATTCTGTGAGAGACAGAATATCAAAAAAAAATCCAGAAAATCACATTATATAAAAGATATAAATTGATTTGCATTTGATTGAGTGAAATAAGTATTTGATCCCCTACCAACCAGCAAGAATTCTGGCTCCCACAGACCGGTTAGCTTAGTCCTCTCGCTTTAAGAAAGTACTCCTAATCTCAACTTGTTACCTGTATAAAAGACACCTGTCTCAACTCGTTACCTGTATAAAAGACACCTGTCCACAGAATCAATCAATCAGATTCCAACCTCTCCACCATGGGCAAGACCAAAGAGCTGTCTAAGGACGTCAGGGACAAGATTGTAGACCTGCACAAGGCTGGAATGGGCTACAAGACCATCGGCAAGCAGCTTGGTGAGAAGGAGACAACTGTTGGTGCGATTATTCGAAAATGGAAGAAACACAAAATAACCATCAATCGCCCTTGGTCTGGGGCTCCACGCAATATCTCGCCTCGTGGGGTATCGATGATCATGAGAAAGGTGAGGGATCAGCCCAGAACTACACGGGAGGAGCTTGTTAATGATTTCAAGGCAGCTGGGACCACAGTCACCAAGAAAACCATTGGTAACACACTACGCCGTAATGGATTAAAATCCTGCAGCGCCTGCAAGGTCACCCTGCTCAAGAAGGCACATGTACAGGCCCGTCTGAAGTTTGCCAATGAACACCTGAATGATTCAGAGAAGGCTTGGGAGAAGGTAATGTGGTCAGATGAGACCAAAATTGAGCTCTTTGGCATCAACTCGACTCGCCGTGTTTGGAGGAAGAGAAATGCTGACTATGACCCCAAGAACACCATCCCCACCGTCAAGCATGGAGGTGGAAACATTATGCTTTGGGGGTGTTTCTCTGCTAAGGGGACAGGACGACTTCACCGCATCGAGGGGAGGATGGACGGGGCCATGTACCGTGAAATCTTGGGCGACAACCTCCTTCCCTCAGCCAGGACACTGAAAATGGGTCGTGGATGGGTCTTCCAGCACGACAATGACCAAAAACATACGCCCAAGGCAACAAAGGAGTGGCTCAAGAAGAAGCACATTAAGGTCATGGAGTGGCCTAGCCAGTCTCCGGACCTTAATCCCATAGAAAATCTGTGGAGGGAGCTGAAGCTTCGAGTTGCCAAGCGACAGCCTCGAAACCTTAAGGATTTGGAGAGGATCTGCAAAGAGGAGTGGACCAAAATCCCTCCTGAGATGTGCGCAAACCTGGTGACCAACTACAAGAAGCGTCTGACCTCTGTGCTTGCCAACAAGGGTTTCTCCACCAAGTACTAAGTTATGTTTTGCTAGGGGATCAAATACTTATTTCACACAATCAAATGCAAATCAATTTATATCTTTTATATAATGTGATTTTCTGGATTTTTTTTTTGATATTCTGTCTCTCACAGAATGAACCTGTTAAAATAAACCTACCATTAAAATTATAGACCGTTCATTTCTTTTACAGTGGGCAAACTTACAAAATCGGCAAGGGATCAAATAATTATTTCCTCCACTGTATATATATATATATATATATATAGATATATATATAACCAACCTTTTGGAGATAACGGTCACACTTTAAACAAAGTCTCCATATAAAGGAGCATATACACTGCCCGGCCAAAAAAAAAGTTGCACTCTAATATTTCGTTGGACCGCCTTTAGCTTTGATTATGGCGCGCATTTGTTGTGGCATTGTTTCGACAACCTTATGCAATTTCACAACATTTATTTCCATCCAGAGTTGCATG
Organism: Synaphobranchus kaupii; assembly: GCA_029718625.1. Taxonomy (NCBI): domain Eukaryota; kingdom Metazoa; phylum Chordata; class Actinopteri; order Anguilliformes; family Synaphobranchidae; genus Synaphobranchus; species Synaphobranchus kaupii. Next base: position 50,525,065 of record CM056377.1, read on the forward strand.
AATTTTTGGCTGAGATATTGTATTGACGACGGGAGAGTCGAACCACTCCGTAAAGTGTTCTCCAGCACATCCCAAAGACTTTCAATGGGGTTAAGGTCAGGAATCTGGTGGCTAATTCATGTGTGAAAATGATTCCTCATGCTCCCTGAACCACTCTTTCACAATTTGAGCCCGATGAATCTTGGCATTGTCGTCCTGGAAAATGCCCAGTCATGGGATAACCTGGTCATTCAGTACATTCAGGTACTCAGCTGACTTCATTTTATTGCTGCATAATGTTGCTGACCCTAGACCTGACCAACTGAAGCAACCCCAGATCATAACACTGCCTCCAGAGGCTTGTACAATGGGCACTATGCATGACGGGTGCAATGGCGACTTTTTATTTGGCCGGGCAGTGTATAAAGACTTCATAAATGTGGCATAATGGCTTCATAAATTATACATAAGTAAATGGCATGTTTCATAAAGGGCGACATAACACCTTCTTATGCAACATGTTATGCCAAATGTTTAAGTTAGCCTAGCATCCTACATAAGCATGTTTTATGTCACCCTGTATAATGTTTAACCATAACCCAGGTGACATTGTTGGTTATGTCACAGTTGGCATAACATGTTGCATAATAAGGTGTTATGTCACCCTTTATGAAGCATGACATTTTTTTATGGATGATTTGAACATGACATATTATTATACTTGTGAGCTGTGCTCCCCAACTCTTTGGGTGTGGCTGTATGATTTCTTTATTTGCATCAATACTTTAGTGAATCAGTCTTTGATATGGTGCAGATTGTGTTGACACCTGTTGCACAACAAGTTACGTTACGTTATGGTCATTTTTAAGAACATCATTTTCTTTTTTTTGAACACAATGTTTATTTAAACTTTATGCACATTTAAACACAGTTGCTGTCAGTTTTATAATACAAATAAAAATAAAAAGCCCAGAACTATAAACAATTCGGCAAACATGGAAAATCACAATGGCATCCCGTACATCCACATAGAGGGAAGTCTCCCCCCCAAAAAATTTAATAGAAAATAAAAATAAATAAATATATATACAAATCCACAATCAAGTCCGTACAACACCTTTTCACATTGGCAAATTAAAATAAGCAATTACAGGAGCCCATCGTTTTAAAAATATGTCTATCTTTATCTGAAGTTTAGCTGTTATTTTTTCCATTGAGTACACTGTCAATAACCGGTCTTGCCACTGATGTAGGGTGGGCGGCAGTGGCTTAAGCCAAAATAAAGTTATCATTTTTCTAGCCACCATCAACAGAATATGCAGCAAATAAACCTTTCTCTTTTCCATAGCATCCGGGATTGCTCCTATGATATAATATAATGGGTCCAGTGGTAGGTCAATATTCAAAATGGCAAGTATTTCTGTATGAATCCCTTCCCAGTATGACTTCAATTTTGGGCAGTCCCAGAAAATGTGTGTGTGATCCCCAATCTGTTTACAATCCCTCCAGCACAAATTTGTTCTACTTCTATCATATTTTGACACAATGAAAGGAGTCCTAAAATATCTCATTCTTACTTTCCAGTTGAATTCTTTCCATAGCGGACTATTCGTTACCTTATGTCCCCCTTCACACCCTTCTTCCCATGTTTTATCTTCAATAATAACATTCATCTCCATCTCCCATTTACCTTTTATATCCAAAGTGGTTCCTGACATGTGTAATTGTAAACATTTATACATTTGTGACACCATTTTCTTCCCACTCTTGTCTTTCACAAACCTTATTAATAAAATTTCTATGGGAGTGGTTGGTTGTTTAAGGGTGTTCCAGTCCCTATGTGACATCAAATAATTTCTCAATTGCAAATATCTATAAAAATCTTTGGAACCTAAACCAAATTTATCTTGTAATTGTTTAAATGATTTTAAAATCCCCCCCTCAAACACTTGGTCTATTATAATAAGCCCTTTCTCTGCCCACTCCCCAAACCCAGCGTCTAATTTAACTGGTAGAAAATCCACAATCTTAGAAATCTTCATTACTCTTGATATTGTTAAAGGTGCGTCCACCCCTTTTCTCACCAGTGACCAAACCTTCTGGGTGCAATTCATCCATTCATTTTTTATTCTGAGTTTTTTCCGACTCTTTTGGTCCAAAAATGGCAGCGTCTCAAGAGGCACTAGTGGGCATGATTTTCTCTCTAATTCCAGCCAGGTTGTCTCTTCATTTTGCATTAACCATTCAGCCATTCCACGCATTTGTGCGGCCCAGTAATATACTTTCAAATTGGGAAGATTAAGGCCTCCTTGATTCTTTGGATAAGTTAACCGCACAAATTTAACCCTAGGCTTCCTCTTCTGCCATATAAACGTGGAAATCAACTTATCCAGCATCTTAAAGACAGAGGCCGATATCCAGATGGGTAAAGACTGAAACAGATATAATAGCCTAGGGAGTATATTCATCCGAACTGTTTCTATTCGACCAAACAATGAGAGTGGGAGGATCTCCCATCGAGATAAATCTGATTTTATTTGAACAATTAATCTACCATAATTTGCCTTGTATAATTGTGACGTTTCTGGGGTAATCACAATGCCTAGATACCTGAATCCCTGTGCTGACCACTTAAATGAAACCTCCCTATCTAATTGAGACGGCCATCTACCCACTAACATCATAGCCTCCGTTTTGGATTCATTAACTTTATAACCTGAGACTGTCCCAAAATCTTTTAAACATTCTATTAATGCTGGAATAGAGGTTAGAGGGTCACTAATATACAAGATTACATCATCGGCGTACAACGATATTTTATGTGGTCTGCCTCCATCCGATGATATTCCTTGTATTCCAGCATTCTCTCTTATCATTTCTGCCAACGGCTCTATACTAATTGCAAATAACAATGGGGATAGAGGGCACCCTTGTCTAGTCCCTCTTTTTAACTGAAATTGTTTCGATGTATACCCATTAACTCTGACCCTTGACATTGGTCCGGAATACAATACTTTAACCCAATTAACAAAATCAGATTGAAACCCCATTTTCTCAAGTGTATGTTCCAAATATAGCCAGTCTATTCTATCAAATGCTTTCTCAGCATCCAAGCTGAGAAGCATTGAAGTTTGTTTATTTTCACGTGCCACTGAAATTATATTCAGGGTCCGTCTGATGTTATTAAATCCCTGTCTTCCAGGTATGAAACCTGTCTGATCCGGTTTAATTATTTTAGTAATACACTTCTGGATTCTTTTAGCCATTATAGTACTCAGTATCTTTAAATCACTACAAAGCAAGCTTATAGGTCTGTATGAAGTACAATTTGTAGGGTCTTTCCCTTCCTTGGGAATCACAGTAATTATTGCTTCAGACCATGTTTTAGGAGGGTCTCTCTCCCCAAGAGCGTAATTAAATACTCTCAGCAAAAGGGGTGTAATCTCCTCCCCAAAACATTTGTAAAACTCCCCTGGGTACCCGTCTATCCCCGGTGATTTATTATTTTTCAAATTCTTTATAACTTCTTCAATTTCCTCCTTCGTGATTGGTTCTATCATTGCTTTCGATTCTCTTTCATTTAATTTAGATAAATTAATTCTCTCAAGTAAGGTTCTGATTTTTCCTGCTTTATCCTCCATTACTGGTGAATCATACAATGCTTTGTAATAAACAGAGAAAGCTTCCGCTATATCTTTAGGGCCAGACACTGTTTTTTTTGTGGAGGGATTCCTAATTTTCGTAACTACCCGGCTTGCTTGTGTTTTACGTAACTGAAATGCCAGTAGCCGGCTAGCTCTGTTTCCTAATTCATAGTACCTCTGATTGGAAAATCGTAAAGCGCCTTCAACTTTGTATGTAAGTAGATTGTTTAAGTCCCGTCTATTCTGGTTAAGAGATTTCAGGGTGGATTTATTATTCGTCATCTTGTGTTCTCGTTCCAATTTCCGTATGCAGTTTTCTAAATCTAACTGTTTCTTGTCACGTTCTTTTTTCAATCTCGAGGAGAGTGCTATTATTTTCCCCCTAAGAACTGCTTTTGCAGCTTCCCATAGAGTAGACAATGAAACATCCCCCTTATCATTATGTTCCATATAATTCTTTAATTCCTCTCTTATGCTTTGTACCGCATCAGGGTTATTTAATAGTGAAACATTCAACCTCCAGTGCTTATAATGGTTTTCGGTTTCCAGATTTATTGACATTACCACTGGACCATGATCTGAAATGGTTATAGGTTCAATGTGGCAATCAGTAACTCTATGGGTATCTTGTTTTGAAACACAGAAAAGGTCAATTCGGGAGTAACTATTATGCACTTTTGAGAAAAAGGTAAAGTCCCTGCCCCCAGGATGTTTTAAACGCCATATATCCGCTAGCCCAAGCTCCTCTATCATACTGCATAGTGCTTTAGCTTTTTGCATTTGTGGTCCTTGTACCGATGGGAGTTTATCCATTTTTTGATTCACCACACAATTAAAATCCCCTCCTACTATAATTATTCCCTTCGCACTCTCTGCTAGAAGTGTTGCAATTTCTTTAAAGAAACCTGGATCTTCTTCATTCGGAGCATATAAATTCAAAATAGTTATATATATATTCCCAATTGTACCTACAACCAAGACATGGCGTCCCTTTTTGTCTTCATGTATTTTTTCTGGAACTAGACAAAATGATTTATGACACAAAATGGCCACCCCTCTTTTCTTTCCATTCTCACATGAGGCACTAAAAACCTGCCCCACCCATTCTCTTTTTAGCTTCTTGTGTTCCTTATCCTTCAAATGGGTCTCCTGAAGTAAAGCTACTGAACAATTCAGTCTTTTCAACTGAGTAATAATTTTCTTCCTCTTTATGGGATGATTAATTCCTTTTATATTATAACTAATAATATTCACAGTATTCATATTTCGACAACTAAATTAACTACCAATCTTGTAATATTTCTTATGTTTTGGTTTATACCATACTTTATAATTTAGCCATACGTGAATTAAACTCCAAGTATCTTTCCTCATTACATGTTTGCCAAAAAAAAAACACTGAGCATTAAGAACAAATAAATGATAGAACATCCTTAAACAACGTAGTAAACAATATTGAACTTCCAACTGTCCAGTAGATTGCCTCAAAAACACAAAGAAATCATATTTTTCTATACAAACAAAATTCCCAAAAGCAATCCACCCCCGATGTGACTTGGGCAGAGAACTCAAACTCTCCGGGAGAAACGCACAAAGTGCACTTGCAACGGTCCACCAGGTTGCCCTAAGTTGGAAATCTCGTCGCCTTGTCTGCAACCCTCTCATCAGAGTATGCAGCGTTCATGAACATCCCCTTCCCCCCTCAAACCCAATAATCAACTAATTCCCTTCTAAAACAATCAAAGCCCATCTTCACTTTCTGTATAGTTCAATTTTCATTGTCCGACAAATAATTATCATATGATAAGGCAGTCGTCCCCGCGGCCGCGGGTTCCAACTTTACTCACGTCCCTTCAATTAAACTGCATCATTTCCTCCGCGAATAATAGCTCTAACATCCGCGGGGTTCAGCTGCCGGTTCTTCCTCCGACTCTCCTGAGTCCTCCACCTGTCCTGCATCAACTCCCTCTCCAGTACGTCCCGTTCCTCCACTTCCGCGTCAATTCCAAGTCCTCTCAGCGTCGGTTGAGCCTCCAGTAGAGAGGGGAACACCTTCACTCCTGATTCCAGGAAAAGTTTAAGCTGAGCAGGATATGGTGATTGAGCCTTGATATTCTTCTCTTTTAGTTTCTTCATCACCTCCCGCACTTGCTTCCTTTTCCTTTGCACGTCAGGAGAGTAGTCTTGATCGAAGTACACTCTCTGGCCCTGGAATTGGATGTCTCGTTGTTTCCATGCCCGCTGCAGCACTTCTTGTTTCACACTGAAGTCCAAAAATCGCACGATTATGGATCTTGCTGGTGCCGTCTCCTCCTTCGGTTTCGGCGCGAGAGCCCTGTGCGCTCTCTCCAGTTTGATATCCACTTCTCCCTGCAGCTTCAGCGTTGTGTTCAAAAAATCAGTTATGAACGCTGGCATGTCGTTCTTCTCTGCGCCCTCTCGTATCCCATACAATCTAATATTGTTACGCCGAAGTCTGTTTTCCATGTCATCGCATTTAGCAGTTAGGCTAGCCTCTCTCTTCAACAAGTAGCCCACGACCCTTTCTTGGCGTAAACTTCTATCTTCTGTAGCGCACACTCTATTCTCCGCTGCGGTGACTCTTTCATCCAGTTTCTCCATATTCTGCTTTATTTCACCCATGGATGATTCCAGCCTGTTGAGTGATAATTTAGTGTCCCTGAAAGATTCACTATTTTCCTGTCGGAGTTTCTTCAGCTCCGCTAGCATCTCCGATTCACCACTCGATTCATTGCTAGGGCTAGCCATAACTTTACCCAACGGCGTTGTTGTTAGCGTTAGCTGCTTCTGACCTGTCTTTATTTCGTCGTGTTTACTTGTCTTAGCGTCCTTCTTGTTTGTTTTTTGGCTTCGACTTATCATAGTTGAGGGTTTTGTTGTGCAATCTGGTGTTCATTTGTCGAACATATCTATTTTAGGCTATTTTATTCACGGGTCTGATGGAGCTCAGTATTCAAGCGTCTGCTTTTGCCATAGCGTAACCGGAAGTCCCCCAAGAACATCATTTTCAATGAAATAATTATTGCAAGCCTCTTCTTGTGAGTGTATAGCAGGGGTGGGCAATTCCAGTCCTGGAGGGCCGGTGTGTATGCAGGTTTTTGTTCCCACCAATTACCAGCTAAATTAGCTAATTGGCTGTTTACACCAACACTGGTAGATTAGATGACTTTAAGATGTTTCATATAGGGACACAAGAAGTCTTCGGCTGTCATTCATGCGCTTATTAAGAATTGTAGCTAAAATGTCAGATTGCATAAATATTAGGGCTAATTACGTAATTAAAGCCAGAAGTTGGCATGGAAACCAGAAACAGATACGGCCCTTGTTGCCCACGGTGTATAGTATAGGTGGGAAATATTGTCTACATGGTGTAAGAAACCAAATACTATAAGTTCTGTCAGTATGTCTGTACAGACATGATAGTAGATGTAGATATAGGGCCAGTCCCTTTGGAACTTCATAAATGCAACAGTTTGCATAAATGCTTTTACCATCTTAGAAAGCAGCTATTAGAAGTGGAAAAAAAGTAAGAATAGTGGGTATTTATCCAATAATCTGGCTGAAAGTGATTACACTGGCTCATAAGTGCTGAAGCTTCAAAAACAACATTTTTGTTCTTCCATTCACCATTTCCTGACTGCAAATCTGTGAAAGGATGCGATTTGGATCTATTAATCCCTCGACTCCAGTTTTCGGTTCAGTTATTATTAATAATTACTTCAACGAGTGCAGAAACAAATATGAGTATGTGTGAGTAATGTCTTCCCTGCAAATGCATAATACTCATCCATTGATTATGTATCTGTTTTAATCCAGTGGGCAAAAGCTGGAATCTAGACGTCTAGAGGGGTGGGAATCTAGGCTGAAAGACATTTTGACATAAACTAGGTTATCCTAGGTTAACCTAGTTTATGTCAGACTAGGTTACCCCCAATATAGCTCAGGTTTTATCCTGAGCTATATACCCTGGCTTTGTCCTAGTCACCTATAAAACTTTCACTTTTCAACCAAATGTTTTGCCGGATATTCACCTGAATGCCTTGATGGCGTTTCACCGACTTTTCACCACAAAAATGTTCACTGGGAAATTACAATTGCCTTTTTAACATCCAGAGACCTTAACCTTAAACACATGAGATGTATATAGTCATTCAGTTTCCTTTTTTTGTGAATCCAGTGCCAAAGATATCACAGCATGTTTTACAGCATGGTATATCACAGCATGTTTTCTTCGCCAGCCTACTCATCAATTGCTTTAAGCTTGTGTGTCAAGTTGTGGTAAAAGCTATTTACTCTCCTGCAAGACAGCTCATTTCTTGACTCACAATTGTGTGTTTTCAGGAGGAACTGTTGGCAGTTCACTGTATAACAAGATAACTTGGCATCCCCTGGAGAGGGAAAGTTTAATTTGGCTAGGATGTGCCTGCCTTGTTGCACAAAAGAAAGTGTTTGCACCAACTGTACATGAGGTGGTCTTCTCCCATGCAGCTCAGCTCAGTGCTATGGTGAAAACAAGCATCAGTTGTACCAGATGCAGCTGTTTTACCACTGCAGCAATGAGACAAAGAAAAATAATAATAATAAAAAAAATAATAAAGTAATTTTAAATTTCTGAAAGTATACATCTGGTCAGTTAAGTTCTGCAGACTTAAGGTGGATCTTTGTGCTGTGTGGAGCAGCAGAGCATCTCTGGAATTGGAGCCCCGGCTAAGAGTAAATGTGTGTGACTTGCCGTCTTAATTCGCCAAAAGCTGATGGAACAGTGAGGGGCTCCACAAAGGAGCCACACTACTGGCAGAGCCTCTGCCATTCTGCCGCCCCAAACCAGGAAGCAGGAAGCCAACGATTCCCCTTCGGTCTATCAAACACAGGCTAAACAGGAGGCTAATTTGCTTTTAAACTAAGGTAACATGTTGGAGAATTTTCAGAGGCAATTGTCAGAAAACTGATTTATTTTAACATTTCAGAACCCAACTAAGCTTTCACACGTTCTGCGAGTGTATCAGAATTATTTTGATGGACACCAAGCATTAAACCAAACTTTAATAATAGAGCCTTTACCATGTGAGTTGAACACTCTGCAGCAGAATCTTGAACTTTTAGAAGGTTTTTATATCTCCCTCCTCACATAATGGGTGCTTCACCCATTAGCACTCCTATTCCTGGATCCTCAATATAATTACTGTCCTGAGCACTACCAACACGAAAACAACTCTGTTCCGTTAGTTTCATTAGATCACATACCCTGGCAGTATGTTTGGTAAACCCAACATTAAAGCTAATATTATGGTAGTCTCAGAAAATTTGTTTCAATTGTTTTGCATTTTTTGTGTGACGGGGATATCCTTAAGTGCAATCATAGTGCACTTTCCTAACTCTCCAATTGACTAAATCCTACTACTCACAGTATGCAAATCAAAGGGTCTTTTCACAATGTGTGAAGCTGTCCAGAAAACAATGACCATAGGATGAAAGATGTGTTTTTCTTACTCATGGAGTGTTCCCTAAACTGTGTGACGTAATTCATCATAATGCTTAAATTGCTAAACTCCTCTAATCTCTTCTCGGAATATATCATAGATTTAGGTCTAGATTGAGTATTTGAATTAGTCATCTGCCAAAGTACATGCAAATACGTTCTCCTTTGACTTTTCATTGACAATGTAAAATAAAGCTATTCTGCACTTCAGTGCTGTAATTCTGTATATGGCAATGTATTGTTAAATATGAATTCTAAAGTATATAACATAACAGGTCAATATAGTACATATGTGATGTTCTCACTCCCGTCCTGTTGTGTCCCGTGTTTTACCTGTTCCCTCTCGTATCATGTTTGTTTTTTCCTGTTTGTTTCCCTCGTGCTGCAGGTTGGGCATGGTTTTCCCTTTCGTGTCACTCTGTTCCACTACTTGTTATCTGCCTATCCCTTTCCTCCCTTCCGCATGCATCCCACACACTCTCTGCTCCGTTAATCACTCACGCATACATTCGCACGCGGCACCTAATTGATACTTGTTAATGTTGGTATTTAGTCACCCGGTGTTCTTTGTCATGTGCCAGTTCGTTAAGTCTCCTTGTAGTAACTCTCTGGTCTTGTCTCGTGGATACATTGTATCTAGTCCTGTCTTGCCTACTTTAAAAGCCTTGTCTTGCATTCTGCGTTAACTCGCCATTTCCAGCTCTGTCCAGCTTTGATCAGCTCTCGCCAGGAACGGTGCAAACACGCTGTTCAGTCTGTCCTGCCTCGCTGTACTAACTTTTGTCTGCTCTGAGTCTACCAGCCTGCAGTTGTTCGTATATCCTGCTTGTGCTGCTGTCCGGCCAACCAGCTGCTGTGTGTGCATGCAGCCGGTGCTCCAGCTCTGCTAACCGGCGGCGGTGCATGCCTCCTGCTTGTGCTGCTGCTGCTGCCAACCTGCTGCTGTGTTAGCTCTGCTAACCTGCAGCTGTTCCTGCCACTCTGCTCTGCCCTGTCTCCCGCTCTCCGCTCCTCCTCTGCTCAGCCTGTCCGGATCCCTGCCACCACCACCAGTCCCTGGCCTCCCCGTTCCTGCTGATCTCCTGCTGAACTCATTCCCTGATTGTCTGTCTATTCTTGTTCTCCCTATGCTTCAGGAGGAATTATTGGTTATTGAACTTCCTGTGTATTCCTGAGTCGTGCATTTGAGTCCAGTTCATACAAGGAATCGTAACAACATAAATATTAAATATATCAGTTCTTTTATTTTCAAATTGAAAATGTAATAATAAAAATTTGAATGTGTTGCATATTGTGTAGGAAAAAATATTTTCCAACAAGCACTTCATTGCATGTACATCTGATTTATATGCACTGTATTAACATTGCAATAAAGATTTATACTTATAGAGTTACTTGTAATACAAACTTGTCAGCCTATAAAATACATAGCAAGACTTTTGAAACCCTCATATACATACCCCCCACATAATCTGCCATAGGCAAGAGAAACATCCTTTCACCCATTTAGAGTCATTGGATTTATTAATGAAACATTTAACCTAGATATTTTATAGTAATGTTTCTAAAACACATTTCCTCTTCCTCTAATCTGCAAACTGAAGGCGTGGAGCTATTAATCAATGACTTGCATGAACTAATCATAATGTTTTGCTCTCTTAAGAAATCACAATGATTGGTTCAGAATAGCATTTGGCAGACCCACCCATTTTTTGTTTAGTGAAACTGTCCCATCACTATTTTATTCATTCAGTCTTAAATGGCTGCCTGACAAATTGCAAGTTCAGGGTCTATTTTCTAGTACATAATGTACTTAGTGCCTTGCAGATTTTTCCCTAAACAAGGATTTCCCTTCCCTTACTGGCTTACTCTACATTCCCTTCCCTCTACTGTAAGTGTTTGGCTTTGATTTCTGAATATGCAAGCACTTTTTAATGTTGCCAAGCTGGGAAGAGTTTTTTGGTCCTTCATCCTTTTCCAATTGCTCTCACTCATACCGTTCCAAGGAAACACTGTTGTTTGGACTCAGGAACACCGTAGGCCATTTGGGTTCTTGTGCTGGAAAAGTACAATGTAGTTATGCTATGTGAAGCTACAATATGCTACAATATGCTGTGCATATATCTGCACCCCATGGGAGCATTGCATAATCTTACCAAATGGTCTATCATTTAATTTTTTTTTAGTTAACCAGAGGTTGAACCAGAGCTGTCCAGCTATTATTTTCAAACCAATCTTCAAAAGAAGAGTAACAAAAGGAGTATAACAGGATTTTTTACTTATAGTATTATACCATAGAAAACTAATGTTCTTTATAAAAGAGGTGTTATTTTTATAGGATTGGGCAATTTTATTCCTGCACGGCTTGACTCCTAAATAAATAAAAAATTAACCATAGATTGGTGACTTTATCGTATATAAAGCAACAAGAAAGTTATCTACCTTCCCATTGTGATAAGATCTAAAAAGTGAAGTGTAACAAAAAGCATTAACAGACCTGACCAAGAGAGATTTCATGTCAGTGTTCTAATCCGCTACATACTGTATACTTTTAAGCCACTTTGGCACATACAGTTGAAGTCGGAAGTTTACATACACTGAGGTTGAAGTCATTAAAACTCATTTTTAACCACTCCACAGATTTCATGTTAGCAAACTATAGTGTTGGCAAGTCAGTTAGGACATCTTCTTTGTGCATGACACAAGTACTTTTTCCAACAATTGTTTACAGACATATTATTTCACTTTTAATTGGTAACTTGAAGGGTTGTTTCTCCTGGCAATATTTCCTATTGAACTCTATGGAAAAATAAGTCAGGAGAAGAAACCCTTCAAGTGATCCATCCATATCTACTGTATTTCTGGCAGCAGAGTGATGATTTAAGGCTTGTTTGATACGTCCGACCCTTGATGACTTACAGCCATTTTACCAATCATGTATTCCATACTGTTCCAGCATAATTTGCAGCTAAATCTAGTCCCACCCCCCAATTCCCATAGAGATCCATTCAAATGAAGAGACGTTATAGTATCGCTTGTAAGAGTACTAGAAAATAAGATATCAAGAGTCTTTTTATGTTGTTGGGTCACAGATATCAGAAAATCATGGCACGCAAAGGATATGCGACCAAATATTAAAAATTTAAAGGCACAGTCAACTTAGTGTATGTAAACTTCTGACCCACTGGAATTGTGATATAGTGAATTAAAGTGAAATAATCTATCTGTAAACAATTGTTGGAAAAATTACTTGTGTCATGCACAAAGTAGCTGTCCTAACTGACTTGCCAACACTATAGTTTGCTAACATGAAATCTGTGGAGTGGTTAAAAATGAGTTTTAATGACTTCAACCTAAGTGTATGTAAACATCCGACTTCAACTGTACATGAAGATGAAGGACATAATAGTATTCATACAGGAGTCATAGTGAAACAAGTTATACAGAGAAGAAATAAATCACTATAAAAGAATGTGTGCATCTTTAGATTGACTTTGTAGTCTGTCAATCCCTGTTGGCATTGATCATTTTAGGACTGACAGTAACAGTAAAAAAACATTTTTCTTCAGTAATTAGGACTGCAATGCAATTTCATACCCTCATATCACAATTCCTGACTACTGTGAAGGATTTCCTCATAATAGGCCCACATAATTATACCAACTTCTTCCACAGAAACTGTGTTCCTCGCAAAGCTTTTCAGAAAATGGCCTTGTGGCAGAAGTCAGGGAAGCAGTTGTTTGAAGCTGTTGATACATTTTAGGATTCTTGGCATTAATTAATTATAATATCCAATCAGCCTTTAAAACAATAGCATGTATGTTTTAGTCATTTAAGTGACAAAGCAAATGTTATTGTGAAACATTTAATAAAGGGAAACTTAGCATTTCTTTCAAAATAAATTGTTACGTCCGCTGCTTCCCTTCCAGTCCACCTCCCTATTGTTCTCCGTGTTTGCCCCATTCCTCTCGTTTCATGTCATGTTTTTACGTTTCCCTGTCTGTCCTCTGTGTTGTGCAGGCTGGGCATGGTTTTCCTCCCCGTTCCCTCGTTTCCCCTCTTATTATCTCTCAGCCAACCACTCACCTTCCCCGCTTGCATTCCACACGCTCTCTCATCAGCTTATTCACTCTCGCATATGCTTCATTCATTGATTGCCTTGTTATCTCGCCTATATATTCTCCCTTCTCTCTTTGTCTCGTTGCCAGTTTGTTACGCCTTGTCATGCTTGTTGTTGTCTTGGAACTCGGCCTGTGTCTTGTCTAAAGTCTTGCAAACCTGTTTATAGTTTGTTTCTAGTTTGCCTGCCAGCCTGCATTCCCCGCTCTGTCATTGCCCTCGCCCATCCAGCTTCCAGCTCTGTCTCTGGTTTGTCTACCGCTCGCCTAGCTCCACTCCTGATTCCCCTCATCTGCTCTGCCCCTGTTGTGATCGCCAACCACATTTCCAGACCCTCACCTTGCTCTCCCTCTCCCTTGTTGTTTGCTGATATTAATAAAGTGCTCCACGGGAGCTTATTCCTGAGTCTGTCTCCGAGTCCTGCATTTGGGTCCATACCAGTTGAGGGAAACATAACAGAAATTACATTACCTTCAAACCTACATTTAGGGGGAAGCACTGACTCCCCCCACTGTTATGTAGGAATTCCTTTTTATCTGGTTGACAGGAAGCATCCCCTTTAAATTAAAATCTAGATTTGAATCTACAGAATCGTGGTTAAAGGAAATTATTAAATATTGTATAAAACATATCTTGAATCATTATATGGTGTGCAAATCATAGTCTATACTTTTTTTTTTTCAGAAAACTTGATTACATTAATTTCTCAAAAAATTATAGCCTATTGGCAATGTTATATTTGATTCCCAAATTAATGATTTATGCTTTCTTTTCAGGCAAACATTTAATTAGATAAAGAGAGGGTAGTTGGCAATGAATCCTCATAATACACCACTTTTTTGTTGCAAAAACAGGGATGATGCTTTCTGTGTAGCAGTGCCAGTCTTTGCACTTTTATGCTGAAGGAATCATACTGCATATCAAGGTCCCAGATAAAGGACTGACATCCAGAATTTGACCCAGCTTCTAATATCAAATCTCAAACCAATGATGTTAGAAAAAGTGCATGTGATGCGTTTCATTACTGTAACAAAAAGTACTGCATTTGTGCTTTACAGTATATCACTGTAAATTAGGTTATATTATTGTAAAATTACCAAAAAACAGTAAAATTCCTCTGCCTTGTATAAATTATTGTATTTTGTTGTCCATAATGCAAAGTGAATCTTTTCATTGCTAAAGTAAATAACACACTGAAAATTAAAACTAGAAACTTGCTCCACATATTATGAAAACCTCAGCACATAACACTGCTTTGGTATCAATCAACTTAAATATTACTGTAGACAATACAGTAATGTCCTGTGTATAGTTTAGACTCTATAGAGTAAATACTGGTGCTGTATAAATCAGATTGTGTAGTGAAATACAGTAATATAATGTAGAAAATAAATTTGTAATGTAGTTGCTGCTGTAAGAATTACCGACTACTAGATAGCAAAGTTCACAATAGAGTAAGAAACTGAACATACATTAGTTTCTTGGCAGCTCTCCTGCCATCAATTTACTGTTTTGGAGCATTATTTTACTGTGCAGTTCAAATAACAGATTAAATCTGGGGTGGAAAGAAAGTTTGCTGAAGAGCAAATGAAGGCATCAGGTTTGAAACTAGTGGCTGAGTTACAAGTATTAGTGAATTAAGTACTTAATTTAATTCCAGCCTTAAACATAACCTTGTGCTCTAAACATAATGTGATTGAGGGGCTCATGTGCATTCTAGCATGAGGTAGAGACAAGAAAGCCCGGTCCCTGTGGCATTGTGAAAGTGACGACTGTACCGTCAATTGTCATGGTACTAGCTGCACCCCACTCAGCAGCCATTTCAAACTCAGATTTAGCTGTCAGTAGACTTTAAGATGGGACAGTGACCTTTGGCACTTGTTTCCATTTGAATAATTTCTCACAGCTGTTTAGAATATGTCAGCAGAGACAGGAGCAATGTAGGGCCTACTGTATTGAATCACTGTCTATAAACTTAATAAGTTTAATATGATTTTACCAATGTAATTGGGATGCAATTAGGCTGTCTTTCCATTGTCAAGACCACATTTAAAAATAGACTGGTTTATGTGTTGCTGTTTTCTGTAAGCATGTTTTTTTTACTTTGACTGAACATAAAATATTTGTGTAATTGTAATGTAGAGTGTTTAGCCCATGACTATCCCAGCCTTTCAGTTGCAATGCATGCAATATTAATATATTTGACATGACAAGCACCCAATCTTGTAAGCAAAGTCTCCAAATAGTGGTGTGTTAACTTTAAAAAAAATTTTTTTTAAAGCAATTTCAAAGGGATAAAATAGCCTACCTCTCTCAGAAGTTTGCTATTCTCTCCTTCAGGAAGTGATAGGAGTTGACATTAACACCAGTGATGTAGTGGAGGGTATATGTCCAGATATACGCCGTATAACCACTTCCTTTTCAGTGGGCACTGCGTATACTCACTTCTAATGACCTCTTGCCTATCAATCAATTTGCACTTTTTTGTAGATTACACAAGGTAGAGAACATGAAATATGTGGCTAATCCAATCGCATGTGAATAAATGCAATTCTTTACAGGTATACTATGTAGTTTCATTGTAAACAACTCGTTCTTTGTTTACATTCAAATTTTCCCCAAAAAAACATTGTGTCCTTGTGGTCTAATAAACATGTTGAATGTAGGCTATTTCCTACCTACGGAAGCCCTGAAGCGGTGAAATTTTTTTTGTTGTTGAAAAGCTATCTCGTTTAAACGAGATAGTAAGTCGTTAAAACGAGATAGTAAGTCGTTAAAACGAGATACTATCTCGTTAAAACGAGATAGTAAGTCGTTTATACGAGTTATTATCTCGTTTATTCGAGATAGTAAGACGTTTATACGAGTTATTATCTCGTTTATTCGAGATAGTAAGACGTTTATACGAGTTATTATCTCGTTTATTCGAGATATTATCGCGTTTATACGGCTCGTTTATACGAGTTATTAACTCGTTTGTAGGGTACGTTTTTACGAGATATAACTCAGCATGAACTCTGATTTCAGTGTGTATTTTGAGTGCAATTAAAGCTGTTTTTGAGTCCTTGCGTGCTTCATTTTAACATGGGGGGACGGGGGGGCTATATATTTTTTTAATATTTGTAACACTTAAAATATAGGCTAATGTTACTGAAAAACACATTTGTTAACTCTAGCTACGTTGTGTATTGAACGAATGATGCATCTATCAGGTTTAGAGATAATTAGCTGCCAACAGGTGGTGTTTATTAGGAAATATTTTATTAGAGATTAAATGCATAAACTGATATTTTACAGTGCAATTGTATCGGTAATAGGAGCAATGTTCTCATTCTCGTCAGGAGAGGGCGTTACACGAATGTCTGAAGTAGGAGATTAGATCAGCTTCATTCTGGATTCTGAGTTTGCCATACATTCCTCAACATTTTCAAGACTGGAGTCCGGACCACATAACTGTTCTTAGTAGCCGACACACGCAATAACCCAAAAATAGCTTTAATTGCACTTAGGCTACAATGCACGTTGAAATCAGAGTTGAGAGCGAAGCATAAGAACAGTTCTGTGCATACAGAAACGTCATTGAAGTAACTACAGAACAGATAAGACAAATAACATCCTTCCCATAACGTATCGATAGCTAGGGCTATCTATTGTCGTGATGTTAGTTTATTGTTGACAATAGTCTATTTATCATGTTTGACCAAACTTTGATCATGTAAATGGAGACTACGTTACATGCTCAAAGCATATAAGTTAGTAATCTTAGCTATTGCTCTGTAAATTTGACCACTCAAATTTTAACATTTTCATAAAATAATTCAAAATCATAATTTTGTAATTCTGCTCGGTTCATTCTGTAGCCATCAACATCCAGTGGTCGCTGCCCCAGAGTAAGGGTGAGGGGCAGTCATTACATAAACATTACATTACAGTCATTTAGCAGACGCTTTTACCCAAAGCGACAATCGTGTTTGTGGTGGGCGAGGCAGGGCCAGGGGAAGAGGACAGCTTGATCAGAGTGACCGTGATAGAGTCAACAGACTCCGGGAGGAGAAACATTGCCATCTCAACAAAGTTGAGACAGAGCGGCACTTTATCACAAAATGCGAAAAATACAATCAAATCAGAAATAAATATTTTCCCAAAATAAATCAGAGATACCCTCAATTAAAAAAATTAACAGACATCCAAAAACTCCCCATCCTCTTAGGAGAGGAGAGGACGTGCTGTGACCTGGCAGCACAATATATAGCTGACTGCCATCGTCTTAGGGACAGTGAGTGACAGAGATCATTATAAACCAATTAAAAATTTTTATATTTATTATATTCACTTTATAAGATCATATGTGTCGTTCTCATCATCATTATTATCATTTCTATTGATAATTATTATTTTTAATTGTACTTTATTATTTTACATTATTGTCATTTCTAAATCCATAATCAAAGAAAAGTTCTTGTTTTCATGTATGGTTACTGTTCATTCTTTTCTAGTCTTTGCTGTTTTGTATTGTTCAGTTAGATGTATGTCTTCGACTGTTTTAATGCAGTATGCTTTGACAATACAGATTCAATGTCTTGTCATGCCAATAAAGCAAATTGAATTGAGTCCACGGTCAGAGAAAATGTGTGAAGCATCACCACAATGCTCGTGCGTGGTCGTGCGTGTCTGAGAAGAACACGTGATAAGCAATTTTCGGGGAGCCCTTTTCTCCTACGTGCTCAATATCGCCATCTAGTGTTATGAAACTACATAGTATACCTTTAATTAAAAACAGCCAATAAAGTAATGATGTTCATGCAAACAGTGGCTGAACTCTCTGATTGGGTGGTCATTCAAGAATGATATAGTTCAGTAATTTCAGTCGCTCAGTCATCTTTTCAGTCATGTTAAACCAACACGTCGAATAACAATGATCAGCAAATAGTTTAATTAACGTTATATTGACAAATTTGACGTTAGCTAATATAAAATAAAAATTGAGCGAACTTCAGGAATGAAGCAGACTACATTGTCCTCGAGTGTTAGCCAGCAGCAGCCCAGCTAGCCCCGCTCCGATCTTGAGGAGGGTGATGCTGTTAATGTTAGTTCGCCGGTGAATGTCATGAACGAAGATGTCGACCACGGTGAGCACTTATGTTATAGGACCTTCCTTTTATTGTTTTAATGCTAATTGATCAACGTCACTGTTTGAGATGCACACGTAGCTAAGTTAAAATGATATAAACGAACATGTTAACATTAGTTAGATAGCTAGTTAGCCAGCAACTATCCATACTAACGTTATAACGTTAAGAGGGCTGTCCTGCTTTTCACAAACATATCAACTGATGATTAACATCAATGGCCCCCAGTTTGACCCCAGAAAGTACACAATGACCTGGCAGAGCCACTTCTGTGCAGTCTAGACAGTGCAGTGTGAAGACCCCTGCAGAAAGCAAGTGCAGGGGTAGACTGTCAACATACAGTGACCCACCAGAATTTGATGGACAGTAACATGTTTTTCTGTTATTTTGGTTTTATTCTCTAGCACGTTGAGTATGAAAGGATACAATGACGAGGTTAAAGTGCTGAATGCTAGCTTTAATTTGAGGGTATTTCCATACACTTTAGATGAACGGTTTATAAATTATAACAGTGATAATATAAACGCGACCCGCGCTTCCGATGTAGAGAAGCGAGCATTGGCGGCATTTCCCCGGTTCTCCTCCATAATGAGGGGATAACTGTAATTTGGGTTCCTTTAGGGTACGTGGCATGGGAATGGGAGGAGTCTGTGCTTGTGTAACTGGAGGGGGGTTAGCTGCTACAGAAAGTCTATACAGACTCTCTGAGTGTGAAGTTGCTCCATCAACTGGGCCTGTTGAATCTGCAATCTTAGGAGCGCCTCCTCAGAGGTAATCCCTGTAGCACCCTGGCTAAGTAGCGTTTCGTACAATTCTTTAGAAGTCGCTGGTCCTTCCATAGTGACTTCGATATTCTGTGAGGGTTGTGTTCAGGCTCGGAGAAGGACCGAGAAGGATTCTAAAAGCGTATCGTAAAAAGATACGCCACAAACGCGGAAGTATCCGCACCAGGGGATAGGGAAACAAATGAACGGGAGCAAAACTTCCCTAGCACAAGCCAAAACAAAGCAACCTCAAAATGAGGCGAGTCTCGATAGACAGCGAGAATGAATAACAAAAAAAACCTCACACACTAAATCACTAGGCGTAACAGGAGGTAGAGAAACAAAACAAAACTCGAGAGAACGAGTGACGGAAAAGAATAGAAAAGACCTGTTATCCAAAGCTCTTGTGGCAAAGGAGCTGAACACAACTGGCAACAGGTAAAAAGAATAAAGGATAAAGAGAGATTGGAAAGAAAAGAGAAAACCAATCTAATCCTAAATCTTATAACCGGACTTGCTGCGTTTCCTATTCGTACGAACCAGAAATGCAGCGACCGAATTTTCCTATACCTTCCTGACTTTGTTGTCAATATAGCAAAGACAATATCGTAGTGCGGAAATGCGGAAGTCCTGAGGTATATATAGCTGGCAGGAAATGCAAAACAGGTGTAGGGAATAATTTTTGGGCAAGATACGAATACCGGAACGGAGGCGGAAAAAATCAGATAGAGCGTCCTGACGACGCCAAAAAGGAAACCAAAACGTAGAAACGCAAAGGCTGCAAATAACCATGACACAAAGGTCTGTGACATCAAACCATTATGCTGCTGTGGCTGCCAGATATGCAGTAGAGTGTTTCCCACAGGATTTTATGAAACTGTGGTGGGTGGACCCTGACCTGTCTAGGGGGTCTGAGGACATGGCCCCCCGGAATAAATTTTTGTTAATTTCAACAACTAAATGTATCAATCTGGTTTGAGATTAAAATTTTAAGACTAGATCCACAATTTTTTGTTATTGGAACATGGGGAATGGAACATTTTTGATTAGCTGACTTTTTTGGATAGATAACTAGCTAACATGCACAAAGGTAGTCTGATGAAAAATGTTCATAAATTTGTGGTCAGCATACAAGACTATACAGAAACTGCCACAATGCATGTTAACCAGTTCTCCCTCAAACCTGCAACCCTGTCTTAAGTGGGACTAAACTTGAAAACTAGCTGACAATAAAAAAATAAAAAAATTTGTTTGTCAATCAAGTATGATTGACAGTTCAGGGTGGAGAAGCCACAGAACTATAAAGCCTATGACCTGACCAAACCCATTTTGCAACACGAACTTCCTTAAGTTGCTAATGTTTTATAATATAACATTTAATTTTCATCCTCGATTTTACTGTGTCATTTATTCACATTGAATGTGTGGTATTCATGACATAATTAACGTTCATTCAGTTCAATGCATCACCACCACACATGGACGAACAGGGTAACGCTATTGCTATCAACTATATTGACGGTCAATTAATCACATATGTTATTTTGTTAGACTACTTTTATTATAAATGTCCCTAGCGGCACTAGAAAGGTAGCAAGCTGACCCCATAGTCTTAGCCTAAATGAGCAAACCACCACCATCTTTTTGGCTAACTGCTAATTAACTCGACTGTGGCAGAGCAGTCTGTCACGGTTTGGCGTAGCATGAAACCCCGTTCTGAAAACTGTTCCAGATAAAGTGGGGATTGTAGGTTAGTGGGTTCAAACGCTAGCTAAAGCACAGTAGCTACATTAGCTACTTTTTGACCACATTGCTACCATTGACTTACATGGTGTAAGACATATACTGGAGCCAACCGCAGTGGCGCTAGTGAGCAACAGCACCAGGAAGTGAGCTTCAAAACGAAAGCCCAGTCTTGGCCCCTTGATCGTGAGGCAATACAGCCTCTGTTTCGGAGATGGAATTGCGCATTTGGGTGACTGTCTATGCATGCCTGTTTGTGTGTAATCAGGGGGGAGGGGCAGCGAGTAGAGTCAGTGATGAGAGCCAGAGAGGCATTTTTTGAAGCAACAGGGCTACAGTACGCACATACATATTTTTATTTTTGATGTATATTTTTTTATTTGATATCTTTTTTTGATCAATTTGAATTGTCCCGCCACAGTTTAATACATTACTGGGAAACACTGCAGTAGATATAGATTACTTTAGCAGTCATTTCTCCTGAATAATTTTTTAATAGAACAATTAGTTAATTGGAGCTTAAAGTGATCCATCCACATCTACTGCATGTCTAGTTCTTCTGCAGAATTTGGCTGTCTCGCTTGCTTCTGTCTGTCCAGGTAATCCCAGACAGCCTCGGTGATGTTGAGAACAGACCTCTGTGGAGACCATACCATCTGTTGCAGAACTCCTTGTTCTTCTTTTCTCTGACGAAAGTTCAATTACGTTTTTGGAAAATCAATGTTTGGAAATCTACAATTTGCTCTTTTCTACAGACATACTAATGCAGAAGACAAAAAATAAACATCTAAGAAAAAATCAACATTAAAAATCTAGGGTGCCTAAGACATTTGCACAGTACTGTATATATATTACCAATTTTTTTCCCCCCCCAAAGTTTCTTTGCATTTGTGGCACTTTATTTTGACTTAAATTATGAAAATAAACAAATCTAATACAGTTTGTATTGTAAATGGTACACCTGGCTTGTTTCATTTAAGCCATTTACCAATTTTATGTGATGCTCACACCTGGAGTTATAAAGCCTTAAATAGAGCACCCCCTAAATAGGTGAAATTTGCCATCTGCGCCAAGGGGTTAATGTTCACTTGATAATGATCACACACTGTCCCTTGCATGTGCAAACATTAGCTGCAGCAGAAGTCAAGTGACTTTCCAAATAATACTGGCCCATACAGTTCTTATAAGAAACCAGTTGACAATTTTTCATCTTTGAGTAAACCATCATTTTAAAGGGTAACAAAGCACTAAAACCATTTATTTTAGATGAGAACTGATACATTTGGTTTTGATTGAATGTGACAAGTGACAAGTGTTACTGATTTATCCTGGTCCAAATCTTCACATTTTCCTGAAGTCAGCGCAAAACAGTGTAAACCCAAAGAATCTGGCTCAAAAGTGTCTCTAGTGGTAAAACGTTAGGTACTGCACCTCCAGTCTGTCATTGGCCAGAAACTTCCTCCAGCTGACATATTCCTCCCGGTGACGAAATTGAAATCTGTACAGCTACGCCCTGAAGTTTTGGAGCTATAAGAGCGAATCTCAGCGGTTGATCTGTGTGCCGTGGACGGGGAGAGGAGATAGGAGAGAGAGAAAGCGAGCGAGCGAGCAAGCGATATATATATAACTAGCTTACAGTTTAACTTTTTTGAATATTCTAGTAAGTTATAGTAACCTATTTTTGGTATATTTTTTATAGTTATAGTTTAGTATATATTATAGCTTGATAGTATCTTGTTTTTTGAAGGTTAGTTTTTCAGTCTAGCTTAGCAAGTAGCTAGCTAGTTTATATATATATTTTTAAATATAGTTTATTAAAAATAAATGGCATGGGTAACTATTTGTACAACGTGTGATTTGTTGGCCGCATCATTATAAGCCCAAACGAGGCTATGCGTGCCGCATTCACCACCATTGCTTCTGCCTCGGCAGCAGCTAGCTCTTGGGGCTCGCTTGGGCGTGGTTTGATACCTGGAGCTCTGCCCCTATATTATTTCCTTATCACGCCCAGATTTCGGCATTTTTGAATTTCAAAAGGGGGCGGGGTCTAGCTAAACTAGCGTGTTTTGTTACCCTTTAAGTTGGCCTGGCAATAGAGAGCCGAAGTGTCACTTTCGCTGAGTTCAGTTCCAGAAGTAAATTTCCAGAATGGGGTTTCCCCATTGGGATTTAAACAATCTGAGATTATAAGGATCCAGTTTTCAGTACAACTACAGGACTTCAATATGTTGTACCTATATGACCCTTCTCTCAATCATGGCATTCCTGTGCAGTTTGGTTTGAAATTGCACAAATTACATGAATTTATATACGTTGTCCGTAACGAACTACATTTCCCCACACAGTATGGAGTGTCAGCGTGTTGCCTGATTTTACGTCACTGCCCCTTGCCCTTTGAACGTGGACCAGTCAGTGTCAGAAATCAAGCTCGCTAACAGCAAACTTCAAAATTCTTAGTGAACTTTTATGTAATAGGCTATGGCATATAGGCTACATTTAACAGATTTCTTGACCTTGATAACAATATATATATATAGCCTACATTATTACTTTTCAAAGTGGTCTATGCTGTGTTTATCTGCTCAATGTAGGTGATTTTATAGAGTTTGAATGATGACAGCAGGCTAGTTCAATAATTTTATTTGTGACTTAGGTTGGGATACAGACCAGTTCAACACGTTTAAACTACACATTCTCACTCCCAACTCGTCAACATATTGACGCTTGGTCAGGACCCCTTGTCGTCACTTTCAACGCACTGGGTACCCCTATAGCGTCATTTTTCTACGCGTAGGGTAGTCCGATAGACTTTTGTGGAAGGTTGATGCTAGATTGGATAGCCCGGAGGGACCTGGGCGGGACCTTGGGACACTATCTTAACAGTTCGGGCATGAGCCAGAGTTACGTGAACTCCCGTGAGGTTATGTTTAGGGGTTGGGCGGGACCCTGGGACATTTTTATTTATTTTTTATTATTTCTTTTATTTCAAAATTGTTGGTAACAATATGGGAGCAAAAACGGACACTATCTTAACAGTTCGGGCCTGTGAGGTTATGTTTAGGGTTATGTTTAAGGTTGATGC
Organism: Synaphobranchus kaupii; assembly: GCA_029718625.1. NCBI lineage: Eukaryota > Metazoa > Chordata > Actinopteri > Anguilliformes > Synaphobranchidae > Synaphobranchus > Synaphobranchus kaupii. The sequence goes on from CM056377.1 coordinate 50,549,025, forward strand.
TAGATTAACAACCAATCACAGCAGAGCGTCCCTCCCAGGGTCCCACCTAACCTTCCATGAAAGTCTATCGGACTACCCTGCGCGTAGAAAAATGACGCTATAGGAGTACCCAGTGCGTTGAAAAGTGACAACAAGGGGTCCTGATCAAGCGTCAATATGTTGACGAGTTGGGAGTGAGAATGTGTTAGTTTAAACATGAACGTAACATCCAATCATTTGTTTGCGGTTTGCATTAACGGAGACCGCACACGAAAGTTATGCTATTGCATTTTCAAGTTTAGACATTTAGCTGACTGAAGCAGTACTGCAGTTTTAGTGTTGCTCTTGCTGTGTCCACTTTGCTAGCCTCACATATTGCTGTTTTAACTTGCCAGATCAGCTCAATTTTGAGCTAACTCTGTCCATTTGCCCAAGTTAACGTTACGCAACTTACTTCCTGAAACTATATCTCGTTAGGTAGATAGCTAAATGCGTATTATTAGCCAGCTATCTTCGGCAAATGATCTTCTATCGTTAGCCACCTAGCTCGCTAACTAAAAGAAAATGACACCACGGTAACGGTAAACTTGTTTAGACTGCTTTTTTTATATGTAAGCTATGAAAACATGACTACAATATGAAAGGTGGGTGTGTTCAACCGGAGTGGTTCGGTTTACAATACAAATTCTATTTGTTTTTCTCACTTTTGCCCATTTGGGATCACAGTGGACCTAACATAGCTTAGGCCTACCATAACATAGATTTTGCATTAACCATGTTAACTAGATGGAACTACATAAACTCACAGGACAGTAGGCTAACCTTACACCCGACCATTGGTGCAAAATTTGGTGCAAAACACTGCACCATCTCCTACCTAGATAATAAATGTTTATAATTAAAATGGTTGTATACAAAAGGTGAAAGAATGTAATGCTAGGTAACTACGCTACAAAACTGGTGGTAATAGGCTATGACTGCCTGTCTCTTGTTGATCGCTCCAGGCCAAGGGGGACCGAGCACCATTCGATCTGTGATGGTTAGCCAACGCGACATTGTGTAGTTAGTTTGTTAATAAAAAAATATTTGCCTACAGTCTTGTACCTTTGCTTAAATCATTATAAATTTGGAGTTTATTTCACAAATGAGATAGTTTGGGTGTTACGTTATGGAACCGAGAAGCTGGTATGATACCTCACCTTGTTATATCTGTCGATAGCAGAAAAGTCAACGGGAGAAGGAGTGGGGATAATTTCTCTTCCGGAACGGAGCATCCTATTACGCTGGTTTCGGAAGTAAATTCCCCATTCATTTAGAGCGTAGGCATTAACTAAAGCTTACTTTTAAACCATTTCTACTGATTATGTCTTACCGTCAATTTCCCGGATTGTTCAATATAACGCCCGTTCGCAAACTATGTCGTTTTTCTGGACCAGCTTCCAGTATATTTTACGTTTTAGTTTTTTTTTTGTGAACATACCAGCGCTGGCACTGTTTAAAAACTCCACGTCCCATAATTCCCTCTGAACAAGCAGCCTTGTTTCCAGACATTGTCATATAATGTTAGCCAGCAGTAGCACACAGCTCCATTTTTAAACACTTTTTTATAACGTTAGCTAGCTAGCTTGAAGGACTAAAAGCTAGAATTGCTTTATGTGGTTAACCGTAGCATAGTTTCTGACCTTGTCGGGCGGGCTTCTCTACTTAGCAAGCTAACGTTAGCTCGTCTTGAGCGACAGTAGCCTACTCCCATCTGCCACAGAGCAGACAGACGAGATGATGATATCTTATTGGTCGAGAACCACCCGTGCTTTACAGTACTGGATATGCAGTCCATTAAAGTGGACTACAAGTCGAACTACAATCATTAATGCATTACTTTAAAAAATAGAAATTGGAACATGCGATATATGGTCTTTATCCTTGTACCACACAGGCTAATCCAGGAACGTTTCGGCTCTATAAATCAGATTCCAAGAAATAGTCGATAGTCTTCGAAGCCCATTCTATCTTCCATAGGGAATTTACTTCCGAAACCAGACTCCGCCCACGACTGACGCACTCACTTGAGTACTCTATATGAGACAACCTTGGAAAATATCATTTTTGGCAGCATTCATAGTACCTTGACATTTTTTGGCAAAATTAGAGTATACCCACTTCTCCAGGCACCACTATACCACAGATTAACACCACTATGCTGGGAACTACAGGGGGTGGATGAGATGTCTTCAACAAAAAAGCTGTTACTAGTTTCATACGAAACTGCTGGTATCAGAATTAATGAATTTCAAAGCAATGCTACCCTTGTAGGTCAGTGGGAAATATTGATGGATTTATGATTATGTAATGAGCAGGAACTTTTTACAAGAAGAAGATGAGGAAGTGCAAAATAACCCAATTTAGGAGCTAATATGTGTGTCCATACACAGCTGTGTTACATGAGGTTAGAAGGTACAGATGCTAATATTTATAAAGACAGAGAGCCTGTGGTCATTCTAATTATTTCCGTGGGAAAATCTGAAAAGTGCCTAAGCTCTGCTGATTTAGCTTTGGGTATGTCTCACCAATGCATAACACAGCATGCCTGCTTTGCCGATCAGGGGGAAATAAGTCATTCTCCTCAAAAAGCTAAGTGGCTGCTGTCTCTAAGTGCTGTGTCATCATTTTATTTATTATTATTATTATTCAGAATGTATGCCATCTAACAATGCAAAATGGTGATTCAAAATATCTAATATAAACCATTTAAGGTATGTATTCAATATTTATACAAACAAAATGTTATTATTCTAGGAATGCTAATCTGAGATAAATGAGGTAAACATTTCTGTTCTCAGGTTGGATTTACATAATAAATATGAACAAAACAATTTCACTGTACCAGAGATTACAAAATGGACAAGTACGTATCTGTCATGGGTTTCTACCCTTTTTCCCCATGCGGTCGTTTTCCTTGGTGGCCACGCGGGGGCGCTGCCCTTTTGGTGGATGCTTGCTCCGCCCTGCTTTGATTGCGGAGCTTCTGTCAGCATCCACACCTGTGCGTGGTCACCTTTAGAGCTATATAAGCCTCCCGTTTCCTTCGTTCGGGGCTTCGATATTGATTGTTTGTTTGTTTCGTATTTGTGTTATTTGCATTGTCTGGTGGGAGTTATTTGTACCATTTGTGCTACTCGCCTATTTTAACGTCTCATTACTGAGGCAGGGCGTTTGTTCTTGCTGGCTCTTTGGTTACTTATCTCGTAGAAGTATGGGACCGCAGATCTCTGCTCTATTCGCCTGTAAGATGTTTCTCTCTCCGGGGAGATCGGGCGTTCACGCTTCTACTTAGTTACTTAGCACATAGAAGTATAGGGTAGCAGTTCTTTGTTCCATTTCGCCTTTGTTTGGTTTTCTTACTGAGAAACCAGGCGTTTGAGCTTCTACTCATTTCTGTGTTACAGTGAGCCGGTTAGTAGCTTCGGTACGTTTGTTCCCTGTTTTGTCTCCTTCTCGTGGACTACGTTCCCCTTTGTTGTGAGTCAGGGTTTTTTTTGTATTATATTGAGAGGCAGTGCGTGCTATTTTCTATTAAGTTTGCGTTGGTCTTTTGGTGCAGCTGTCCTGTTCGTCCTTTTTACTTGCGGGACGATTTTGTTCGGAACTGTTGTTCTGTTCGTTCTCCGGGTATGTTTCTCCTTATATATGGAGCTTGGACGAGGTTGTGGACATGTTTGTGTGTGACTGCGTGTTTCTGAAAGTAGCCTTGCAACGTTAGCTCTGTTCCTTCGCCTCATTACATTTCCCTTTACTGAGAGGCTAGGGCGTGTATTTTCTACTAAGCTTGTGTTTGTCATTTTTGCTAGTAAAGTTATGGGACGACGGTGCTCCGTTGGCTCGCCTGTAAAATGTTTCAGGCGTTTACCCCTTTACATTTTCTGGAGTAATGCGGGACTTGCCTATGTGGATGTAGTTAGTAGGACTCTTCCCCCCCTGGTTCTTTTCTGTTCCTGCTTCCTGGTCTTTGCATGTGACTGCGAGCCTATGAAAGTAGCCATGGAACGTTATCTCTGTTCCTTCGCCTCCTCGTTACATTCCTCCTTACCGAGAGGCAGAGCGCTTATTCTCATCTAATCTTGCGTTAGTCATGGAGCCGGTAAATGTCCGGAACAGCTGTTCTGTTCGTCCTTCAGTACCTGTCTTCCTATAGGGAGACTGGGCGATTTTGTTCGGAACTGTAGTTCTGTTCGTCCTTCGGTACCTGTCTCTGTACATGCAGACTGGGCGATTTTGTTTGGAACTGTAGTTCTGTTCGTCCTTCGGGTACGTCTCTCCTCACAGGGAGACTGGGCGATTTTGTTGACATGTTTGCGTGTGACTGCGAGTCTATGAGAGTAGCCTTGGAACGTTAGATCTCCGTTCCTTTCGCCTCCTCGTATACTATTTCGTATTATTTTGCAGTGTTTATTGGCTGTGTGTTTTATTTGTGCCATTACGCTACTTGCCTGTTCTTATGCGTCTTGTTAACGAGACAGGGCGTTTGTTATTTCTGGCTCGTTCTTTAGTCACTTAGCTCGTAGAAGTATGGGAGCCTAGTGCTTTGTTACATTTGCCTGGTTTGGTTTTCTTACTGAAAAACCTGGCGTTTGCGCTTCTACTCATTGGCGTGTGACAGTGAGCTGGTTAGTAGCTTTGATACGTTTGGTGTGTGTTACTTGTGCCATTATGCTACTCGCCTGTTCTTATGCGTCTCGTTACCGAGACAGGGCGTTTGTTATTTCTGGCTCATTCTTTAGTCACTTAGCTCGTAGAAGTATGGGAGCCTAGTGCTTTGTTCCATTCGCCTTGTTTGGTTTTCTTACTGAAAAACCTGGCGTTTGCGCTTCTACTCATTGGCGTGTGACAATGAGCCGGTTAGTAGCCTTGGTGTGTGTGTTTCCCTGTCTTGTCTCCTTCCTTTAACTACGGGGTTTCCCGTCCTAGTGGCCTAGTGCTTAAAGAATCCCCTTGCTGCGTTTGGCTCCTCCTACCTCACACATCACGCCGCATTACAGTATGTAAATAATATATTGATGACCCTTGATGACTTACAGCCATTTAGCCAACCATGAGGTTCATACTATTCCCGTGTTATTTATAGCTTAATCTAGTCCCACCTCCCAATTCCCATAGAGATCCATTCAAATGGAGAGAGGTTATATTATCGCTTGTAAGAGTACCTGAAAATAAGATATCAAGAGTCTTTTGATATCCTTCTATACCCAGTCATGATAGCATCACCTGTTTACCTGTGGAATGTTCCAAATAGGTGTTTTTTTGAACTTCCCAGTCTTTTTTTTTTTTTTTGCCCCTGCAGCCATACCACCATGTAGGCTGCTCCTGCTGAATTGCTGAAGCTAAGCAGGTGTGGGCTTGATTAGTACTTGGATGGGATACCTCTGGTCAAATGAACCCCAATGCCCCAGTGCAGTGATGGGGACACTGTGCTGTAGTGTAGGAGATGCCGTCTTTCGGATGAGACGTTAAACTGAGGTCCTGACTCACTGTGGTCATTAAAGATGCCATGACACTTATCGTAAAGAGTAGTGGTTTCCCCGGTGTCCTGGCTAAATTCCCAACCTGGCTCTTTCAATCTGCCACCTAATCATCTCCCAGTTTAATTGGCTAAAATCATTCTCTCCCTCTCCACCTCAGCTGATGTGTGGTGAGCATTCTGGTGCAAAATGGCTGCCGTTGCATCACCCAGGTGGGTGCTACACATTGGTGGTGGTTGTGGCGAGTTTCCCCCTCATCATTGTAAAGCACTTTGAGTCACCGGTTGGTGAGAAAGGCGCTATATAAATGCAAGACATTATTATAATTTTTTTTGGAACATGTTGCAGGCATCAAATTGGGAATTAGCATATATTTGCAAAGATCAATAAAGTTGATGAGGTAAAACATTAAATATTCAATTCAAGAACTTTATTGTCATTGTGCAAGCACAACAAAATTGCAATTGCAATGTTTTCTTTGTACTGTTTTCAATTAAATATATGAAAAAAGGAATTTTTAAATCACTGCTTTTATGTGCATTTTACATACTGTCCCAACTTTTTTGGAATTGGAGTTTTTGGAATTGCATTTATACAAACTTGAACTTGCACACCTTTTTTGTTGTGTTACAGCTGGCTACAGAGAATTTCCTACCAGATTCTGAATATTCATTCTTGTAAATTCACAAATTAGAATTCAGAGAAATGGGGTGGGGGATGATGTGACCTATGAAAAAGGTTGGTTGTTTTCTTTACTTATAGAGCGAATAAAAGATTTATGTTCAATAACAGCTGCACTCAGTGCTCACAATCATTCATGTCATTTTTTCCAAAGGATCAAATTCCTGAGTCGCTTATATTCGGATGAGGTCAACATTAAAAGGCTATCTATTGCACTGGCAGTCTAAGAATCATCCAGAATGTTGTCTCATTTGACCTTGGAAGATGTATCCTGCTTGTCACATTATTATGTATAATCTTGGATGAGCCCTCATCAAACCTGAGGGTGGAACTGGCAAAACATGGGAACTACAGCAGCAGCGACTGCAATGCAGAAAGGACCAGGATGGGGTAAAAGAGAACTACAAATGGTGCCCCAAACTCCTGATTGACCAGGAATTCCTCTGCAGGCACACAATGTCCAGCATTGGCTGCACCCAGCCATACTAGTACCAAAATGAGTTCTGCTAGTAATACAACTGTTGAGTACATGATAAACACTGTTTATTCATAGTTATTTATGACAGACAAGTAAACAGGTCAGTGTAAATCTCATTACCTGATTTGACTGTAACACACTTATTCTAAATATCATTTGAAAATTGCAACTGATTTGATGAAGCCTGATGTTTAAACATGGTAAACCTGTTGCCAAAGGAGTGTTTATGTAGTCCTGTCCAAATTAAGTGTCATGGTTTAGCCTAAGAATATCATATCTTATTTGATATAACTGACAAGTTGGGGCGCAAACTGTAATCAGACTAGTAATGCACCTACATAAATTCTAAACGAGACATCCCAACATCAAATTCATATGAAACAGTTGCACCTTAAAACCAAGTAGACATATTGTGAATATTTCATGTGTTTATGCTTGGTGAAGGGCACATTCCTGTCTCAGGTCAATGGTCTTTTTTTTTTCTTCCAGGATGTTATCAATGCTAATGCTTCACAGAATTCCTCTTGTCAGAAAAAATTGATCTGAAACCAGATGCAAAAAGAACGATTTTTACCGATTAAATGAAATGTTTAATCCTAGTCAGTGGTCTAACTTGTTTTGCTTGTGACAAATTATGATGCCAAGAAGGATGCAAGAAAGGATTCTATAGAAGTGGTGAAGGCTACTGGGAACTCACTTGGGTGATCATGTGGTCAAACTGGAAGCCAGGCTGGTAATTTGGACAGCACAGTGATGCTAACATACCTTCTCATGAGATGTAATGTCATGAGAGGTTTAATAATGCACAGTGAATCTGGACCTTAGTTTATCACCTCATCGGGACCTCTTTATACACGGGGTCCCTGTCACTTCCCTGGGGCTCTTCATTTTATTCATTCAGAGGGATGAATGCCCCCTATCGGCTCATCAACACCATTGCTAGTAACAACCTGTCAGGAGTTTTCCTATCCAAGTAAAATCAACCCCAGTACCACCACTCAGTTGACACACAAGGACTATGGGTGGTATGCCTTCCAGCTGCCATCAAACATGAAATATTAAATATCCCTCTCATTAACAGAACCGATATAGATGAAAGAAAATATGTAACTCAAAACAAAATAAAAAAAGAATTACATTAATTATAGTCTCCAAATAGATTAAACAATCTATGTTAACATTTTCTAGTTAACTTTGGGTGCAATAAAAAGGGATGTACAGTGCCCTAAAAATGATTCACATCCTTGACGTCAAACTAAAAAAAACAATACAGTTAATGAACAATGAACAACAGGCAATGAATAGGCAATACAGGTTCTTGCTCAAAACTGAAAATTACTGCATGTTATTTTATGTTAATATGGTTGCTCGGAGAAAAATATTTTGTATTGCAAGTTTTTTTTCTTCCAAAAAAGATGTCTAACAAGTAGTCACACACGTTTTCAGTACTTTATGCAACCTCCCTTCACAAGGATAACACTACTGAGTTGTCTTCTATCACATTTTATGAGTTTAGTTAACATAATTTGCAGGGGATCTTTATAGACCATTCCTCCATTAAGTATCTTTCGAAGACTCCAGATCCTTTGTTCTGCTCTTGTGGACTGTCCTCTTCAATTTGAATCAGAAATTTCAGATTGGGTTTTGTAAAAAAACAATAATTTTATGGCCATTTAACCATTTCTTGGTTGATTCTTGGTTGAGTTAAGCCTTAGTCTTGTTCAAAGATCCATTTACAGCTAAATTTGAGTTTCCTGTCAAGGGGATACCAAGTTTTATATTATTGCAACACTATTCATTTGTTTGTTTAAAAGCCATTTTGGGGTAAAATCGTTATTTTGAAAAACATTATTAAAGATCACAACAAATATTATGTTTACGAAACTGTAATAGCTACATAGGCTACATCAGGCCTATTAAATCCTATAAAATATAAGCCATACATTTCTTAGGCCTAGCTAGGCTTTTAAAGCAAGCTGGGTGGGATGGACAAAGCTCCAGGAAATCCCGTTTGCTGTAATAGGCAAAAAAAGAAGAAAAAAAGCTAGTGTAGCGTATAGCTGCTGAATGGTGGCTATCACGAATTCATTTTTAAAATATGTGCAATGGTTAATCGTTTTAAACAGGCATTTGCAAGTTAATTTGATAAGGTAGGGGTAATCACGGTATTGATGCTTGGTGTTTAGTAATGGCCTGGAATACATAATGGACTGTTAGAAAGCCCACCTTAGTTTAGGCGCTCATTGTAACGTCACGTGTTATGATTGTGTGTAGGCTACTATTATTGTGAATCCAGTAAATCAATAATGGACGTCACCTCGTGAAGGCCTACTATCTCATTTAATTGATATTTTAATTGTTTGCTCTCGATCTCTATAAGTGGCTGCCCTTTAGTCTCTTTTTTCTGGGGGGAATTTAATGAAGCTATCTGACGTAACGTCGACTACTTTTTTTCCATTAAAGAAGAATACTTTTCTGATGTTTATCAAACGTTACACGTATCAATAGTTCAGTATAGGATCGAGTGTGTCCAAGCAAATACAAAAATCTGCTTGGGCAACGTGTGTGTGTGCGTGTGTGTGTGTGTGAGAGAGAGAGAGAGAGAGAGAGAGAGAGAGAGAGAGAGAGAGAGACGCACCAAAGTCGAGTCGAGCTTAGGCTTGACGCTGCGCGAGGGACAGCGGGCGACCAAGTGAGTGGGAGAAACTGGACACGCCGCTACTAGGGGAACAAATATCATCAAAACAAAAACAGTTATCCATCCTCGGGATTATACTTCAGATTCTTCGTGGTAAACAT